>JBAIZL010000002.1:175377023-175472023 GCA_036971475.1 Prosapia bicincta
ATGTTACATTTTCCTTAAATATTCACTCACCTATGAAACTACTTATTACACATAACGTATAAATTAAAGTAGCCTACATACATGTAACACAATCATAAAATTTAATAGTTTGTAGAACTGGCTTCTTTGTAGAATGCAGTCACTACCAGTACCAGCATGAACTCATGGAAAAGAGTTTTGGAAAATTGGACGAGGTAGGAACTTGTAGATTCAAGAAAATATGGTTGTAACATTGAAATGAGCTGTAGAATGCACGTAAAGAATGCTAATGTCTAAAGATGCAGAGCAAAAATGTTCAAACGAGAGACGTACGGCGCAAGCGTTGGGTCTCAGTCAGAAGATGTAAAGCAAGAACCTCAACATTCTGATAGAAGCACTTTTTGCATCCATTGGCTGATGTCCTTTCCAGAAGATGTGAATGCAAGCACCGCTAACGTACATAAAAATCGGACACCTCATGGTTCCGAAGGAAGCTGGCACTTCTTGAAGGAATTGGGGTTTGTAAATGCCAGAAGCTGTAGGACCCAGTTATGGCTTGGAACTATAGGACATAGATAAGACCCTAAATGCTGAGGGACTCAAGTATGGCTTGGATCTATAGGAAACAGATAAGACCCTAAATGCTGTGGGACTCTGGTATGACTTGGAACTACAGGAAACAGATAAGACCCTAAATGCTGTGGGACTCAAGTATGGCTTGGAACTATAGGAAACAGATAAGATCCTAAATGCTGTGGGACCCAGGTAAGGCTTGGAACTATAGGAAACAGATAAGACCCTAAATGTTGTGGGATACAGGTATGGCTTGGAACTATAGGAAACAGATAACACCCTAAATGTTGTGGGACTCAGGTATGGCTTGGAACTATAGGAAACAGATAAGATCCTAAATGCTGTGGGACTCAGGTATGGCTTGGAACTATAGGAAACAGATAACACCCTAAATGATGTGGGACTCAGGTATGGCTTGGAACTATAGGAAACAGATAAGATCCTAAATGCTGTGGGACCCAGGTAAGGCTTGGAACTATAGGAAACAGATAAGACCCTAAATGTTGTGGGACTCAGGTATGGCTTGGAGCTATAGGAAACAGATAAGATCCTAAATGCTGTGGGATCCAGGTAAGGCTTGGAACTATAGGAAACAGATAACACCCTAAATTTGATGGGACCCAGGTATGGCTTGGAACTATAGGAAACAGATAAGATCCTAAATGCTGTGGGACCCAGGTATGGCTTGGAACTATAGGAAACAGATAACACCCTAAATGTTGTGGGACTCAGGTATGGCTTGGAACTATAGGAAACAGATAAGATCCTAAATGCTGTGGGACCCAGGTAAGGCTTGGAACTATAGGAAACAGATAAGACCCTAAATGTTGTGGGACTCAGGTATGGCTTGGAGCTATAGGAAACAGATAACACCCTAAATGTTGTGGGACTCAGGTATGGCTTGGAACTATAGGAAACAGATAAGATCCTAAATGCTGTGGGACCCAGGTAAGGCTTGGAACTATAGGAAACAGATAAGACCCTAAATGTTGTGGGACTCAGGTATGGCTTGCAACTATAGGAAACAGATAAGATCCTAAATGCTGTGGGACCCAGGTATGGCTTGGAACTATAATAAACAGATAAGACCCTAAATGCTATTTTGGGAATTACATTCACTGCTTTGCTGAATATGTGAGATATAGTGGGTTGCAAAACTTTTATATGAAATTGAGCAATACTCTTGATGAGCTTTAAAGCTCTACAAATATACCGGGTCTAACATTTTCATATTTTTCAAAGTTTTTCTGTAATTTTTCATCAGCAGATAAATATAATCAGTGAAGAATTAAAGCACTATTAAAAATTAATATCTTCAACAAATAGTAATTATTTTCGTTTAATTTTTGCCATCTTTTGTGGTGATTCATAAACTCCATTGATTTAATTGAAATCGCCTTTTAGTAAATCACTGTTGCTGCTGCGACGTGATTAATAACTCATTAAAACCATATCTTCATGAAATAAACGAACCTGTAACAGTAGTTAACGGACTCTCATAAAGGGAACTGTTTAACATGCAGTTGGTAGGCTTCTAATTCTCAGAAAAAAATAAATATAAAATATGATGTTTCTAAACAATACCTAAGCGGTGAATGTAAACGAAGATATTGTTGGTTAAAACTTGATACTTTCAAATAACTTCATTAAAATGTTGCAGGAATAGAGTTCAGCATCCTTTCAGAAGTTTTCTTCTGTTTTATGAAATTGACTGTGACATGTAGAGTAGAAGTTATATTGGATACAAAAAATAAATGTATTTCCAATCCAAAGAAGTTTGAAAATAAAGCTAAATGGTAAGAATAGTTCATTTTACATTCACATGCTAGAACTTTTAACAGGCTCATTAAATTCTAACAGAATGATATCAACTCATATACATCCAACACTCGATTATTCACCTTGAAACCTATACACAATCAACAAAATTACATACTCTTTAATTTTGTAGTCCATTACGTTCGATGAATCTTAATTAATCACTTTCACATTGTTAACTATTCTTACCATTTAGCTTTATTTTCAAACTTCTTTGGATTCGAAATACATTTTTTTTGTATCCAATATAACTTCTACTCCACAAGTTAATGGCTAACTAATATGTAAATAACGATATCAACAGAGCTTTATCAATAAATATACAGCATTTATAAAAGTAATCTGGATTTATTTGATGAGTTATTTGTTAACTCAGCTTATACACAAGAAAATCGATATCAATAGAAGGACTACGTGCTTCTACTTGGGACTTATTAGCAATCTGATAGTGTAAATAGGTAAATTCTCATAATTAGGAAAAATAAAAATGTTTGACGGTGAATATAGGAGATATGGAAGCGATAGAATGAAAGAGCAACCTAGAATCTAGGAAGAGAGATATTGCAGTTTTGACAATCGAAGAGATGATTTACTTATGTCAAGCTTTCAGAAACATGTCATCTCCATATTCTAAAAACTATTCAAAAAATACTGTTTACAAAAAATCAGAAACCATTCAACAGCCGAATACAATTCAATAATAGTTGAACTTCATAGTTTCAAATAATTACCTTTTTTAAAATAATGAACTAGGTTCTTTAATAATTGTATATTATAAGCAACTCTTACAGTTCAATTATAAAATTGGGTTATACAGATTGGTTCCTATAGTTGGTAATATAAATAGGAATAAAACATCAAGAAACAATAGTATAAGTATAAAAGGGATGCAAAACTCTTTTTATTGCGTTAGTAATCATGAAGACCACTTTTTAATTGCAGGACTTTGCAATTTACTAGACTATTAATAATTTACTCATCTTCACTTCTGTTAGGAATATCTGTATATACTTTAGTACCTTTTTCTGCCTTTCCTAAGAGTACAATATTTTTCTATGTTGATGAATGTACTTTGAGTGCTGTTTATTATGAATGCTATACATCTTTTGTTCTTATAATACTTTCCTAATTAAAAATTCAGACGATAGTATAATAAACACAGCTCAAGAGACGGCCTAACCGTTTTGTCAGGCAGAAGTTTTATTATTAATACATTGATTCATGTACAACATTTTTTAATTATTTTATGCTTTAATTTTAAAAAGATTAAATTGTTTTACTTGGAACAAATTTAAATAAATCAAAATTATGTTTTTACTATCTTCCTATACTGAGAATAATTTACATTCCAAAAGTCATGATCGATACCCTGTGACGCCTTCAACGAAATACCCTCCCCCCCGGAATATAATACCCCGAAAGTTTAATTGTAAGGAAAGATTTTGTAGTGACTGGTTTGGTAGCAGACTTTGGCAAACAGTAGTTTTGGTTCTGAATGCGGTCAGATTTGTTAGTGTCAAATTATACCTATGTAAAAGGATCCTCCTTGTTGGTAAGTTATACCACAGCAACACTCCCTTCAACACCCATTCACACACCTCCACATATATAATATATATTATTTTAGCAACGTTGCTACTTTCCTTTCTTAGGTTAAGTTGCGAAATATAAGTTGGGTCTTCGATCTAAAAGCAGAATTGATTTTCGTGGTAAATATTATGACAACTTAAAATATTTATAAAGTTTAGTTTCCTCTTTCATTCGTTCTTCGTTACCGCGCAAGTCAGTGCATACGTTACATGCGTTGACTTATTCAGTCACTAGGCTTATGAATATGGTGACTGGTTTTCCTGGATTGGTAGAAGATCTCACCTGTTTGATTGATTTCTGCTGACAAATGTCAATGAATGGGTTACGATTTATGTTTGAAATAACTTTTCCAAGAAATAAAATATCCATCCAAAGTTTTTTTTATTAACTCTTCCCTAATTTTTATGTAACGTCATCTGAGAAGTTTACAGCAATAACTTTTGCTAACTTGTTACCAACATTCCTATATGGATTGAATTCCTCTTTTCGAATACCTATACCCTACGTTTCTATATCTAAATATAAATCTATTTATTTCTACACAACGTACCTCCTATATATATATATATATATATATATATATATATATATATATATATATATATATATATATATATTCTTGATATTTAACGTTATCCATTGTTTTTCCGTTGCACTGACTTTATGAAGTTAATATATTACTATGTAAGTAATTTTATCCACCATTAAGTGCAATAATTTTACCTTGAGTGATGAGGCACCTTTCGGTCAATTGACCATTGTCGAATCACTGATGTTTTTCTGTTGTGGATGTTCGGTCTGTGAAGTTGGTGTTTGTTGACGTTACGCGCACTTTTTCTTGATCTGTGTGTATGATATTTCTATATAGTATGTCTTCTGTATATGTTGTTTGTAGATTCATTAAGTTGTTGTGTAAGTTTTTATAAATGTGGTATTTTTCTAGTGAGTTTAGTTCTATTGGGTTGTTATTTATTTCCAGTATGGTTAGGTTATTTTCGTAATTTGTTATTTCGTGTTTATGGGATATTAGGTGTGCTGCAACATTTGATACTTTAGAATTTTTGTTTTTGAATGCTCTATAATGTTCTTCAAATCTTATTTTAAATGTTCTGGTTGTTTTTCCTATGTAAAAAGCGTTACAGTTGTTGCATGTGATTTTGTAAATTCCTGATAGGTTATGTTTTCCTGAATTTGTTATGTGGTTTGTGTTATTAAGATATTTTATTATTTTGTTGTTTGGTTTGTAAGTTGGAGTGTAGTATTCTTTGTTGTATATATTTGTTATTTTTTCTATTTTGTTATTGGTGTATTTATATTTTAGGTAGATTTTTTTATTTTCATTATTTTCGTGTTCCGGTTGTAGTGTTGTGTTGAGGTTAGGTTTTTTTGTGAATTTATTGTATATATTTTTTATAATGTGTTTGTTGTATCCATTTTCTATTGCTATTTTTGTAATGTTATCTAATTCTTCATTTAATTTTTGTTTGTTATCCTGTGTGTATTTTATTGCTTTATTTATCATGTTACTGTAAGTGTTAATTTTGTGTGTCCTGGGGTGGTTAGATTTGTAGTGTATTGTGGTGTTGTTGGAAGTAGGTTTCCTGTATACTGTAGTTTCTATTTTATTATCATTTATATTTAAAGTAATGTCGAGGAAGTTGATTGTTCTATTTGTTTCTGTTTCAACGGTGAATTGTATGTTTTCGTTGTATGTATTTAGTTTTTTTAATATTATGACGTGTTCGTTGTGAATGGTAGGTTGGTATATTACAAGTATATCGTCTACATATCTTGTCCATAGTGAGATATTGTGTGTGTTTATTATAGGTTTAATTATTATTTGTTCAAAGTGTTGTAAATATATTTCTGACATGACAGATGATATGGGTGAACCCATGGGGAGTCCTGTTGTTTGTTTATAATATTTATTGTTAAATTGGAAGTAATTTTGGTTACATATGTGTTTGGTTAGCGTAATGATACTATCTATTATGTTTCTTTTTTCGTTATTGTGTATCAGTTTGTTTTTTATTATTTCTATGGTTTCTTCTATTGGGATACTAGGGTACATGTTAGTTATGTCATAACTTATTATTTTTGTGTTGCTGTTTGTTTTTATCGTTTTTATTTTATTAATTAATTCGTATCCATTTTTTATATTGTATGTGTTGTTGATATGTATTTTAGATCTTAGGATTTTGTCTAGAATTTTTGCGATTATGTAAGATGGTGCTGTTGTGAAATTTATTAGTGGTCTAAATGGTGTGTTGGGTTTGTGGATTTTAGGTATCCCTGATAATACTGGTGCGCATGGTTTGAATGGGTATAATCTTGTGTGGTATTTTAATTTATTGTTATAGTTTAGGGTGTTACGGTGAGTGACTATTAAGTTTTTTATTGTAATAAGGTATTTGTTAGTTGGGTCTGGGATTTGTTCGTATTTATTTTCTTTTATGTAGTTAGTCATTGAATCGATATATTTGGTATTTTCTATTATTACTGGAGTATTTGTTTTATCTGATTTTAATATTAAGTAGTCGTTGTTTTCTAGTTTTTCTCTGAGTTTTATAATTTCTTTTTTATTAATATATTGTTCCGTTTTTTTTGTTTTTTCCCGTTTTTATTAGGTTAATTTTATTATTAATATTATTTCTTATGTGTTCAGTATTTTGGTGGGTAATTTTGTGGATGTTAGATTCTGTGTCAACTATTAGGTTTTTTATTATTTGTTTTTTGTTGAAGTTAGGTAGGTTATATTTGAAAGAATTTGTTATTATTATTTTTTCTTTTTTAGTAAATTGTGTTTTAGTTAAGTTTATGAATTTATTATTGTTAGAGGTGTGGGTTGGTTCTAGGCTATTTTTAGCTTACGTTGTTGTTTTGATGTGTGGATTGGTTCTAGGCTATTTTTTAGGTTAAGTTGTTTTGATAAATTTTCGATTTTTTTGTTTTGTCTGTTAATAGTTTTTGTTTTATGTTTTATTATAATTTGTTGTGTTTTTTCGTGAATAATAGGTGTGAGAGTGTCAAAAGTTTTCATTATTTCCAAATTGGTTGTGTATAGTTGTAAATTGATTTGGCTTTTTTTATGGTAGGCAGCTTTAATGTTTTGTTTAATAATGTGTGATTCTGCTATTTTTGTTGCTTTATTGATAATAGTGTTTTGTTTATTTTTTATGTGTAATTTTGCGTATTTTGGTGTTATATTAAGTGTTAAGCATTTTTTATTAAACTGTATTTTGTTGATGCAATTCTGGAGTTTGATTTTTAGGTTAAGATATTTACGGTACAGTTGTTTACCTTGGTAGGTATTAAATTCTTGATATTTAACGTTATCCATTGTTTTTCCGTTGCACTGACTTTATGAAGTTAATATATTACTATGTAAGTAATTTTATCCACCATTAAGTGCAATAATTTTACCTTGAGTGATGAGGCACCTTTCGGTCAATTGACCATTGTCGAATCACTGATGTTTTTCTGTTGTGGATGTTCGGTCTGTGAAGTTGGTGTTTGTTGACGTTACGCGCACTTTTTCTTGATCTGTGTGTATGATATTTCTATATAGTATGTCTTCTGTATATGTTGTTTGTAGATTCATTAAGTTGTTGTGTAAGTTTTTATAAATGTGGTATTTTTCTAGTGAGTTTAGTTCTATTGGGTTGTTATTTATTTCCAGTATGGTTAGGTTATTTTCGTAATTTGTTATTTCGTGTTTATGGGATATTAGGTGTGCTGCAACATTTGATACTTTAGAATTTTTGTTTTTGAATGCTCTATAATGTTCTTCAAATCTTATTTTAAATGTTCTGGTTGTTTTTCCTATGTAAAAAGCGTTACAGTTGTTGCATGTGATTTTGTAAATTCCTGATAGGTTATGTTTTCCTGAATTTGTTATGTGGTTTGTGTTATTAAGATATTTTATTATTTTGTTGTTTGGTTTGTAAGTTGGAGTGTAGTATTCTTTGTTGTATATATTTGTTATTTTTTCTATTTTGTTATTGGTGTATTTATATTTTAGGTAGATTTTTTTATTTTCATTATTTTCGTGTTCCGGTTGTAGTGTTGTGTTGAGGTTAGGTTTTTTTGTGAATTTATTGTATATATTTTTTATAATGTGTTTGTTGTATCCATTTTCTATTGCTATTTTTGTAATGTTATCTAATTCTTCATTTAATTTTTGTTTGTTATCCTGTGTGTATTTTATTGCTTTATTTATCATGTTACTGTAAGTGTTAATTTTGTGTGTCCTGGGGTGGTTAGATTTGTAGTGTATTGTGGTGTTGTTGGAAGTAGGTTTCCTGTATACTGTAGTTTCTATTTTATTATCATTTATATTTAAAGTAATGTCGAGGAAGTTGATTGTTCTATTTGTTTCTGTTTCAACGGTGAATTGTATGTTTTCGTTGTATGTATTTAGTTTTTTTTAATATTATGACGTGTTCGTTGTGAATGGTAGGTTGGTATATTACAAGTATATCGTCTACATATCTTGTCCATAGTGAGATATTGTGTGTGTTTATTATAGGTTTAATTATTATTTGTTCAAAGTGTTGTAAATATATTTCTGACATGACAGATGATATGGGTGAACCCATGGGGAGTCCTGTTGTTTGTTTATAATATTTATTGTTAAATTGGAAGTAATTTTGGTTACATATGTGTTTGGTTAGCGTAATGATACTATCTATTATGTTTCTTTTTTCGTTATTGTGTATCAGTTTGTTTTTTATTATTTCTATGGTTTCTTCTATTGGGATACTAGGGTACATGTTAGTTATGTCATAACTTATTATTTTTGTGTTGCTGTTTGTTTTTATCGTTTTTATTTTATTAATTAATTCGTATCCATTTTTTATATTGTATGTGTTGTTGATATGTATTTTAGATCTTAGGATTTTGTCTAGAATTTTTGCGATTATGTAAGATGGTGCTGTTGTGAAATTTATTAGTGGTCTAAATGGTGTGTTGGGTTTGTGGATTTTAGGTATCCCTGATAATACTGGTGCGCATGGTTTGAATGGGTATAATCTTGTGTGGTATTTTAATTTATTGTTATAGTTTAGGGTGTTACGGTGAGTGACTATTAAGTTTTTTATTGTAATAAGGTATTTGTTAGTTGGGTCTGGGATTTGTTCGTATTTATTTTCTTTTATGTAGTTAGTCATTGAATCGATATATTTGGTATTTTCTATTATTACTGGAGTATTTGTTTTATCTGATTTTAATATTAAGTAGTCGTTGTTTTCTAGTTTTTCTCTGAGTTTTATAATTTCTTTTTTATTAATATATTGTTCCGTTTTTTTGTTTTTTCCCGTTTTTATTAGGTTAATTTTATTATTAATATTATTTCTTATGTGTTCAGTATTTTGGTGGGTAATTTTGTGGATGTTAGATTCTGTGTCAACTATTAGGTTTTTTATTATTTGTTTTTTGTTGAAGTTAGGTAGGTTATATTTGAAAGAATTTGTTATTATTATTTTTTCTTTTTTAGTAAATTGTGTTTTAGTTAAGTTTATGAATTTATTATTGTTAGAGGTGTGGGTTGGTTCTAGGCTATTTTTTAGCTTATGTTGTTGTTTTGATGTGTGGATTGGTTCTAGGCTATTTTTTAGGTTAAGTTGTTTTGATAAATTTTCGATTTTTTTGTTTTGTCTGTTAATAGTTTTTGTTTTATGTTTTATTATAATTTGTTGTGTTTTTTCGTGAATAATAGGTGTGAGAGTGTCAAAAGTTTTCATTATTTCCAAATTGGTTGTGTATAGTTGTAAATTGATTTGGTTTTTTTTATGGTAGGCAGCTTTAATGTTTTGTTTAATAATGTGTGATTCTGCTATTTTTGTTGCTTTATTGATAATAGTGTTTTGTTTATTTTTTATGTGTAATTTTGCGTATTTTGGTGTTATATTAAGTGTTAAGCATTTTTTATTAAACTGTATTTTGTTGATGCAATTCTGGAGTTTGATTTTTAGGTTAAGATATTTACGGTACAGTTGTTTACCTTGGTAGGTATTAAATTCTTGATATTTAACGTTATCCATTGTTTTTCCGTTGCACTGACTTTATGAAGTTAATATATTACTATGTAAGTAATTTTATCCACCATTAAGTGCAATAATTTTACCTTGAGTGATGAGGCACCTTTCGGTCAATTGACCATTGACGAATCACTGATGTTTTTCTGTTGTGGAGGTTCGGTCTGTGAAGTTGGTGTTTGTTGACGTTACGCGCACTTTTTCTTGATCTGTGTGTATGATATTTCTATATAGTATGTCTTCTGTATATGTTGTTTGTAGATTCATTAAGTTGTTGTGTAAGTTTTTATAAATGTGGTATTTTTCTAGTGAGTTTAGTTCTATTGGGTTGTTATTTATTTCCAGTATGGTTAGGTTATTTTCGTAATTTGTTATTTCGTGTTTATGGGATATTAGGTGTGCTGCAACATTTGATACTTTAGAATTTTTGTTTTTGAATGCTCTATAATGTTCTTCAAATCTTATTTTAAATGTTCTGGTTGTTTTTCCTATGTAAAAAGCGTTACAGTTGTTGCATGTGATTTTGTAAATTCCTGATAGGTTATGTTTTCCTGAATTTGTTATGTGGTTTGTGTTATTAAGATATTTTATTATTTTGTTGTTTGGTTTGTAAGTTGGAGTGTAGTATTCTTTGTTGTATATATTTGTTATTTTTTCTATTTTGTTATTGGTGTATTTATATTTTAGGTAGATTTTTTTATTTTCATTATTTTCGTGTTCCGGTTGTAGTGTTGTGTTGAGGTTAGGTTTTTTTGTGAATTTATTGTATATATTTTTTATAATGTGTTTGTTGTATCCATTTTCTATTGCTATTTTTGTAATGTTATCTAATTCTTCATTTAATTTTTGTTTGTTATCCTGTGTGTATTTTATTGCTTTATTTATCATGTTACTGTAAGTGTTAATTTTGTGTGTCCTGGGGTGGTTAGATTTGTAGTGTATTGTGGTGTTGTTGGAAGTAGGTTTCCTGTATACTGTAGTTTCTATTTTATTATCATTTATATTTAAAGTAATGTCGAGGAAGTTGATTGTTCTATTTGTTTCTGTTTCAACGGTGAATTGTATGTTTTCGTTGTATGTATTTAGTTTTTTTAATATTATGACGTGTTCGTTGTGAATGGTAGGTTGGTATATTACAAGTATATCGTCTACATATCTTGTCCATAGTGAGATATTGTGTGTGTTTATTATAGGTTTAATTATTATTTGTTCAAAGTGTTGTAAATATATTTCTGACATGACAGATGATATGGGTGAACCCATGGGGAGTCCTGTTGTTTGTTTATAATATTTATTGTTAAATTGGAAGTAATTTTGGTTACATATGTATTTGGTTAGCGTAATGATACTATCTATTATGTTTCTTTTTTCGTTATTGTGTATCAGTTTGTTTTTTATTATTTCTATGGTTTCTTCTATTGGGATACTAGGGTACATGTTAGTTATGTCATAACTTATTATTTTTGTGTTGCTGTTTGTTTTTATCGTTTTTATTTTATTAATTAATTCGTATCCATTTTTTATATTGTATGTGTTGTTGATATGTATTTTAGATCTTAGGATTTTGTCTAGAATTTTTGCGATTATGTAAGATGGTGCTGTTGTGAAATTTATTAGTGGTCTAAATGGTGTGTTGGGTTTGTGGATTTTAGGTATCCCTGATAATACTGGTGCGCATGGTTTGAATGGGTATAATCTTGTGTGGTATTTTAATTTATTGTTATAGTTTAGGGTGTTACGGTGAGTGACTATTAAGTTTTTTATTGTAATAAGGTATTTGTTAGTTGGGTCTGGGATTTGTTCGTATTTATTTTCTTTTATGTAGTTAGTCATTGAATCGATATATTTGGTATTTTCTATTATTACTGGAGTATTTGTTTTATCTGATTTTAATATTAAGTAGTCGTTGTTTTCTAGTTTTTCTCTGAGTTTTATAATTTCTTTTTTATTAATATATTGTTCCGTTTTTTTTGTTTTTTCCCGTTTTTATTAGGTTAATTTTATTATTAATATTATTTCTTATGTGTTCAGTATTTTGGTGGGTAATTTTGTGGATGTTAGATTCTGTGTCAACTATTAGGTTTTTTATTATTTGTTTTTTGTTGAAGTTAGGTAGGTTATATTTGAAAGAATTTGTTATTATTATTTTTTCTTTTTTAGTAAATTGTGTTTTAGTTAAGTTTATGAATTTATTATTGTTAGAGGTGTGGGTTGGTTCTAGGCTATTTTTTAGCTTATGTTGTTGTTTTGATGTGTGGATTGGTTCTAGGCTATTTTTTAGGTTAAGTTGTTTTGATAAATTTTCGATTTTTTTGTTTTGTCTGTTAATAGTTTTTGTTTTATGTTTTATTATAATTTGTTGTGTTTTTTCGTGAATAATAGGTGTGAGAGTGTCAAAAGTTTTCATTATTTCCAAATTGGTTGTGTATAGTTGTAAATTGATTTGGCTTTTTTTATGGTAGGCAGCTTTAATGTTTTGTTTAATAATGTGTGATTCTGCTATTTTTGTTGCTTTATTGATAATAGTGTTTTGTTTATTTTTTATGTGTAATTTTGCGTATTTTGGTGTTATATTAAGTGTTAAGCATTTTTTATTAAACTGTATTTTGTTGATGCAATTCTGGAGTTTGATTTTTAGGTTAAGATATTTACGGTACAGTTGTTTACCTTGGTAGGTATTAAATTCTTGATATTTAACGTTATCCATTGTTTTTCCGTTGCACTGACTTTATGAAGTTAATATATTACTATGTAAGTAATTTTATCCACCATTAAGTGCAATAATTTTACCTTGAGTGATGAGGCACCTTTCGGTCAATTGACCATTGTCGAATCACTGATGTTTTTCTGTTGTGGAGGTTCGGTCTGTGAAGTTGGTGTTTGTTGACGTTACGCGCACTTTTTCTTGATCTGTGTGTATGATATTTCTATATAGTATGTCTTCTGTATATGTTGTTTGTAGATTCATTAAGTTGTTGTGTAAGTTTTTATAAATGTGGTATTTTTCTAGTGAGTTTAGTTCTATTGGGTTGTTATTTATTTCCAGTATGGTTAGGTTATTTTCGTAATTTGTTATTTCGTGTTTATGGGATATTAGGTGTGCTGCAACATTTGATACTTTAGAATTTTTGTTTTTGAATGCTCTATAATGTTCTTCAAATCTTATTTTAAATGTTCTGGTTGTTTTTCCTATGTAAAAAGCGTTACAGTTGTTGCATGTGATTTTGTAAATTCCTGATAGGTTATGTTTTCCTGAATTTGTTATGTGGTTTGTGTTATTAAGATATTTTATTATTTTGTTGTTTGGTTTGTAAGTTGGAGTGTAGTATTCTTTGTTGTATATATTTGTTATTTTTTCTATTTTGTTATTGGTGTATTTATATTTTAGGTAGATTTTTTTATTTTCATTATTTTCGTGTTCCGGTTGTAGTGTTGTGTTGAAGTTAGGTTTTTTTGTGAATTTATTGTATATATTTTTTATAATGTGTTTGTTGTATCCATTTTCTATTGCTATTTTTGTAATGTTATCTAATTCTTCATTTAATTTTTGTTTGTTATCCTGTGTGTATTTTATTGCTTTATTTATCATGTTACTGTAAGTGTTAATTTTGTGTGTCCTGGGGTGGTTAGATTTGTAGTGTATTGTGGTGTTGTTGGAAGTAGGTTTCCTGTATACTGTAGTTTCTATTTTATTATCATTTATATTTAAAGTAATGTCGAGGAAGTTGATTGTTCTATTTGTTTCTGTTTCAACGGTGAATTGTATGTTTTCGTTGTATGTATTTAGTTTGTTTAATATTATGACGTGTTCGTTGTGAATGGTAGGTTGGTATATTACAAGTATATCGTCTACATATCTTGTCCATAGTGAGATATTGTGTGTGTTTATTATAGGTTTAATTATTATTTGTTCAAAGTGTTGTAAATATATTTCTGACATGACAGATGATATGGGTGAACCCATGGGGAGTCCTGTTGTTTGTTTATAATATTTATTGTTAAATTGGAAGTAATTTTGGTTACATATGTGTTTGGTTAGCGTAATGATACTATCTATTATGTTTCTTTTTTCGTTATTGTGTATCAGTTTGTTTTTTATTATTTCTATGGTTTCTTCTATTGGGATACTAGGGTACATGTTAGTTATGTCACAACCTATTATTTTTGTGTTGCTGTTTGTTTTTATCATTTTTATTTTATTAATTAATTCGCATCCATTTTTTATATTGTATGTATTGTTGATATGTATTTTAGATCTTAGGATTTTGTCTAGAATTTTTGCGATTATGTAAGATGGTGCTGTTGTGAAATTTATTAGTGGTCTAAATGGTGTGTTGGGTTTGTGGATTTTAGGTATCCCTGATAATACTGGTGCGCATGGTTTGAATGGGTATAATCTTGTGTGGTATTTTAATTTATTGTTACAGTTTAGGGTGTTACGGTGAGTGACTATTAAGTTTTTTATTGTAATAAGGTATTTGTTAGTTGGGTCTGGGATTTGTTCGTATTTATTTTCTTTTATGTAGTTAGTCATTGAATCGATATATTTGGTATTTTCTATTATTACTGGAGTATTTGTTTTATCTGATTTTAATATTAAGTAGTCGTTGTTTTCTAGTTTTTCTCTGAGTTTTATAATTTCTTTTTTATTAATATATTGTTCCGTTTTTTTTGTTTTTTCCCGTTTTTATTAGGTTAATTTTATTATTAATATTATTTCTTATGTGTTCAGTATTTTGGTGAGTAATTTTGTGGATGTTAGATTCTGTGTCAACTATTAGGTTTTTTATTATTTGTTTTTTGTTGAAGTTAGGTAGGTTATATTTGAAAGAATTTGTTATTATTATTTTTTCTTTTTTAGTAAATTGTGTTTTAGTTAAGTTTATGAATTTATTATTGTTAGAGGTGTGGGTTGGTTCTAGGCTATTTTTTAGCTTACGTTGTTGTTTTGATGTGTGGATTGGTTCTAGGCTATTTTTTAGGTTAAGTTGTTTTGATAAATTTTCGATTTTTTTGTTTTGTCTGTTAATAGTTTTTGTTTTATGTTTTATTATAATTTGTTGTGTTTTTTCGTGAATAATAGGTGTGAGAGTGTCAAAAGTTTTCATTATTTCCAAATTGGTTGTGTATAGTTGTAAATTGATTTGGCTTTTTTTATGGTAGGCAGCTTTAATGTTTTGTTTAATAATGTGTGATTCTGCTATTTTTGTTGCTTTATTGATATAGTGTTTTGTTTATTTTTTATGTGTAATTTTGCGTATTTTGGTGTTATATTAAGTGTTAAGCATTTTTTATTAAACTGTATTTTGTTGATGCAATTCTGGAGTTTGATTTTTAGGTTAAGATATTTACGGTACAGTTGTTTACCTTGGTAGGTATTAAATTCTTGATATTTAACGTTATCCATTGTTTTTCCGTTGCACTGACTTTATGAAGTTAATATATTACTATGTAAGTAATTTTATCCACCATTAAGTGCAATAATTTTACCTTGAGTGATGAGGCACCTTTCGGTCAATTGACCATTGTCGAATCACTGATGTTTTTCTGTTGTGGATGTTCGGTCTGTGAAGTTGGTGTTTGTTGACGTTACGCGCACTTTTTCTTGATCTGTGTGTATGATATTTCTATATAGTATGTCTTCTGTATATGTTGTTTGTAGATTCATTAAGTTGTTGTGTAAGTTTTTATAAATGTGGTATTTTTCTAGTGAGTTTAGTTCTATTGGGTTGTTATTTATTTCCAGTATGGTTAGGTTATTTTCGTAATTTGTTATTTCGTGTTTATGGGATATTAGGTGTGCTGCAACATTTGATACTTTAGAATTTTTGTTTTTGAATGCTCTATAATGTTCTTCAAATCTTATTTTAAATGTTCTGGTTGTTTTTCCTATGTAAAAAGCGTTACAGTTGTTGCATGTGATTTTGTAAATTCCTGATAGGTTATGTTTTCCTGAATTTGTTATGTGGTTTGTGTTATTAAGATATTTTATTATTTTGTTGTTTGGCTTGTAAGTTGGAGTGTAGTATTCTTTGTTGTATATATTTGTTATTTTTTCTATTTTGTTATTGGTGTATTTATATTTTAGGTAGATTTTTTTATTTTCATTATTTTCGTGTTCCGGTTGTAGTGTTGTGTTGAGGTTAGGTTTTTTTGTGAATTTATTGTATATATTTTTTATAATGTGTTTGTTGTATCCATTTTCTATTGCTATTTTTGTAATGTTATCTAATTCTTCATTTAGTTTTTGTTTGTTAAACTTACACAACAACTTAATGAATCTACAAACAACATATACAGAAGACATACTATATAGAAATATCATACACACAGATCAAGGAAAAGTGCGCGTAACGTCAACAAACACCAACTTCACAGACCGAACATCCACAACAGAAAAACATCAGTGATTCGACAATGGTCAATTGACCGAAAGGTGCCTCATCACTCAAGGTAAAATTATTGCACTTAATGGTGGATAAAATTACTTACATAGTAATATATTAACTTCATAAAGTCAGTGCAACGGAAAAACAATGGATAACGTTAAATATCAAGAATTTAATACCTACCAAGGTAAACAACTGTACCGTAAATATCTTAACCTAAAAATCAAACTCCAGAATTGCATCAACAAAATACAGTTTAATAAAAAATGCTTAATACTTAATATAACACCAAAATACGCAAAATTACACATAAAAAATAAACCAAACACTATTATCAATAAAGCAACAAAAATAGCAGAATCACACATTATTAAACAAAACATTAAAGCTGCCTACCATAAAAAAAGCCAAATCAATTTACAACTATACACAACCAATTTGGAAATAATGAAAACTTTTGACACTCTCACACCTATTATTCACGAAAAAACACAACAAATTATAATAAAACATAAAACAAAAACTATTAACAGACAAAACAAAAAAATCGAAAATTTATCAAAACAACTTAACCTAAAAAATAGCCTAGAACCAATCCACACATCAATACAACAACATAAGCTAAAAAATAGCCTAGAACCAACCCACACCTCTAACAATAATAAATTCATAAACTTAACTAAAACACAATTTACTGAAAAAGAAAAAATAATAATAACAAATTCTTTCAAATATAACCTACCTAACTTCAACAAAAAACAAATAATAAAAAACCTAATAGTTGACACAGAATCTAACATCCACAAAATAACCCACCAAAATACTGAACACATAAGAAATAATATTAATAATAAAATTAACCTAATAAAAACGGGAAAAAACAAAAAAAACGGAACAATATATTAATAAAAAAGAAATTATAAAACTCAGAGAAAAACTAGAAAACAACGACTACTTAATATTAAAATCAGATAAAACAAATACTCCAGTAATAATAGAAAATACCAAATATATCGATTCAATGACTAACTACATAAAAGAAAATAAATACGAACAAATCCCAGACCCAACTAACAAATACCTTATTACAATAAAAAACTTAATAGTCACTCACCGTAACACCCTAAACTATAACAATAAATTAAAATACCACACAAGATTATACCCATTCAAACCATGCGCACCAGTATTATCAGGGATACCTAAAATCCACAAACCCAACACACCATTTAGACCACTAATAAATTTCACAACAGCACCATCTTACATAATCGCAAAAATTCTAGACAAAATCCTAAGATCTAAAATACATATCAACAACACATACAATATAAAAAATGGATACGAATTAATTAATAAAATAAAAACGATAAAAACAAACAGCAACACAAAAATAATAAGTTATGACATAACTAACATGTACCCTAGTATCCCAATAGAAGAAACCATAGAAATAATAAAAAACAAACTGATACACAATAACGAAAAAAGAAACATAATAGATAGTATCATTACGCTAACCAAATACATATGTAACCAAAATTACTTCCAATTTAACAATAAATATTATAAACAAACAACAGGACTCCCCATGGGTTCACCCATATCATCTGTCATGTCAGAAATATATTTACAACACTTTGAACAAATAATAATTAAACCTATAATAAACACACACAATATCTCACTATGGACAAGATATGTAGACGATATACTTGTAATATACCAACCTACCATTCACAACGAACACGTCATAATATTAAACAAACTAAATACATACAACGAAAACATACAATTCACCGTTGAAACAGAAACAAATAGAACAATCAACTTCCTCGACATTACTTTAAATATAAATGATAATAAAATAGAAACTACAGTATACAGGAAACCTACTTCCAACAACACCACAATACACTACAAATCTAACCACCCCAGGACACACAAAATTAACACTTACAGTAACATGATAAATAAAGCAATAAAATACACACAGGATAACAAACAAAAATTAAATGAAGAATAATATAACATTACAAAAATAGCAATAGAAAATGGATACAACAAACACATTATAAAAAATATATACAATAAATTCACAAAAAAACCTAACCTCAACACAACACTACAACCGGAACACGAAAATAATGAAAATAAAAAAATCTACCTAAAATATAAATACACCAATAACAAAATAGAAAAAATAACAAATATATACAACAAAGAATACTACACTCCAACTTACAAACCAAACAACAAAATAATAAAATATCTTAATAATACAAACCACATAACAAATTCAGGAAAACATAACCTATCAGGAATTTACAAAATCACATGCAACAACTGTAACGCTTTTTACATAGGAAAAACAACCAGAACATTTAAAATAAGATTTGAAGAACATTATAGAGCATTCAAAAACAAAAATTCTAAAGTATCAAATGTTGCAGCACTCCTAATATCCCATAAACACGAAATAACAAATTACGAAAATAACCTAACCATACTGGAAATAAATAACAACCCAATAGAACTAAACTCACTAGAAAAATACCACATTTATAAAAACTTAAACAACAACTTAATGAATCTACAAACAACATATACAGAAGACATTACTATATAGAAATATCATACACACAGATCAAGAAAAAGTGCGCGTAACGTCAACAAACACCAACTTCACAGACCGAACATCCACAACAGAAAAACATCAGTGATTCGACAATGGTCAATTGACCGAAAGGTGCCTCATCACTCAAGGTAAAATTATTGCACTTAATGGTGGATAAAATTACTTACATAGTAATATATTAACTTCATATATATATATATATATATATATATATATATATATATATATATATATATATATATATATGTATATATATATATATATATATATATATATACATATATATATGTATATATATATATATATATATATATATATATATATATATATTAGTAGCGTACATTGTTTTGACTCAGCTACTACAATATTATGTTTAATAATCTCTCTAACTGCTTTCGCCATTAAATTTTTCAAGGTTCCAGCCAAATATATCTCATATATTTAAGGTTCCTCCCTTTTTCATTTTGGTTGTAATTTCCGAATTTTCGTCTGTTTCCGAGACGCATTAGGATTTTTCTGAGGTGAGATGTGAAATAATAATGTCTTGTAAAATTTATTTTCTAGAATGTTTCTTATTTTAGTGGACTTTCGTTGACTTACCCTTTAGAAACCCGCAAATCTGCATTTCTAGTTTTTTACATACCTTACGCCAAAATTGTACAACAATAGGGCTTAGAGAGGAAACTACCCAGAATGTGGGAGCGACCTTCAAGTGCGGAAGGCAAAAACGTTACCGCTATTAAGAAACTAAAAAAAACAAACGACAAAATTAAAAAAGAAAAAAATAATATTGTTCAAACAAATTTCCAAGACGCCTGCAATATTATTGTCGTTTATAAAAAAAAAAATTGATCATCTTAATGATTTATTTACTTATATAATTTTATATATTTTACCATATTTTATATAATTTTACTATATTATTTAGAAATAGAAATGGTAAAAGGATTATTTTTTAAAAAATGAGTATTTGAGAAATTCTTTTTACTAAATACAAAAGTTTTTAAATGTTTCAGTTATATTTGTATCTATTATTTTGAGCCATGGTTGTATTTGAATATTTTGAGAAAAAAATTTTAAAACTAAATGTTAAATTTTTATAGCGGTATTCATTTATAAATTAATTTTGTGTGAAAATAGTCAAGCTAAAACAATATGATTTACAAAAATAATAAAATTTTCAATGTTCTCGAGTGAACCTAAACATATAATATATTTGAAATACATATTATTTTAGACAATACATTGCTTTGTCATATACAAATTACAAGAAGATAATAAAATACAGAAATGTTTTAGATTAGAGCTAGATAATATAACTAGGACAATTATAATATTCATACTCTAGATTAACAAATTAAAGTGTTTCTATAATTTTATAAAATATAGGCGATAGTTGGCAAAAGCTAAAACAAGAGTGTATGCTAGATATAAGACTATATAAGACTATATTTTATAAAAAAAAACATATGCAAGCCTATAATATAGTGGCTTATAAACCCCATTCCAAAATATACAATTTATTTATTTACATAGCTTATTTCTGTTTGCTTATAACTAAATTAAAATATCAGTTTTATATTTTATATTTCCTGTTAAAAAACGGTAATATTGAAGGGGAATTTTCTGAAACGGTAACAAATATATGAATAGTTTACAAATATTACGCATTTATTTATTTAATTTTTAAAGTTACAATGAATTGTGTTTAAAGTTAACCAATTCTTGTATCCAATTTATTGTATGCAGTTGTGCCAGAAGTGCTCTATTTGTACCTTGTCCTCTTAGCAAAGTAAAAACTATCATTTTTGGTTTTAAAATTACCAGTGTTTAATAATTAATAATTCATAATCATAGGTAATTTGTAATGACAATTAAATTTTTCTGCAGTAGAAAAATGCTACTTATTTTAATAGTAGATCTTCGATTTTACACTTTGATATCCTGAGAAATAGAAATTTACAATTATTATTTTTTTCATATATAATCTTTTTTTTTATTCGTTTTTACCATCAATTATTAGAGTTTGCAATGAATAATATCAAGTGATTTTATTTCAGGAAAAGGGATTGACTAATGTTTTACCACAATACACTCCTTTGTTCACATTTTAAGGCTATTTCTCCCACCATGTTTCTAAACAATTAAGAAAATATCTGAATATGTTATAAAATACAAAGAGATTACGACCTTCAGCACCTAACAAAATATATATCATTAGCTATTAGCAGAATCCATTTCACCAACAGACCTACGCTTTCGTCTAAATGTTTTTGACAAATGTTTCGTTAGCTACAACAAAGTAAATATTTCATTTTTATAAAAGCCTACAGACGTTATGTTGCATGCAGCCTGCAACGGACCGATAAGCCGCTCGTCTAGAGAGAGGAAGCTCTAGTCTAGGTAGAGAGGTGTAACGTCTGTTCTAGACAAAGGGAAAATTGTTTGGTCTATGCAGGGGACATAACATTTCATCTAGTGAGTAGGACTTGACTTCCTGCTCTAACACGAGACATGACCCATGGTAAGCAAGGACGTAACCCACTGGTCTAGAGAGAGGAAGCTAAACCCAAATCTAGACAGAGGAACATAACTTCTGGTCTAGACAATTAAAAATCCTCTTTAATAGGTATGGGATATAAACTTACTTCTATGCAAGAGCATTTAACCTCCTGGTCTAACAAGAGACGTAACCCATGGTAAGCAAATGACGTATCCCAATGGTCTAGATGAGGAAAGCTAAACCCTACTATAACCAGAGCGACATAACTTCTGGTCTAGACAAACTGAAAATCCTCTTTACTAGGCAGGAAGTCATAACGCTTGTTCTAAACGTAAGCTTTAATATAGGAAAGGAACCTTGGTCTAAGCAAGGTCATCTGTCTCGACCAAGTATTGGCATTGGAATTATCTAATAGTTATACCCATTTGCAGTGAATAAAAAAAAGCAATAAATTATGAAGAATCAAATGCATACAGTCTCCCTTTACCAATCTCTCTTCTTCCACAGTGTGTAATAAATATCCAGAGGGATAGTTACGGGTTATAAAGATGAAAAACCTCCTGGAAGATTCGGAGACTGTGTTGTAGACATACAAAGAATGTACAGGAGGAGTATAATAAAAGAAATAGGTTTCTTAGAAAATCTTTTTATGTCGATCAGTATAAATGGTCCAAAAACATTTCATAAATGTATTCAGAAGTTTAGGATAAATTTAAATTAAAACATTTAATACATTATTCGAAGAGACTGAGAAAAAGCAAAAAAGAACAGCTTGAAATTTACCGACGCAACAATAGGTAATTGTATAGTATAGTATTTGGCCAAAACGCTTAACATTGACAATTTTGTACTAATTATATTAAAAAGTAGTAAAATGGGGCCAAGTAGCATAAAGTAGGATAAGCTAGGTTTAAATTTATGAAATTGGACATGTTAAAATTTCTTTATTACGAAAATAACCTAGAATTATTAGAGCTAAGAGAGCCTCATACAGACTCTAAAAGTTTGAAGCAATATTGGAATGTTCCCACACGTGAGATCAAAATTGTTTATAAAACCTCACGACAACGCTGTAATCGAGAAGCCTCCTACTATTAGCACATTGAAATTAGTAAATTTGGTTAAATATAAACAAATGAAATATTGGAACAAATTTTTAAATACAAATAAACCCATCTTCTAAGGTAAAATGATATAAAAGTATAAACAGAATAATTCAAGAAAATACCAATAAAAAGGAGTCATAATTTAAAAGTCACAAATTGGTTGCTACGAAAACGAAGCCGGAATTGGAGGATATAAACGAGATGGGTGACCCAAGTACAAGGCATCCGAATAATGCATCGGGGGACAGTATTACTGGGATAAAAGGTATCAACTTAATCGGACGTTTTTTTGTGCTGTCGAAAGTATGAGTCCAAATATGGAGTCAAGAGACTCAGAAAGTGCGAAGATGTGGTGCAGACGTGTTTAGATATTAGAGTTATATACTCAAATATCTAATTGGTGTCATTTCGAACAGGAAAATAAATTACTATAAAAAGCCGATTAAGTCTTACTCTACATTAAAGGAAGTTAGAAACGTAGCGAAAAAAGTGAAAACTCTAGCAATTAGTCAAGATATTTGGAGCGAGGAGAAAACCAAAAAGCCCAAGAGTATTGCCAGGCTGCTTTTCGTTTGGAGTTTGATTTCAAGACAAAATGCTGGGAATCCACAGGAACGATGTTTAAGGTTATATAAATACAATATTTTTTTTAACTACACTTTATTCCGGCCAGTATTAATTACAATTCAAAGGTAAATTAACAGGAAAAACATAAGAGAAATTAGTCCCTTATGCTAATAAGATTGAATTTTTAGTTTTCAAAATTGACTCCTCATAAGAAGTTAGCATGGAATGGAGATTATATCATTGGTTGATTAGAAGGTTTCAATATTTATTTATTTATTAGACAAAATTATAAAAAAAACTTTTCTTATTTATATTGTAGAGATAATAATGTGTATTTTGATAAATTTTATTTTAATACGAATAAAAATCAGAAAATATAGATTTTAACCCAACCCTTCTAGTAAATGTTTGGCAGGCTCACATTTGTTGAATCATAACTTATTTAAGGATTATTACATATAAATCTCATCTAGGATCTGGGATTTATATATAAATTTCATCTAGGATCTGGGATTTATATATAAACTTCATCTATGATCTGGGATTTATATATACATCTCATTTAGGATCTGGGATTTATATATAAATCTCATCTAGGATGTGGAAGGGTTGTGGTATTTCCTCCTCGGGGCCGTGATTGGTGACACAATTCTATAGTCAGTAGTTACATTAAAAGTTATAACAGTAAAACTAGCAAACTACCTTATATACACTCTTTCGTATCAGGGATATTACAGGATCTCAGCTAAAATAACCTTTACATGACCTACAGCACACATATGAGTAATTACATTTCCTAGGTTAGCAATACAAGATAATTACATTCAATGTAATAATCTACAACGTCTTTTTCATTTGAAGTAGAGGATACATTAGAATACAATAAATTACATTCTTAAAATATGTAACCAAATATAGATAAAATGTTATATAGTTACTTAGTTAAATATGTAAAACAAATATTAAATATAATTTCTTGTTTTGAATTTTGCCGCGTTGCGAGGATCAGCTGTTTGTTATTTTTAGAAAGATTTTCAGCTATTGGTAATTTAGCATTTTTTGTTTGATGTCAGAAAAGCTAAAATATGGTTGTTACGTGAAATATTGATTCATTAAAAATAATAGATAACATTGAGTGGCTGTTGCGACACAACAATATAAACTAAAATAATTAGGAACATTAAATGTCGCAGGAATTTATATTATAAGTTCTACAACATACAAATCTGTGTGACATGATGGATGGAATAAATCTCTTATTTTAATTGCTGTTGCAAATAATAATATACCATTATAAAACGAAAAATAATAAATAGGACGTCTCGACAGTAGATGACATGCCAGAGAACAAGTAAGTTTGTATTCTAGATTCATTTTTATAAAAATGAAATGATAATGATATAATTTGAAAATTAGTTGTTAGTAAATAAGTTATTGTTGCAGTAGATTCTTCTGAAAATGATTACTTTTCAATTGAAATATATATACTACCGCTATTTTCGTGAAATTGTTTTACTTTTCTTATGTATTTTTACGTCCTAGACACGAACCCAACATTATTTTTTGTCGGCTTTTTTTTTAAAATATACTTAAAAAACATAACCTAAACTAACCTTTATTGACGTACGACTAACGCTAAATTCGTAAATTTGTTTTTACTTTTCCTATGTATTTTCACGTTTTTACATATGTACGTTCCTTACATTTTTAAGTATTTTTGTGAAAGTTACTTTATCTCACATTTTAAATGTTAAATTGTAATGACATGTAGGCCTATAGCGTGAACCGATCGCGCAGTAGCTACAGCGCACTGCACTACGTCTAGATCTATAATTTTATACATTACTTTATACCTACATTAAATATACCTACAAAGTATCCAGTCAGTATAGATTTGGTAATAATTTTATTCAGAATTACTATCTATTTTTATTAAATTATAACCAAATCTATCCTGACTTGATACTTCATAGGTATATTTTAATGTAGGTATATAGTAATGTTGTATAAAACTATAACCAAATCTATCCTGACTTGATACTTCATAGGTATATTTTAATGTAGGTATATAGTAATATTGTATAAAACTATAACCAAATCTATCCTGACTGATTACTTCGTAGGTATATTTCAATATAGGTAGATAGTAAAATTGAATATAATTATAACCAAATCTATTCTGACTGGATACTTCGTAGGTATATTTTAATGTAGGTAAATATATAGTAATGTTGTATAAAATTATAACCAAATCTATACGTATTATAATAAATTAATAATGGCAATACGACGTAGACAACAAAAAATAATGTTTGATTCGTGCCAACGTACGTCAATAAAGGTTAGTTTAGGTTATGCTTTTTTAAGTATATTTAAAAAGAAACGGCGTCAACGACAATAACTAATGTTAGATTCGTGTCTAGGACGTGAAAATACATAAGAAAAGTAAAACAATTTCACGTAAATAGCGGTAGTCGCACGTCGGAACGTACGTCAGTAAGGTTATTTTTTAAAAGTATATTTAAAACAAACGGCGTCAGCGACAATATATAATGTTGGATTAGTGTCTAGGACGTAAAAATACATAAGAAAAGTAAAAATATTTCACGAAAATAGCGGTAGTCGCACGTCGGACCGAACGTCAATAAAGGTTATGTCTTTTTAAATATATTTTAAAAAACGGCGTCATCGACAAAAATGATGTTGGATTCGTGTCTAGGACGTAAAAATACATAAGAAAAGTAAAAAAAATTCACGAAAATAGCGGTAGTCGCACGTCGGAACAATTACCATATATATATATATATATATATATATATATATATATATATATATATATATATATATATATAAAAGGATTATAATAAAAAATACTTTATTTTGAATCAAACGGATTAATTTACCAAAAATAAATGTTTTCACAGTTGTTTCATTTTGCTATTAGGAGCGTGTTTCATCAATGTATCCCTTGCATACATTTATTACTCTAATTTATTTTAAATAACTTCTTAGTTACGATCATGTTATATGAAAAGCATTTATATGATAAATCCTTTACAAGCTTTTGTAACTCTAATTTATTTTTAATCAGTTTCTAACCATAATCGTGTTTATGTAATATGTAAATGATTTTCATTAAAAGTCCTTACCCATGGCCTGACCTCACACAGGAGTATCGTAAGTAAACTCCCTTTGTTATTAATGAACGCTCAGTACTGTAACTTGAGATGAGTTAAGGCTTGTTAGTTTCCGATTTTCTTCTGAATGTTGCAATTTTAACTCGAATACCGCGGAGGAATAACTTAAATCCAAGACAATATTGATTACAACCCATCAATTACGGAACGCTTTATAGTTCAGAACAAGATGAGAGTACTAATTAATTAACATCTTGATTCAACAGTAATTAGAATTATCCAAGAGTATTGTAAACAATGGAGTATCGTTACAATAAGGAAACAGCTGTAAGCAAACGTTTTATCTATAACAACTTGTTACCGATGCTACTACCTAGTAATAGATCATAAATATTATATCTAATTCTTGTATCTTATTCGTATTTTAAACACATACTAATTTTTATGTTTTTAAATTTTGACCAATATAGCAATTTAGCGAATCGAGACCTAATTGTGCGATCATTATTATTTTTTTTTTAAAGAAAAAACTAAGTAACTTGAGAAGTAAAATTACAAAACTTTTGGTATTAAGAATGCTAAATAAAAAAAATATCATTCTAAGCCTATATATCAAATAAAAATATTGTTAAAAGTTATCCAAGGGATACAAGTAATGGAAATCGGTTACATTCTGTATACATACAAAATTGTTAGAGTAAATATACTATGTAAACTAAATTCAGTGAGAACCTCTATTTTCATCAGCATCTTCTATTTACAATAACTGTGGAGTTATTTATAAATTGTATTCACAAATTATTTTAAATTGTGACTATTTAACTCACAAACGTTTATGTTAATAATCTGGCAACTCTAACAATAAAATGAATGTAGCATAGCATATATATTTATATATAAGTCAGAACTCTGACAAATAATGCATTGCTTATATAACTAGCTATAAAGTTTATTTTCAGTATTTCCTTAGAAGTTTCAATAGCTTATAGTTGCCTTATTTCCATTCTTAAGACTAAATCTAAATTAAATTGAAAACAAATGTTACCTAATAACCGGAAAGACTCTAAATAAGTAGTTAGGGAATTACCTTTTCATAATTGGCAGAATCCCTACTACATAAGAAGAAATCCAAATAATAACAGAAGGTCAGATTTTGTAATGAACTGTATTATGGCACTCAATTTCCTGCAGATAACGGCATTTTTTTTACTGAAGTTAAATTTACAATTTAAATTACGTCACGTCACGAGATGACGCACTACCCATTGACCTGTAGTGCGTATTCAGTGGTAAAGGAACCCGATTAACCAAGAAACCGTCGAGAATTTGACAGCCGAAGCTAAAGACTAATGATGATAAAGCCTAGTGAAAAATTTCAGTGGGCATTGATGAATAAATGTTTCCGGCTATTCCGATGAATTGATTTGGATAGAAAATATTGTTTCTACTCCAGAACACTCTTCTAATTAATCTGAAACTAGTTTCGGTTTGTTTTCACGTTCGGTTACATTAATTTTGTGAGTACATTATTTATTCAATTACGTCTAATACATTTCTAATATACTTCTCATCTGGTCTTTGTTTTCATACATTCGTTTCTACAATGTAAGTTAGTAACTGTCTATAGTAGTATAGGGTGCAGGTATCTTAATGGGCGTGGGCAGTGGTGGGGGAGGGCGTGGTGGGGAAGGGTGTGGTGGGGGAAGAACGTAGTGGGGGAAGGGGTGATAGGGGAAGGGGTGATAGGGGAAGGGCGTGGTGGGGGAAGGGCGTGGTTTGGAAGGAGGGGAGTGCTTAGGGAGGGGAGTGAGGAGAATGAGGAGAAGGGTGTGGTGTGATGGGGGGAACGAGTGGGAGAACTGTGGAGGAAACGAGTGGGAGAACAGTTTCGAGGCAGGGGAACTGCGTCATTCAAGATGGCTGGTGTGACGTTTGCAACCGATAATTGTATTGTTTTAAGATGACCTCTGTTTTTTTCGCCACCTTTACAAGAGATTAACCTATTTTTCAAGATAATCAACAAAACAACCTTTCACTTTTAGCCTTGATTAGCATACTGCATGCGCATGTTCAAACTCTTGATTAGTAGCGGTTTCTAGAGATAATATTTTTTAAGCTGACCATCGTTTTAGAGAGCTGTGTTTTATTTTAAATGTAAATTGCCTCGCAATATCCTGTGTAGATATTTGTTTCAATGTCAATTGCCTAATTATTTTACAGTGCATGTGACCCAAGAAATGCTTTTTATAAGTATGAACACGAATGTCCGTGACACGCCCTTGCATATATCAAATGCTTTGATAATTGTATATAAGTAACATGCAATACAAATATTATTGTTTCTTAAAGATACTTTGTGCCTTGTGTCCATTTAAAACCATGTCTAATTTAGTAGATTTAAGCTATTTAGGTAGTTTTAAGAATTTAGTTTTACGTAGATGTCGAATGGATATAGTTTATAGTAGTTTTATATTTTTTGATTTATTTTTGGTAATATTAAGATATTTATTATTTTGTTTCTTAGTTATATTTAATAATTCTTTTAAGAACATAAATCAAATACATGTAATATTTCAGTTTATAAAATCCGGTGAATGTAAAGATTTAGATGTGTTTATAAAAATTTTAACTGGATTTAATAAATTGAAAAAACTGCGAAATATTTGATAGATGTTCGTTTTGTCATAAATATAAATTTCAGAAAAGATATATTAATTATAAAAAAACTGTTACGATAGAAAATTTTGATTATTATTATAATTATATAAATTCCAAATTAAGGGAGGGGGGATACTTGAAAAAATATTTTTTAGAACATTGGGAATATGTAGTGAAATCCATTCTTATGTTGGTTGAATATGAGTTAGGGATAGAATATTCAAAAATTTTCAAAATGAACGACTTACAAAATCACCATTATAATATGAAATTATTAAATAATGTAAGGCCGTTCATAAAAAATATATCGAAAAGTCATTACTATTACATGTATTTATTTAATCCTATTCTATACTATGATCCTGATAATATGTTTGTGGATATAGAATATGCTAAAGATACTGTTTTAGAAAGATATCAATTATTTTTTAAAAAGTTTTGTAAATTTGATGAATATTTTAATCAGTCCTTTGACCTAGCACCCACAAACTGGTCTTGGGACGATAACAATATTGAATCAGATGAGCGTGGAATATCCTATATATTAGATGGGGAACATTTTAATAAAAATATGGCGCATTATGATATAAAGTTGACACATAGACAAGAACGAATGGGTATACAAAATACGTATTCGGGATTGGGTAACGTTAGAATTTCATATTATTAATGCGTTGTATTATTATTATCATTAATTATTATTATTATTATTATATTTATGACATAAAAATATTAATATTATTTTTCAAATACGTTGTATTATTATTATTATTATATATTTATGACATACTAATATTAATATAATTTTTTTTAATAAAATAAGATTAGAGTTAAGTTGAATATAGTATAGTCAATTAATATTAGTTTTAAGTTAGCCACTAATAAATACCATAACATATAGCCTTACTTATCAATTAGAAACTGCATAATAAGAACAAATCATTTAGTATCTAGAGTTTTGTTTGTTAAACAACATGGTAACGGCACAAGGTAAATTGGATGCTTTGCTAGCACATGTTAAACTGTGTTCTTGTGGTAAAACTGAAGCTCATTATCATATAGCAGTTGCTAAATCTTATATGCAGAATTATAGTTTATCGGATTTAGATATAACGAGTGGACATTATAAAGGCTGTTTATGGTCTGTAGTAGCATTTGTTGGTGACGGACCAGACACTTGTGTATGCGTCCTCTTTGAAGAATCATTAAGAAAAGCGCGAGAGTGTTTGGAATGTGACGATTGGCCTTTGTTTGCTGATTTTTTTTAAAAACAAAATGGAATTTATTTTAGACTTTCAAGGTTTTAAAAACAAAGATAATGAGTTTATTGTTAAAGAATTGGCTATAATTTCAAAGATTGATGACAACATTTACGAGTTACTTCTATTTATACCACCATATAGTTTTCATCACCTTCCAAAAGATTTACAAAAGCAAGTATTGTGGTTAGAAAATCAATGTCATGGTTTACCTTGGGAAAGTGGATTGAAACCTTACAACCAACTAAAGGATGTGTTTCGAGGTATGGCACTTAGGGGTACGATATTTGTTAAAGGAACTGAAAAACAAAAATTTATTTCAAACTTATTATCATATTTTAATGTTAAAATAGTTAAATTAGATTATTTGTATTGCCCTAATTTGAATGTATTGAAAAATCTCTTTTGGAATAATTTTATAAAAGAATGTAAATTCAATCATTCACAATATAATTGTGCTTATGTTAATGTTTGTGTTTTAAAACAATGGTTAAGTTATGAAAAACTAGTTTTAGACAGATTAAATGCAGTAGATTTAGCAATAAAAGAAGTATATGATAAAGGTTATAATAACATACAAGATTGTTTAGTTCATTATTTGCCAAAACATTTTCTTATTAATCATTTTGAAAATATCGAGCATATATTTAATAGATTACCCAATCATTTGAAATGTGATCCAGATATTTTAAACAATTTACCTTGTGAAAAACATAAAGTACAAGTTGAATCTGGTTATTGTTTTAATGGTATCAAATCAAATGTTTCATATAATCTCAAAAAGAAAGATTGTGTTTGTTGTAAAACATTATTGTCTTGATTTAGTTATTGGTATTAGTTTTAAAAAGTATATAAATAATAACTAACTGAAACTGTTTTGTAAAAAAAAATAAATGTATGAAAATGTTTGGAAGTGAATTTATTTTACCTCTTTATAATCGATGATAACAATATAAGCTATTTATTACCTTGAAGTATTTCTCTTGACTAATTTTCGGGGGATTTTTTCATTTTTTAACAACACAAACATAGTTTTACACAACACAATTTAATCATTTTATATTTGACAACGTTCAAAGCAAAAGTGTTAAACGATATGGCATCATAGTTGACGTCATTGTTGAGAGTGGGGATTGCCAGTGAGTTGCATAAACAAGTTCGTAGGAAATTTCCGACCCACCATGTTGAAGTTAAAGGTTTAGACGATCTCTATCAGGCTGACCTAGTGGAAATGTTATCATTTGCCAAAGTCAATAAAGGTTATAAATATATACTGGTTCTAATAAACTGTTTTAGTAAATATGCAATAGCTATACCAATGAAATCTAAAAATGCCATTGAAATGGAAAAGACATTACAACCAATTTTAGAAAGATATTCTATGCGTCATTTGCAAACCGATAAAGGAACTGAATTTTTTAATTCGAGGATTAAATCTTTATTAGACAAATATAATATAAATCATTATTCTACTTATTCTGATAAAAAAGCCTCTATAGTTGAAAGATTAAATATAACGTAAAAAGCGAAAATGTGGAGGGGTTTCAGTGCCCAGGAAAATTATAAATGGTTAAATTTATTAAGCGATATAGTTACTGAATATAATAACACTAAACATAGGACTATCGGTATGCGTCCAATTGAAGTTAATAAAAATAATGAACATTTAGTGTTGAGACGTATAGTTCAAAATAGACAGAAGAAAAAACAACTTGTGCGAAACAGATTTATTGTGGGTGATAAAGTTAGAATAAGTAGGTATCAAAAACCGTTGACAAAAAGTTATTTACCAGCTTGGAGTAACGAAATATATACAATTTGGAAAATAGAACCAACAGTTCCTGTGACCTATAAACTAAAGGACGATTCTGGAGTTGAGATTAAAGGGGGATTCTATCAAGAGGAATTGAGTAAAACTAAATTTAGTAACATATTTCTTATCGATAAGATTGTGCGTCGAAAAAGAAATAAATTGTTAGTACGTTGGTTGAGTATGGACAGTACTAGAAATACCTGGATAAATAAAAAAGATTTATTATGAAGGTAAAAAAACAAAGCCAAAAAATGCGTATTATGAATTTCGATACATATTTCTCAAATGATATGGAATATGATAATATAGATCGCCATGGTCCGCTATTACCGAATTCCATCAGATGTCTTATTGTAGGACCATCAAACTGTGGAAAAACCAATCTCATGTTTAGTTTAACATTTCATCCACTAGCACTTTTTTTTGAAAATATTTATATTTTTTCAAAGTCAATTAATCAATCCAAATATAAGTTTTTAAGTCGAGTGTTTTCCAAAATACCTGATGTTGGTTACTTTATTTTTACTGAAAATGACGACGTGCCTCATCCTAATGAGATTAAATCAAAATCACTTATGATATTCGATGATGTCATGTGTGAACGACAAAATAATATTCGAAACTATTTCGCAATGGGTAGACACAATGACATTGATACATTTTATTTATGTCAAACATATAGTCGAATACCAAAACTATTGATACGTGATAATGCTAATTTAGTGGTTTTATTCAGACAAGATGAAAGAAATTTACGTCATGTGTATAATGATAATGTCAACACAGATATGAAATTTGAAACTTTTAAAGAAATGTGTTCGATGGCCTCGTCTAAAAACCAAAATTCTTTTCTAGTTTTGGATAAAGAGAGACGTTTAAATAAAGGACGATATCGTATAATGTTTGATGAATTTATAACATTATAGAGTCAGTAGTAATCATGTCTTTGTCTAGTTCACTTGGCGAACGTGAAAAAATTGTTTTAGAAATAAAAGATTTAAGAAAACGAATTAAGGAAAAACATCGTGCACTAAAACGAGGTATTATGGATATGGAAGATCATATAGAGAAAAATATAAAACCCATAATGAAACCGTTGATAAAACCGATAAAAGAATATACTGAAAAATTTCAACCGATAAAAGAATATAGCGAAAATTTAAATTATAAGCCTATAAAAAGTTGGCGAGAGTTGAATGAGAAAACATTGTTGGCCACTATACATGAAAAACGAAAGCAGCAAGAAGAGAAAAAACAAAAGCAACAAGAAGAAAAATTAAAAAAGAGAAAAAAGAATTATGAAGCCAGTGATAACGATGAGAGTTATATTTCTGACGATGATTTTACTGAGGGAAGAACTGCATTTAAACATTTGACGCCAGCGAAAGGGGAAAAAAGAAAAAACGAAATGATAGGTGGGAATCGACTGAAAAGACGCCCTCCAACACCTGAAACACCAATGAGCGATGAAGATGCTAATATAAAAAGAATAAACACTGGAAATATGATTGAAAGTGAAATTCCTGTTAAAAGAAAACCTTTAGACCCCGAAATGTTGATGGACGTAAAAAGCGAATATTCTTCAGATAGCTGGAGGAACAACCAATGGATGTTAATGTCTATGAGTCACAACCCACCTTTAGTGAATATGTGAAATCACCTAAAGGCAGACGTCAAGCCATATAATTTATAAAGAACACATTTAAAGGCAAATTGTCTACAGAATATTTTTTAAATTTTATAAAGAAACCTAAACAAGTGGATAATGTTTTCGGAGCGCGCATAGAAAATGATAAATGGATGGTTGGTGATAAAGAGTTAGAAATTGAGCGCGTCGATTTGATTATCGATGGTGTTAGGTATGCTGGTACGCGTGGTATTTATGAATTATTATTCATGAGAATGCCTGATGCATATAATTATACAGAAGATGATCTCATAAAATATTGAGATATTTTAATAGCAACTAATGCACACAGAGTTAATTATTCGGCGATCGGTAAATTGAAATCAAACAAAAGTAATAAATACACGAAAATAATTTCAAAATTATTTCCGCCCCAGAACCTCCGCACTCACATGGATTGGAAGAACGGAAGCGGCTTGATTTTGAAAGAATATGAAAAAAATAAACCGTCATATATTTATTGGAATGATCCCAATGAATTATGCGAGCGATTAAAAATACTAATTGCATCACAGTCGGCAGGAAATACGGGATACAATAATGAAATAATTTCCATAATTGAAGAGTTGAAGGAAGCAGGAATTATTATTATTAAAAATAAAAGTGATTTGTAAAAAAATATTAGTCATTTGTATTCCATTAGTCCATGTATGAGCATCTCTAAAAATGAGCGTTGATAAATTTGGACGTCATTTGCATTATTCCTATCGACAACACAATAGACGAGGACCTGCTGGAGTGGGGTTTAAAATGACTAAAAGCGGTGACTATGACATGGAGAATAAACGGTTGACACATTTGAATGAAGCGAAAGATGATGAAGATGCTGTTAATTTTAAAATGTTTATAGAAAAATACCTAACATTAAAAACATATATCGATGGACACAAAAATTATATTCGTAATGAAGTGAATGTAATAAAAAAGTATCAGGAAATAATTTTGAATCAAAATAAAAAAATGGAAGCGAAAGAGGCTAGTGAAGGAGATATTGACAATGATTTAGTACCTGAACCGAAAGAAACAATATTCATTACGCCTGCATCTGCGATAGGGGGAGGAAGAAGGCTATAATGACAGGAAAACAGTTTAGTGTGTATCAAGGAAGCGGCATAATAAGTTCTTTAACGAGTTTACCTGGAAAAATTTTAAATCGTACTATAGATTTATTACCAATAGAATTGCATGTACCAGGATACCAATATTGCGGCCCCAGCACCAGATTGCAAGCAAGATTGAAAAGAGGTGACCCAGGCATTAATAAATTAGATCAAGCCTGTAAAGATCACGATATTGCATATTCAAAATATTCGGATTCACATCAACGATCTATTGCCGACGAGCAACTAGCTGATAAAGCTTGGCAGAGTGTCACATCAAACGACGCTAGTTTGGGCGAAAGAGAAACTGCTTACGCAGTTACTAATATTATGAAATTGAAAAATAAATTAGGTGGTGGAGGAAGAAGAAAAGTCAATACAAAGAAACGAAGGACAAAGAATAAAAAAACCTGCAAAACTAAAAACATTCTAACAAAAGTACTTAAACGAATAAAAAAAAAGTGTGCTAATAAAAAAGGTAGAGGATATTATCTGAAACCTTACAAAGGAGGTGACTGTAATAAAAAAAATAATAATAACATTACCAACAAGAGCGCTATCAAATAAAGATATATATAAATACGCTAAAAAATTGAACATTCCGAACTTCAGAGGAGTTTTAATGCGTGACAATTTACCTTTTCAAATCAAAGAAAATGAACACGGAATTATAAATTTGGACAGTGTGCTAGGACGAGGTACGCATTGGGTTGCCTATCGAAAGATAAAACATAAAATTCTTTATTTTGACAGTTTTGGTAATCTACCTCAACCTACAGAAATAATTCGATATTTTGAAACATCGACAGATAATGCACCTATTTTCTACAATTACACAAATAAACAAAATTTAAATTCACACAATTGTGGTCATTTGTGTTTAGCGTTTTAAACGAATAACATCTAAATCACCAATATGCTCTGTTTAAGCGGCAAAGGCTCAAACATCTCATGTGACATATTTCCGCCTATAGATTTGGCCAATGAAAAATGGGAAATAGTTTTAATTGATTTTATGTCTTACAACACTATACCAAATATTGAAACAGATGTTAATGATAAATTTTACTATTGAAATAATAAAGTCATACAATTGCCTGAGGGATCTTACGAGATAGATAATATAGTTTCGTACTTGAAAGATGCTATTCATGAGGAAAACAAAAATGTTAAGTTCGAACTAAGTGGGAATAATAATACATTAAAAACGAAAATATTTTGTTCGAAACCAATTAGATTTGACAAAGCGCACAGCATCAAAGTCCATTACTGGGATTTAAAGCAGAAGAATTGCGAGCAAATACTTGGCACATTTCCGAAAATACTGTAAACATTAATAAAGTGGACGTTATACGAATAGTATGTAATATTGCAAGAGGATCATATAGGAATGGTATTGAAGGACATATTATTCACGAATTTTATCCAGCCGTTGAACCTGGTTATAAAATTATTGAAAAACCTGTCACAGTAATTTATCTACCTCTAAACATAACAGGTCTACTTCATAACATTACAGTACGTCTCGAAGATCAGGACGGACAACTAATAAATTTGCGAGAAGAATATATAACACTTAGACTTCATTTGCGCCGAAGTGTTATATAATCATGGTCTTAGTTTTGAATAATATTAATACTAATTTCGACAATTTTAATAAACCAGTAGGTCGACGACAGTTGACAGAACACAAGCTGACAAGGAGGAACAAAGAATTTTTGGAATCTTTAGGGTATAGTGTGAATAAAAAATATGTTGTGAGTAGATGATAAATTATTTTTGATGAAACTATTGTCGATTTAGAATATCACATACATCTACCACATGCACAAACAACATACGGCGAGAATGATGAGATTCGCATTCCAGTACATCAACAGAATGTGTACACTTTGCCTTCTAAAAGTTACATTTATATAGAGGGAGAATTTAAAGCAATAAAAGCGACAGACAGTAGTGAAAGTGATGAAATCGAACTTATCAGCAATGGAATGAAATTCGCTATGAAATTTGTGGAACAGAAATTGATCGAGTGAAAAATGTTGGAATAACGACAACAATAAAAAACCTCTTAACCAACACTGAAGATGAAAAAAATATTTTATTAAATGCTGGGTGGACATTAAATATGGAATCTTTAAAGTGTAAGAAGAAGTTTTCGTTTTGTATTCCTTTAAAAATGCTACTTGGATTCGCGGACGACTATGTTCACATATTATTAAATGTTAAACAAGAATTAATATTACTCAGGAGTTCAAACAATTTCAATACGATTATAACAAAAGACGCTAATAATAAAATAGAATTGAAAATTAATAAAATATTCTGGATAATTCCATATATTCGAGTGGCTGATGATTATAATCTATCACTACTAAGAATCACTGATAAGGACCAACCAATTTCACTAGGATTTCGTCGTTGGACGCTTATCGATAATCCTTCATTACCTGTTTCGAAAAACTCAACTTGGACTGTGAAGACAGCATCAAATAGTGAGAAACCTCGTTACGTTATTATTGCATTTCAAACTGATAGGAGAAATGTGAAAAATAAAAATGCTGGACACTTTGATTTCTGTGATATTAATAATATTAAACTGTATCTAAACTCACAATATTATCCATACGATAATTTTAATGGAAACAGAGCAATTATATACGACTTTCTTACAAAATTTCAGTCATCCTATTATCACGGTAGCAGCAATAGACCTGCTATTGATTTTGAAACTTTTTTCGCAAAAACACCATTATTTGTTATAGACTGTTCACGACAAAATGAAACATTAAAAACCGGTACTATTGATGTGCGCATAGAAATTGAATCAAATGTCAACATACCTGAAAAGACAGCTGCTCATTGTCTCATCATCCAGGATGCACTTGTTGAATACACACCTTTATCTGGTCTTGTACGTAAAATATGTTAATGTAATATAGTCAGAAGAATAATAAATTGTTTTGGTAAAATTCGGTGTACATGTTATTGATCTCTAATTCACATTTCGTCTGTAATTTTAAATAATGGTTGAAAGTACAAAACAAATCACATATAAGAATGACTTTTAGGAAGGGGAAAATCGAAAATTGAACAGTGGAGGGGATACAACGGATAATATAAATAGATACGCTAACACAAAATGTAGAGTACACACATACGAAGGAAGTGGAGAGTTGCACCTAGTATATATATATATTCAAGAAAATTATTTTAGTTTATAATATAGGAGATATGGTTGGATACCCGAGATACCCGAAATACAGTACACCTGAAAGCAGGCTGGAATCGTTCAACAACACCAGATTTGTATGCCCCCACCCTTATGCTTGGCAATTTGCAGAAGCCGGTTTTTTCTTTCTCTCACCACCTGATGCCGGGTTATGCTTTTACTGTGGTGGTGGTTTAAAGGATTGTGAAGCAGATGAATTGCCATGGATTTAACATGGCGGATGGTTTCCTAGGTGCGGTTATTTAAAATTAGTAAAGGGTGAGGATTTTGGGGCACGATGTTATACTTTGCGTTACTTATACCCAATACCAATTCACTCCGCAAAGAAGAGGAAATAGGGATAAGCAACGCCTTTATTGTACAAGGCTAATGTAATATATTGTTATACTGTTTTGTAACACTTTATGTTCATACAAATATTTTTGTAATTCTTTAATAAATAGCTATTGACTGAATGTGGCAATGAAAGTTTATTAATATCTTAAGTAACATTTAAACATATTTGTTCAACACACAATTGGTATAATGTGGAAAAAAGTCAAGGATAAATAGGAAATAAATGATTTGAACAATTCACTTTTTTTACTATATATTTACTCTATAAACAATTGAAAATGGTTAACAAATAATATTTAATAATTACAAAGCATTAGTTATTTTTAATATTTAACAAATAATATTTATTCATTACAAAGCATTAGTTATTTTTTAAAGAAAAATGGCCATGTGCCAAAGTATTAATTCCATTATCACATATATGTCTCTTATCATCATCACCACTGAGAGCTAATTTATTTACAGTTACTGTCTGTACAATATGTTTCTTTGATTTGAATGATTTAATATCACTTCTGGTTTTAATGAAAACATTTAAGCATTTTTTATAATCATCAAAATTTATATTTCTAAGTGCTGCTTTTGTTATGCCTTTAGCTTTTTTTTCAATACTATTCACAGTTTTGAAAGTATATAATTTAGCTCTCAGTCCAACAAATTCTGACAACCCAACACCTTTGCATTCGTCTTTAAAACAACCTAATGTTTTTGCATTATCTGTAAAATAACCTATATGAGTGTGAGGAAGTTCTGACATATCAAAATGTCTTCTCACCTCTTGATTTTCCTTAATATCTTTATAAAAATTGTCAGTAGAAATTTTATAAAATAAACTGTCTGTATCCATATAAAGAAGCTGAATTTTAGAGTTATACAATTCTTTCATAACATCATAATGCATTTCATATATACGTGTTTTACTTATTTCCAAAACAGTAAACCCTATATATATTGGTTTGTTAAAATAGATGGATTCTTTTTCTGATTCAATTGCACACAAAGATTCATCATAAATTATTCGATTTAAGAAGGTAGGTTTTCCAATTAAATAATTTATTTTTTTTCTCACAAGTTTCAAATTTTTTCTTTTCCTTATAATTTCAATAGTTTTACCAAACATGGCAATTATTACAAATTTATAAAAATCTTTTTCAAATTCATTTTTAGCATTTTGTCTCTTTTTCGTGTTAAATAAAACATGTTGCGATAACCAAGCACTTTGTCTGAATTGCATAATTCTATGAATTTTTGTAAGTACTAAACCATGTCGCATTGCTTGTTTTAAATTAACATAATGACAAACGTAATTTTGTTTATCTTCTAAAGTAGTTAACAATTTTGGTTGTTTACTGCCTGGCGGATATTTGTTTTGTGGTAAAAATGGCAACTCATTATCACAATTATGCAAATTTTGTGGATACATAATATCAACTTCTAAAATATAACCTATGGGAGAATCATCCTCTATAGACAGAACATCAAAAGCCTTTATTTTTTTAACTGACATCCATTTAAACGAATCATAAGGCATGAATCTGGTCATGCTCCACCCATATAAATTTGTAGCATCGATATAAGCTAATCAAGAGGAAGGTTTGTCTATATCAAATTCATCTTCCAATAGATAATTATTAGCTTCTGCATGTCTCGTCACGCATGCAGTTATTCCACCTCTGATACCATTTTCTATGAATAGATATTTATCATATTCGTCAAATAATTCTAATTCAATTTTTGTAAATTTTAACATAGCATCAAATGTCAAACCAGGAAGTGTAAAATAATAAGCACAGTCCAATCCATAATTGGATATAGACAAGTCTCTAAAATTTTCAAAAATATCACTTAACAATAATACATCTATTTTAAGATAGAGATTGCTATTTTCCCCTAAATTTCTACATTCAAAATAATTCCACACATCTTGCGCATATTTGTATTCAGCATCTGTGATATGACTAGATTCTAGACTGTTATAAAAATCATTTTTTGTTGGAAACTCAGTATATTTTAATTTGTCCCAACAATCTGTATAATTATAAGGATGAACACCTTTTCTTGTTATAAACGGTAAATCATTTACAGAAAAATGTTTATATGTATGTTTGAAGTTGTCTTTAGGCAAATTATTTGCTAATTTACTAAGACTTGTACTCATAAATTTAAAGGGTCTATAAATCGTAATGCAATGCCATTAGTTGTGTTTTTTGAAAATGTTATATATTTTTCGTTAGTGTTTGGTACTACATGAATTACGTTTGAGTCACAACCTAATTGTCGTACAATAAAATGGCTATCATAACTTGAACTCCCATGAATAAATATAGGTAAACATTTTTGATTTTGTCGTAATAAATTACAATTATTACACAAGACAGACCTAAATTTACCAGTAATGTGACAATGGTCTCTTACTGCTGGCTTAGTCATAGTAAATTAATCGTTACAAGACTCACATTTAGTAGTTGTTTTAAATTTATATTTCTCATCTTTATTTAATTTCCTCATTGGAATATTTATTTTATAAATTTCACCAATAATATTTGCAAGTGATATGAGATATGACATGAAATTTTTGGCTGCATCTAATCCCTGATATATGTATGGATCTGTGGGCAATTTTTCTAAAATGCCTGACGGTAAAGACAATGAATATTCATCAAGAACTAAATATACACCAAATGACATTGGCTCGTGAATATCATTAAGTATTACACGGTTACTAATCTGTTCATTTATTGGCTTCAACAAACATTCAAAATCTGCGTACACGGTGAAAGGTACTCTAAATTTATAATGGAAATTTTTGAATTTCAAAATATTATTTCCTTCTATAGGCATTTTCACTTTCACTGCTTTTGTATTTTCACATGCTTTTAAATGATCTGATAAAAGTGAGTCTTTATTTTTGCCACTATAATGTGTTAAACATCTTCTACAAAAAAAAAATTTAGCCTTATGTTTATTTAGTTGATTGTTTAATAATCTTGAAAAATGTTTAATATAAGAATAATGTGCATGCCCCGACTGGTTTGTCAACATCAATAAATCATAATGTTTTATCTTAATAATTTTACTAATTCTTAATGGATACACTTCATTATCTTTATTTAAACCATATACATTAATACTTATACCTGAATTATTTTTTTCAAATTTACTATTATGCTTTAAAGGTGTTGGAAAGTCAATACCTTGTAAATTAAACATATCCATAATTTTAAAATATCTCTTGTCAATTAAACTAAGATGTTCTACATCAGTTTTATTATGTGGAACGAGAAGTGACCACAAAAAACATTTATCGTCATGAAAATTTTCAGGATTAATTACAGCATTCTTATTTTGTATACATTTTGGTAAAAGTATGAATGAACTTCCACCTAACGGATTGTATCGACTAAAACGAATATCGAATAAAACGAAATTATAATTCCATCAATTTTATCCAAAGACCAACCACTTCCTTTACCCAAATATTCCGACTCTTCGGTACATAATTTTCTAAATAAAACATCTAAAATATCTGAAAAATCTGAATCTTCGGAAACACTAGTATTTTTGTTTTACAATAACGCAATTGCTTTTCTTGGGGTAAAAATTTTACATAAGAAGCTTCTACAAGTACATTAAATTTTAACACATTGTAAGTGGATAATAAATCTACAATTAGTCGTATCATTTTTTGTTTAGTACGTCTCAACAACAAACACACATCTCTAACAGTTGACGTATTTTCTAAGTAAAATGTTTTTAATCTGCCTCTTAAGGCGTGATTCCTTTCTAAAAATTCATCATCGTTTTCGATATCATCGTCACTATCAACATCCATTTGTTCAACGGAGCTTACGTCCATTACTATAATTTGTTTTAAAAAAGTAACACTATTTAGTTCACTGAAATAATAAAACAATTTTTCTATAAATTTCATAACGTACATTTTTTATTTTTTTTTAATTTCATCTACAACACATATATAATTATTAGTATTTAACTACATTCAAAAACCTAAAAACTAATTTAAAAAATTGTTTTTATCAGTTAAAATACCATCATGAGTAACATTTTTTATTTTACTTACTCTATCAGCAACATTGCGTATTATTTTATTTGATAATTTCAAAAGATCATCATTAGAATTATTAACAACAAAATAAGCCTTTTTGCTAACTTGTGTCCAATACTGCTTTTCACTTATACATTTTTTCAAATCATTACAATCCGTAATTTCTATTTTTATTAAATGTGATCCCACCTCACCAGGAGTGATCATTCTTCTTTTTTTATTATCTTTAGTAATCTGAACAGTTTGTTTATTAACAGCAGAAGCTGATTTTTTAGTTACATTAAAATATTTATGTAGATTATCATCATCGTCATCATCAGATGACGATGATGAATTATTCACAATTTCATTAGAACTATGTATTCGTTTTCTTTGAATTTTATTCATTACAGGATTTATAAAAGTCATTGCTTTTTTCAAAGTTTCAATTGAATAAGTTTTTGTACTTTGTTTAAATTCTCCTCTATCAAAAATTGTAAGAAACTCATCATATGTTAATTCTTTATCTAAATATTTATCAAGATTTTTCTGTGAGACTACAGTGCTAATGAAATATGATTTAGCTGCTAAATAAAACGATTTCATTTCACAAAATAGTTGTAACATTTCTCTATCTTGCACAGAGTTATGTAATGTGTTTGCACATAACAACCATTTATTGGCTGTTGTCAATCCAGCCTTAAACAATGATGATAATACATCAAAAATTGGTTTTTTATTATTAGCTTTACTACTACTACTATTAAAGACCATACTAGGTCCTGGTTCGTTATTCTCCATTATGCCTTCAGTTTTGAATAATTGATTTTGTGCTTGACTTTGTTGTGACATAACTATAAAATACAAAAACAACAATAATAATATACTTAAAACAATTGCATTTTATTTCCTACCACTTGATCCAAACCCTGATTTTCCCCTCTTTGTTTCTTCTAAGTGAACAATTTCTACTAATTTTGGATAAGCACAAACCTCACAAATCAACTGAGCAATTTTATCGCCCTTTCTGACAAAAAAATCGTCATTTGGAAGGTTAAATAACAACACCTTTACATTCCCTGTATAATCCTTATCAATTACCCCTGCACCTACATGAATGAAATAATTAAATGCTAACCCCGATCTGGGAGCAATACGACCATATGTATTATTAGGTAAAGAAATTGCTAAATCTGTTTTCACTAAACATTTACCAAATTTAGGAACAACATATTCATAAGCACATTTAAATCAAAACCTGCAGATAATTCACTGCCCTTTTCGGGTGCATATGCATTTTCAGTTAATTTTATAAATCCCAATTCCATAACTGAAAATAATAAAAACTATATTAAAAATTATATATGTATGTTTATTGTAAACAGCTAGAAATCTAATTAATAAATAACATTTACCTGTAAATCCTTCTATCAAAAGAATTAAACGCAATGTCTCAACACACAGAGATGTATTCAGCTGCAATGTAGAGACAATAGTGAATAGAAACGTTTATAAAGAGAACTGTAGCCTGCACATGCGCACGCAGTATAATCAAAGCTAAAAATGGTAGGTTATTTGTTAAGCACTTGGCGTTCTGAGGTCACAGCATAAAATGTCAACATGCGCTGGATTGTTTGTTAAGCGCATGACTTTTCCTATTATGATCACGTAGAAGACACACAATAAGCACGTGCTGTATTTTTTTCCATATTAAGGTTACACCAAGGGCATAATAATGCGTCTTGTATACTAATCAAAGACTGATTTAAACTTTTATCGCCTGGCCTTATTGAGTTAACGGTTGACCCTATTAAGATTACGAGCATTCAACATGCTCAAATTAAACTTTAAACATTTTAGCGTCTACCATAGTAGTTATCAGTTCGCATTTCTGTATTCAATTTAACTTAAAGTAATTATTATTTTAATTGTAATACTAAACTTTTTAACTTGTTTAAAATATTAGCATTGTTAGAATATTTACTGCATTCAACTCCAAAAACGTCTAACTCGTTTACTTGTGCTTTAACTACTGTGTTTAAAAATTCACTGTATCCTAAAATATTGTTATTCTTAAAAAAATATAATAATCCATCTGTAAATCTAAAAACGGACTCCATATTACCAGGTAAGAATGAAAATGTATCAGAAATTAACCCATAACTCTTAATTTGAAAATTACATTTATCCAATAACATATAATAGTTTTTAATAAAGAAAATAAATGTATTTCCTTTATAACTGTTTACGACCCCATTTATATTCATTGAAGATCTACCTCCTAAAATTGAAATATGTTTTGGATAACCACTAACAAGTTTTAAAGACGGAAAATCTAACATAAAAATATATTGATCAGCAAAAAAGACAATTTGCTCAGTTGGTCTCTGATAAATTAAATCAAATTTTGTAAAATTTCCTTGTAAAAAAATTAACCAGTCTACAATTAGTTGTGCTTTGTTAACAACTGTCTTATCTTGTAAATTTACCGACCAAAACCATTTTTCATAAAAATAATATAACTGATGATTGATAACTAGAAAAGATTTTAAATTCTTCAAATCACACAAATTCGGTGAATTTTCTTTATCTTGTTTTGCACGTTCTGTAGTGGATTTTGAAGGTCTTGTCGTTGTTGATATGGTGTCTTTAAGTCCATATAAGGTTTGTATTGCTAAAATGTCGTCCGCTGACAGTTCATCATTCATATTCTGATAATATGGATACATTACTGAAGTCGGATCGTTTGAGTGGCTTATACCCAAGGTATGGCCTATTTCATGAATTAAGACACTTAATAAAAAAATTTTACCTTGATCACATTTTAAAATGTCTCTTTCTAAACACCATAATTCATCACTGTCAATGTGTATTTCACGAGTGCTTTGATTAACATTGGGATGAAATGCATGCGCCAAAACACCGCCTTCACCGTCAAATGTATTTGTACAAAAAATCGATGATCTTTGAAGTTTATGCATACCTTTTTTATAGGAAATTAATATATCAACGTTCGATCTGTCATTTACAAAAAACAAATCTGTATGCGTTTCCCAAATTTTAAACGCCTGTTTTTCGCTAATTCTTTTACCTGACGCGTTGCTACAACAAAATACCATTTTAATACTTTCTTATGCCACTTTTCAGAAGATAACCGAAAGGGATAAATTGTGTCTTTAAGACCACATCTAGGTATTCGCATAAATTGTAAATTTTCATTAGTTATTTTACCACTTATCGTTAAGTTGTAATACTCTTGAAATAATAAAATTGCGTCAGATACTAATGTCAAATTAATATTTGAAATATCAGTGCTGTTAGATATATTCAAATAACCAAACTCGTTTAAATAATTTAAATCAAAATCAAGATTTTCTTCTTTACATCGTTTTACTATTTCACTTTCACCTGAACATGTATTCAAATCAAACAGATCTTTTATTGCATAGTTTTTCACAATTAAAACAGTCACAAAATTTACCAATGTACATAACATATTAGTAAATAGCATTGTATCCCGCGTTAATATATTGTTACCCTAGCGCATCACGCAAAGTACTGACACACATCTGAAAAATCAGTTTCAGCCATTTTGAAATTTAGATTTTAAAAGAGACACACTTGAGCGTTATAATCGATGTTATACGTCATAAAATACATAGCAGTCATTTTGAAACAGTGTTATCTGTTGCGAACGTCACACCAGCCATCTTGAATGACGCAGTTCCCCTGCCTCGAAACTGTTCTCCCACTCGTTTCCCCCACAGTTCTCCCACTCGTTCCCCCCATCACACTACGCCCTTCTCCTCATTCTCCTCACTCCCCTCCCTCCGCACTCCCTCCTACCAAACCACGCCTTTCCCCACCACGCCCTTTCCCCACCACACCCTTTCCCCCACCACGCCCTTCCCCCGCCACGCCTGCTCCTCACCACTGGCCACGCCCCTCGCGATAATTTCATCTAAGCCACGCCCCTCAAGATACCCGCACCCTATACTACTGTCTATTTCTACAATATATTCACAATTGTGAGTGATTTATGGTTGGTTTTCTTTTTAGGAATGGATTGCGTCATACCGTGTAGCCTTTTTCTCATTTTATCACACGTGAATAATAATGTATATATTATAGCTATTTTTCCTTCATGGAATTTTCGCTGGTGGGGAGAAAGGCAAACAGCAGCAGAGTTTCCACAAGCTCATAGTTCTGGTCTTGTTTAGACTTTAAAGAAGAATCAGTATTTTTCGTAACTTTGTTTGGTTAGTAAGTAGGAAGTAGGTCCTTACCAATGCTGGCCTCATAAACACCTTATATTTCGTCTTTTATTACGAGTGACTTACGTTATTCTATATAATTTATTTTGTCTTCTAATAAATCAATAATAATGTCTATTATATAGCAACTTTTATTTCTTTAATTTTTTGCATTAGGATGGAAGGAGGTGTATTTCCAGGGTCATTTGCTACTTTATATTTTTTTTTTAGAACTGCCTCTCACACCATTATTATACAATTTTAAAAGCCATACACTAGTTTATTATTCTTCATTATTAAATACAAGAAAGGTCAATTTCCACTACCGTGAAGATTATAGAACAGGTAAACATAAGATTTATCTTCATTTACCTATTAATCTGATATTTCAGTCACGGTTTTGAAATTGAAATAGTTACAATTAACATATGATTCACAAATGTGAAGGGAATCAAAATGAAGTGTAATTTAAAAAAAAAGATTAGCATAATATATTCAGGAAAGTGTTACATCGGAGAAGGATTTGTTATCCTCTTAAAAAAATATAGAGCAACTAACTAAAAAAAAATAACATTTAGATAGAATGCATATCAAGCAACAAAGAAAGCAATGAAAGAACTTCTACTGTCTGGTACTCGGCTACTAAAGCTTTTACTGTCTTCAACATATCACGACCAGCCTTTATATAAATTTTCCGTTTCTTAAAACTTCTATTCGCTTTACCTCTCATAGATCCTAGTAACGGCGAGCTGTTGGGTCCACTCAAGTATGACAGACATTGTACTTGTTAAGCCGTTTGCCTTGATCCAAGCCCTACTTTCTACAGCATGCTAGCGGCTGTTTTATTCTCCTATATTTGCACGTTTGGAAGTAATATTTAAAATGTTTTTAAATGCTATTTACTACATTATGAAATATATGTTATTTGTATAGTATATGCCATAATGTATGTTTGCCGTTCCCGAGAATAAGACATATTATAAAACAAAATTAAAATCGACCACAAAGGCTGAATCGTCAGCGAAAATGTTGAAATTATGTGAATGCGAAATTGTTCACTACATTATGCAACTAAGACTTTTAATTAAGAAAGTAAGAAAGAAAATCAATAAACTGCCAATTATTCAATTAGTTCACAAGTGGATTCTGAGAGACGACTTTTTAATTATAAGCTATGTTTCGTTACTCAGTATTTTAAAATGAGACGGTACTCATTATTATTCTAGAACAAATCTAATTTTTAAATATATCTTTTCATGTGATTTGACCCATACGTCATTGTCTTACGGTACGTAATGGCCTAAAGTCACGAATTGTTTACCCTTGGAAGGCTTTTGTGGGTTTGACAGCTAACGTTGTTGACTAATGATAAATTTTTATGCACATCAGCTTTTTAGGTTACGAAATATAAATTATGTTTCTGAACTAAACGCAATAATTTGTATAGAAAATATTATAAGTACTGAAATTATTTATAAAATTTAGTTTCATCTCTAGTTCGTCAACTTCTCGCTGCAAGTCGGTGCATACGTTTCTTGTAAGCTATTGATTTATTCAAGTAGGTATAATCAGTCAGTAGGTTTAGGTTTCCGGTCTGTTGGTTTCGTGCATTGGTAGAATATATTTTTGTTTGATGAATTTCTGCCGATATATATAGAAATAAGTTTGTTACGATTTGGGTTTGAGATAAGATTTCAAAGTCACAACACAGACATCCAAAAATTGTTAATAACACTTCCCCCTTTGTTTGTAACGTCTTTCGATTAGTTGTTGATAGTTATTCGTGCTAACCTCTTACCGACATTCTTATAAAGATTAACCCTCCTTTTTTCGGATGCCCTACTTTTCTTATATCCATTATAACCGGATATATTAATACAACACTCAACTCTTTCATATCTTCTTACGTTTTTTTTTTTTGCTGAACTACTGCAGTGGAACGTTAAATAATCTCTCCAACTATTCTCGTCATTCAATTTTTACTTTCTGTAAGGATTTCTGACAAATATCTTGTTAATTTCATTTTCTATGTGGTTTTAGAAATCTTTTCAAGCGTCCAATTATAATTTTTAACAAGAGAGAAAAGAAATGATTTGTTCAGTGTGATGAGAAATTTTTGTTTCTGTATTGCTTATTCAGGATTATGGTTTAGAATTCAGAAACCTGCCACTTTTAGACTGGTAAACACTGCGCGCAGCCAAAGTGCACAAATATAAAGCTTAGAGATGGAACAATCCAGAATGACATGGAATGTTCACATGCTAAAGTTGAGACGATTACAACCATTTATAACACACAAAAGGAAATACAACAAAATATGAAATGGATAGAGTATTAGATAATTGAAGCGTTACAATATATGTAAGAATCCTACAAAATTATTGTCGTTTATTTAAAAAATATGCCACCTCCCAGAATTATATGATTTAGAATAAAAAGAGTTGATAAAAAGTATAATTCTTAGGAAATAATACTCGTTTGAGAAATATATATTATTTTAATATGAACGATTGTAAGTGTTTTACTTATTTGTATATCTATTGTCGTCGATAAATAGCACATTATAGAATTTTATTTAAATAAATATTTAAGATTACTTGTCATAACTTTGTATGCCGTTAGTTGTTTGTAAAATAAATTATAAATGAAAATAATTAAGCAAAAACACAATAATTTATGAAATCATTTATTTTGCAAAAACTTAAGGAATAAACCAAATCATAATGTATATTTTAAATATATATTGTTTTAAAAATTACATTACTTTAGCAAATCTAATAAATAAGCTTACTTATCTATAAATAAATTTTAACGATAAAATATTTCAATTTGAACTTGGAAGGCAAATCAGAAGGTAATGTTCGAAAACGAAAACAATTATGAGAATTATTTCAAATCAAACTCATACATTTATATAAAGTTTTAATAAATTGTGGTTTTAAAATAAAGTACGACAATACTCCTATCCGATTTATCATACGGATTGATGTCATACAGGGTCTAATTGCACCTGTCTTCAGTGTAAATAGTAAATATTGTCAAGTTTATTTTAGGCCTTACCAGTTCTTATAATGGAATTATTCAATAATAATATTGAAATACTAATAACATGATTTTTTCTTAGAGTAGACAAGTCCTTTTCAGATTAGTACTAAAATAACCGATTTACAAATTGGTATATTCCATAATAGTATTAGTAATTCAATTATTATCTTTTTAAGATATATATTTTTTTATTCGTCTGTCATATGAATTACTACAGTTTTGTAGTTTTCCTTATTTCGCTAAGAAGCCGTGAGAAAATATACGCCCTTGATCACTTATTAAGGTACATCTCACGTCATTTTTCACAGAAATCTAGAAAACTATTGAATATTTTTACAACCTACAAAGGGATTTCGACCTTTGGCACCTGACAAAAGTTAGACCATTAACTGCGGACGGGATTCACTTCACCTACAGGCCTACGATTGTGTCTAAATTTATTTAAATATTGTATATTGTTTCACTATGTATAACAAAAGTAAATATTTCATTGTTGTGGAAGATTAGAGACAGTATGTTACAGGCGACCATACACAGTTAAGAATCTGATAAGGTTAAACATAACCTAGTAAACCTTAACGTTCTTCTTGATTATTAAGACAATAAAAAGAGATCCCCTGTATTGCATCATTTAACTCTTATTAACTTGTGTGTGTGTTTTGGTATTTTTAAATTAAATTAAAATCAATGGCAGCAATCTTTAAAGTAAATTGTAATATCATTCTATTTGGTTAGAAGGAACATGGTTTGTTATAATTTAAATTATAAATGGCGTAGTTTAATATTAAAAAAAGCATTAGTTCAAACAACGAAGATAAACTAATAATTTATTGTATATTTATTGTAATATTGAAATACAGTTTGTTTCTGTATGGTTCTGTATATATTTCTCAAGTTTATCGCAAATTCATGGAGGAATTAGTTATGATATCTATATTATCTATATTAATCCAAGATATCTATATAAATAATCTAGATTATTTTGATCCCGCCCTTATTTAAAGTCACTGATAAACATAAGTACTCAATATCCGGAAATTATTGTTTTGCATAATCTCTCTCTACATTCCGTTTTCGCCACATTGGTTTTATCATGTTCACCTTAATTCAAGTCGTATAATTAATTCATTCCATTACGTCGAGTTTTCTATTACCTCTTTGGTTGGTCCGTTATTCCATTTCTAAGCGTTTTGCTCTACTCTACCCTTAATTTGTTCGTCATTGTTATTCCTAAAATTTCTTTTTAATTTGCATGATATTATTAAGAAAACTAACCAATAATTTCTGATAGACAAATATCAACAATCAAAGGAGTTGTTTATATTATTTTTATTAAATCACCCTAGCCTCTCTACGATAGTTGCGTTGTTGGAAATAGCCCATCCCTTTTAATGGATTCATCACTTTGAGGTAAACAGCAATACTTCCATCAATCTCTCACATCCTTTTAGATGTAACTAAACTAGAAGTATATTTTCTATAAGATTGTTTATGAGGTAGTATTTTGACTAATGCCGAAGTATATATGTCACCATAAATACAAATATGTCATCTGAATCAAATTATTTCATACGAATAAGAGATATTTATTAATAATCGTTCCTAATTGTTCCAATTTATAGATACTAACGTAAAACAACGTTTACAAATAAAGCTTTAGTTCATAACAAAATGAGTTTAACGCAACTTTAAACATTTAAAAAATGCACTTGTCCGTATATGAAAAAAATAAGTTGATGTAAACGTTAAAAAAAAAAATCAGGTTAGAGCAGTTTATAAAGACCCGATATCACCAATGCGTTCCCTCACCAAGTTTTGGCGAAACTATTTTTGTTTAACAGGATTTTCTCTCATTTCCTTTTTTTGTTATTACAGATAATAAAACTATTTACTACAGCTACATCTAATAGCCAGAAAATCATTTACCTCAACCATTTATTTGTTCGTCTCGTAAAACTGCACGGTTCATTATATTGAACAGCTAAATCTACACCACCCATAAACTGGTTATATTTACAAATACCTGTTGGTTTAGTTATTTTGTTTATGAAACTGAACTACATTCTAATAAATCAGTATCAAGTAAAAGATCAGGAACTTCAGAATCGCTAATTGCACGTGAAGCCACGGCAAACTACGAGTAAACAAATAACCGGCAAAACTGTTACCTACTTGCAGCTTACAACGTAGCGGCAAACTAGATTTTGTGATGACTCACATATTCCTAGGCATTTTCAACTTAGTTCACATTATTGTCAAAAGAGTGTAGCACCAAACGGAGAAAAGATTGAATGTCGTGAGCTTCGCCACAGACGAATTATAGGCATTTGAAAATGTGACCCCCGACATACGAGTAAACTGCAATATACGCTTGGCGGGGCTCCCCCGACAGTCGAGTGCAAAGGGTTAAGACTGTGTCATATTTCATCTCCGCTGGAAATGAACTGCTCAATAAAATGCTGCTATATTTAATGTCGTCTCTAAACCCCTCGCCTTACGCTGCTCAGTTTGTATTCGAATATCCTGAACATAAACAAAAGAGATAAGGCCTACCTAGATAATGTTGTAAGCTGAAATTAATAGTATTCCAAATTCAATTTCAAATATGTAAATTATGTTACTTATCCAAATGTAACGATAATATTTATTACAACGATTGTCATATTTTCTCATTAAATGTAAGTTGTAAAATACGTGGTGATTAGATGTGTGCAATCAAGCAATCTAGAAATTAGAATCTAAGTCATGTTTTCAAGTCCTGCTATTAGTTCACACTCTTCCTACATATATCTTGCTCACACTTATAAACGTTAATTAATATATTTTTTTCATTCACTCAAGTTTAAACAGTTTTATTTAAACCTGTAGTAAATGACAATTTAGGTTAATTAGGATTTTTTCAAAATCATTATTATATTATGAAACAAAATATATATTATTTAATAATTATAACAAATCAAGAAAAAATAATCATCTTTATTATAATATATATATATATATATATATATATATATATATATAAAGAACATAAGTCAAAATACAAATACATGAATTATAATTGAATATCATCAATTATTTCAATTTCATCATTGTAAATTCAATTATAATTCTTGTATTTGTATTTTGCCTTATGTTCTTTATTAATACACAAGAATACATATTGCGATATATATATATATATATATATATATATATATATATATATATATATATATATATATATATATATATATACATATATATATATAATACGTTTTCTTGTTTAATAATCATAAACAACCAATGTTATTCAAATACAGGAATTATTTATTAATTTATATTCAAATCTGCTCGTTAATAAACAATACCAACATCATTTGGAATGAATTTTATTAAAAATAATTAAATAATTCTTGTATTTGAATAATCTCCGTTGTTTTTGGTTTATATATATATATATATATATATATATATATATATATATATATATATATATATATATATATATATATATATATATATACCATGTTAGTACCATGTTACCATATATATACCGTATATACCGTATATATACTATAAGACAAACCATGTTAGTAGTCTTTGAGAATGCCGGAACTATACTCCGGCGAAAAGCTTCAGCATAATTGTAAATGTTGAATAAAATATATCTTGATTATGAACTTTTTGATGTTATTTAATAATTATAACAAATCAAGAAAAAATAATCATCTTTATTATAATATATATATATATATATATATATATATATATATATATATATTTATACTTTTAGGTTACAATGTTACGGAGAAGTAAATGAAAGGATTTAATAAATTTTTGATTTATTAAAATAGTAAGTGAAGACACATTCTACGGAAAATATTTAATTTTAATTGCATCCCTTCCATCATTTTCATTTCATAACTGTTTGGTTTCACAGATTCATTGTTCTTTTCTGCGTGACCCTTTCTTCACCATCAATCACTGCTTTGTTCTTTGTAGGAAGCTATCAATTGAACAACAATGCTGACGATACCCCATAAAAGCTATTCGTCATGGTGTTTCTTTCAAGCCTAGTAAGAAATATCATTTGTAGAATTTAAAAACTATTTACACACTAATAATAGGTTACAAAAGTATATATATTTACTAGCCGAATACAATAAATTATTATTATCTTCGTTGCTTGAACTAATGCTTTTTTTAATATTAAACTAGGCCATTTATAATTTAAATTATAACAAACCATGTTCCTTCTAACCAAATAGAATGAATATTAAAATTTACTTTAAAGATTGCTGCCATTGATTTTAATTTAATTTAAAAATACCAAAACACACACACAACTTAATAAGAGTTAAATGATGCAATACAATGGATCTCTTTTTAATGTCTTGGTAATCAAGAAGAGCGTTACGGTTTCCTAGGTTATGTTTAACCTTATCAGATACGTAACGTGGTCGTCTGTAAATCAATTTTGAATCCTATTCGTCTTGAAAGCGAGTGTTGGAGCTATTATACTACAATGTTTGTTATCCACAGTTTTACTTAGATAATTATATATCCAGGCTACACTCTTCGTTCCGCTGCTTGTTTTGTTGACCTATTATATAGAATTATGGTGAACAGCTGAATATGTCGATCTAGAGTCTAGGCAATTACTAATTGCTTAATTTCATAGTTTAAGTCTATCCTAGGACAATAATGTACACTAAAACCTTCAGCACTTTTTTGATATTTGCTAAAGTAATGTAATATTTAACACAATATATATTTAAATTATACTTTATGATTTGTTGTATTCCTTAAAAGTTGGAAAAATAAAAAATTTCGTAAATCATATTGTGTTTTTTGCCTAATTATTTTCAAAATAATTTATTTTACAAACAACCAACGTCATAAAAAGTTATGACCAGTAATCTTAAATATTTATTTTAATAAAATTCAATAATGTGCTATTTATCGAATACAATAGATATATAGAAATAAGTGAAACACAATCGTTCATATTAAATTAATATATATTTCTCAAACGAGTATTCACTCTTAAGAATTATACTATTTATCAATTCTCCTTATTCTAAACCATATAACTCTGGGAGATGGCTAAATCGTTTTTTAAATAAACGACAATAATTTTGTAGGGTTCTTAGAATATATTGTAACGCTTCAATTATCTAATATTCAATCCATTTTATATTTTGTCGTGAATCTTTTGGGTGTTCTAAATATTGGTAATCGTTTCAACTTTAGCATGAGAACATTCCGGGTCACTCTGGATTGTTCCAGCTTTATCGTTCTAAGCTTTATCGTTGTGCACTTTGGCTGCGAGGTGTTTACCAATCTTGGAAGGGAAAGTGTCAGGCTTCTGAATTCTAAACCATATTCTAGAATAAACAATAAAGAAATACAAATTTCCCATCACACAGAACAAATCATTTCTTACCTCTCTTGTGAAAAATTGTAATTGGTATTCACGTTTGAAAAGATTTCATAAACTACAAAGAAAATGAAAATAAACAAGATATTTGGCTGAAAACCTTAAATAAAGCAAAAATGAAATTACCAAAGTTGTTTGAGAGATTATTTAGCATTCCATTGCAGTAGTACTTGGATATAAGAAACGTAGGGCATCCGGAAAAAGGAGGGTTAATCTTTATAAGAATGTCGGTAAGAGGTTAGCACAAATAATTATCAACAACTAATCGAAAGACTTTACAAACAAAGGGAGAATTATTAATAACAAACTTTGGATGACTGTATTGGGACTTTGAAAACTTATTTCAAATCCAAATCGTAACAAGCTTGTTTCTATATATATCAGCAGAAATCCCTTAAACGAAAATATATTCTACCAATTCACGAAACCAACAGACCGGAAACCTAAACCTACTGACTGATTAGACCTACTTGAATAAATCAATAGCTAACAAGAATAGTTAGCACCGACTTGCAGCGAGACGTTGACGAACTAGAGATGAAACTAACTTTTATAAATAATTTCAGTACTTATAATATTTTCTATGCAAATTATTGCTTTTAGGTCAGAAACATAATTTATATTTCGTAACCTAAAATGCTGATGTGCATAGAAATTTATCATTAGTCAACAACGTTAGCTGTCAAACCCACAAAAGCCTTCCAAGGGTAAACAATTCATGACTTTAGCCCATTACGTACCGTAAAACAATGACGTTTAGGTCACATCACATGACAGGATATATTTAAAAATTAGTTTTGTTCTAGAATAATAATGAGTACCGTCTCATAATAAAATACTGAGTGACCGAACATAGCTTATAATAAAAGTGGTCTCTCAGTATCGAATTTTGAACTAATTGAATAATTGGCAGTTTATTGATTTTCTTTCTTACTTTCTTAATTAGAAGTCTGAGTAGCATAATGCAGTGAATAATTTCGCATTCAAATAATTTCAACATTTTCGCTGACGATTCAGCCTTTGAGGTCGATTTTAATTTTGTTTTATAATAAATCTTAATCTTGGGAAAGGCATTCATACCTTATGGCATAGACTATACAAATAACATATTTTTCATAATGTAGTAAATAGCATTTAAAAACGTTTTAAATAATACTTCCAAACGTGCAAATATAGGAGAATAAAACAGCCGGTTGCATGCTGTAGAAAGTTAGGCTTGAATCAAGGCAAACGGCTTCACAAGTACAATGTTTGACATACTTGAGCGGACCCAACAACGATCCGTTACTAGTATCTATGAGAGGTAAAGCGAATAGATGTTTTAGAAGCGGCAAGTCTATATAAAGGCTTGTCGTGAGTGAGAAGGGAGGATAGTTTTTGAGATATATTGAAGACAGTAAAGGTTTTAGTAGCCGAGTACCAGACATTGGAAATTCTTCCATTGCTTTCTTTGTTGCTTGATATGCGTTCTCTCTAAATTTAATTTTTCTTTTAGTTAGTTGCTCTATATTAGATAAAAAAACATTCTTCTTTGTAACACTTTCCTGAATATTTATTGTCAATCTTTTTTTAAAAGTTACAATTCATTTTGATTACTTTGTGTTTGTGAATTTTGTCGTTTGTTTTTTTTTTAGTTTCTTGATGGTGGTAACGTTTTCGCCTTCTGCTCTTGAAGGTCGCTCCCACATTCTGGGTAGTTTCCTCTCTAAGCTGTATTGTTATACACTTTTGGCGGGTAAGGTATGTAAAAGACTAGAAATGCAGATTTGCGGGTTTCTAAAGGGTAAGTCAAAGAAAATCCACTAAAATAAGAAACATTCTAGAAAATAAAATTTACAAGACAATATTATTTCACATCTCACCTCAGAAAAATCCTAATGCGTCTAGGAAACAGACGAAAATTAGGAAATTACAACCAAAATGAAAAAGGGAGAAACCATAAATATATCAGATATATTTGACTGGAACTTTGAAACAATTAATGGCGAAAGCAGTTAGAGAGGTTATTAAACATAATATTGTAGTAGCGGAGTCAAAATAATGTACGCTACTCATATATTTATATATATAGGAGGTAAGATGTGTAAAAATATATAGATTTATATTTAGATATAAAAAACGTAGGATATAGGTATTCAAAAAGAGGAAATCAATCCTTATAGGAATATTGGTAACAAGCTAGCAAAAGTTATTGCTGTAAACTTCTCAGATGACGTTACATAAAAATTGGGGAAGAGTTAATAAAAAAAACTTTGGATGGATCTTTTATTTCTTGGAAAAGTTATTTCAAACATAAATCGTAACCGATTCATTGACATTTGTCAGCAGAAATCATTCAAACAGTAAGATCTTCTACCAATCCAGGAAATCCAGTCACCATAATCATAAGCCTAGTGATTGAATAAGTCAATAGACCTAGGTCTACATTTAACGTATGCACTGACTTGCGGTAAAGTAGGACGAACGAAAGAGGAAAATAAACTTTATAAATATTTTAAGTAGTCATAATGTTTTCCACGAAAATCAATTTTAGATCGAAGACCCAACTTATATTTCCCAACCTAACCTAAGAAAGGGAAGTAGCAACGTTGCTAAAATAATATATATTATATATGTGACGGTGTGTGAATGGGTGTTGAAGTGAGTGTTGCTGTGGTCTAACTTACCAGCAAGGAGGATCCTTTTACATAGGTATAATTTGACACTAACATATCTGACCGCATTCAGAACCAAAACTACTGTTTTCCAAAGTCTGCTACCAAACCAGTCACTTGAATCTTTTAACAAAATCTTTCCTTACAATTAAACTTTGGGGTTATTATATTCCGGGGCGGGGGGTATTTCGTTGAAGGCGTCACAGGTTATCGATCATGACTTTTTGAATGTAAATTATTCTCAGTATAGGAAGTTAGTAAAAACATAATTTTTATTTATTTAAATGTTTTTCAAGTACAACCATTTAATCTTTTTAAAATTAAAGCATAAAATAATTAAAACATGTTGTACATGAATCAATGTATTATTAATAAAACTTCTGCCTGTCAAGACGGTTGAGCTGTCGTCTGCCGTCTCTTGAGCTGTGTTTATTATACTATCGTCTGAATTTTTAATTAGGAAAGAATTATAACAACAAAAGATGTATAGCATTCATCATAAACAGCACTCAAAGTGCATTCTTCAACAAAGAAAAATATTGCACTCTTAGGAAAGGCAGAAAAATGTACTAAAGTATATACAGATATTCCTAACAGAAGTGAAGATGAGTAAATTATTAATAGTCTAGTAAATTGCAAAGTCCTGCAATGAAAAAGTGGTCTTCATGATTACTAACGCAATAGAAAGAGTTTTGCATCCCTTTTATACTTATTCTATTGTTTCTTGTTGTTTTATTTCTAATTATATTAACAAATGTAGGCACCAATCTGTATAACCCAATTTTATAATTGAACTATAAGAGTTGCTTATAATATATAATTATTAAAGAACCCGGTTCATTATTTAAAAAAAGATAATTATTTAAAACTATGAAGTTCAACTATTATTGAATTGTATTCGGCTGTTGAATGGTTTATGATTTTTTGTAAACAGTTATTATATTTTGAATAGTTTTTAGAATATAGAGATGACATGTTTCTGAAAGCTTGACATAAGTAAATCATCTCTTCGACTGTCAAAATGGCACTATCTCTCTTCCTAGATTCTAGGTTGCTCTTCCATTCTATTGCTTTCATATCCCCTATACTCACCGTCAATAATTTTTATTTTTCTTAATTATGAGGATTTACCTATTTACACTATCAGATTGCTAAGTCCCAAGTAGAAGCACGTAGTCCTTCTATTGATATCGCTTTGCTTGTGTATAAGCTGATTTAACAAATAACTCATCACATAAATCCAGATTACTTTTATAAATGCTGTATATTTATTGATAAAGCTCTGTTGATATCGTTATTTACATATTAGTTATCCATTAACTTGTGGAGTAGAAGTTATATTGGATACAAAAAAAATGTATTTCGAATCCAAGAAGTTTGAAAATAAAGCTAAATGGTGAGAATAGTTAACAATGTGAAAGTGATTAATTAAGATTCATCGAACGTAATGGACTACAAAATTCAAAGTATGTAATTTTGTTGATTGTGTTTCGGTACAGGTTTTAAAGTGAATAATCGAGTATTGGATGTATATGCGTTGATATCATTCTGTTAGATTATAACGAGTCTATTAAAAATTCTAGAATGTGAATGTAAAAAGAAGTATTCTCACCATTTAGCTTTATTTTCAAACTTCTTTGGATTGATAAATATATATTTTTTTGTATCCAATATAACTTCTACTCTACAAGTCACTGTCAATTTCATAAAACAGAAGAAAACTTCTGAAAGAAAACTGAACTCTATTCCTGCAACATTTTAATGGAGTTTTTTTGAAAGTCTCAAGCTTTACAACAATATATTCGTTTTCATTAACCGCTTAAGTATTGCTTAGAAACATCATATTTTATATTTATTTTTTTCTGAGAATTAGAAGCCTACCGACTGCCTGTTAAACAGTTATCTTTATGAGAGTCCGTTAACTAGTGTTACAGGTTCGTTTATTTCATGAAGATATGGTTTTAATGAGTTATTAATCACGCCGCAGCAGCAACAGTGATTTACTAAAAGGTGATTTCAATTAAATCAATGGAGTGTATGAATAACCACAAAAGATGGCAAAAATTAAACAAAAATAATTACTATTTGTTGACGATATTATTTTTTCATAGTGATTTAATTCTTCGTAAATATTATCTGCTGATGAAAAATTATAGAAAAACTTTGAAAAAGATGTAAATATTAGACCCGGTATATTTGTAGAGCTTCAAAGCTAATCAAGAGTATTGCTCAATTTCATATAAAAGTATTGCAACCCACTATATCTCACATATTCAGCAAAGCAGTGAATATAATTCCCAAAATAGCATTTAGGATCTTATCTGTTTCCTATAGTTCCAAGCCATACCTGGGTCCTTAGGATCTTATTTGTTTCATATAGTTCCAAGCCATACCTGAGTCCAACAGGATTTAGGATCTTATCTGTTTCCTATAGTGCCAAGCCATACCTGGGTCCTACAGCTTCTAGTATTTACAAACCCCAATTCCTTCAAGAAGAGCCAGCTTCCTTCGGAATCATAAGGTGTCCTATTTTTTATGTATGTTAGCGGTGCTTGCGTTTCACATCTTCTGGAAATGACAATGGATGCAAAAAGTGCTTATAACAGAATGTTGTGGTTCTTGCTCTTTACATCTTCTATGCGTGAGTGAGACCAACCGCTTGCGTCGTACACCGCTCTTTTGATCATTTTTCTTTTGATTCTTTAGACATTAGCATTCTTTACGTGCATTCTACAGCTCATTTCAATGTAATAACCATATTTTCTTTAATCTACAAAATCCTACCTCATCCAATTTTCCAAAACCTTTTGCCGTGAGTTCATGCTGGTACTGGTAGCGACTGCATTCTACAAAGGATACAGTTTTACAATTGCTTCCAATGACTGCTTTAAATTCAGCTTCTTTCTGTGTTGGTGTACGTGATCCTATAGCTTCTTCCATACTATCTAGGTCACGTCTAACAAATATAATTCTTAACACAGCTCATACCTCCCGTAGTCATACTACGTTTTAAAATAGTGCAAAATCGTTAAGAAGCATTTCAAAAGAGGCTGTATGTTGTAAAAAAACATGTTGAGTTTGTGTATACCTTAAAGTTTTCTATTCATGTGAAGACAATTTTTTTATTTCAGAACGTATATACTCATCAAAGCTGTGTGTCATTTAGGATATAAAATTAACAAGAATAATTTTAAAGCATTTCATTACGTGAATATTTGTTATTGTGACCTTGAATTCCAACAAAGTTTTTTTCCTGCATAAAACTTCTTGCACTTTCGAAACTTGTGCTTGACCTCCGCATCTGACTAATTACAGTGTGCCTTAACGAGTTTGTACACCTTCCGGCAACAGCTTATAAAAACACTCATGGGCATGGAAACTTTACTCAAGTCCTAATGCAGTAAGTTTCTATCAGTAGGCCAAGTTTACAATTATTTATTATTAACGTTGGCATTATTCAGAAAACAACAAAACAATATATAATGTAGTAATATAAATGAGAATAAATAACCTTGTATACCTTTAATTAGCCATTTTCGTTTGTGTTAAAAGTGTAAGGCTTGTTGAAAAGAAAAGGTATGTACATCGCTTAGAATACAAATTCATCGGAGAAAGTGTTCTTGAATATTTAGATAAATGTGTAGAAAATGAAATGGCCAAACGATATGATCATGCCATGACACCACACTCACTTTTACCTTGGACGATTCACTAACGTTCCAAATACTTAAATTTAGCGAAGAGTTGCATATTCATGAATTATGACTGTCATTGATGGGGAAAGATTTCTCCTAAGATAACTTAAAAATTCGATTCGGGAAATTAGTAAACAAGTAAAGATATTTACGTCATTTAGTTTGCTTTATTTGATGCCGTAATAGCAGTTTATAAGGGCTAATATGTATTTTAATATAAGTATTGTACTATATGGTTTTGAGAATACGTAGTTATCAACTACGATATAAGGGCTTTTTTGACTGAGAAAACACGGCCTTTTTGAAGGTTCTATAACTTCTTTTTAAGTACTACTTCGGCCGGGTAATTTTTTAATGTCTATTCTTTCAATGTATTTGATCTGTTGGAAACAACCAAGATCAAACAACAGTCATTTATAACATACTGTAATTAGTTACCTAACAATGTAGGTTAGTAATTGCCTATTTCTAGATAGTTTTACCATAAATTAGGAGAAAGGAACATTTCGCAACAACCACAGACCTACGTTTTGTGCACAGTGAACGTCAAGGTCGGTTATTGTTGATTTAAAACACTTTCATTTTGTCTGTTAGTTTGGCATAGTTAGCTTCGTTATTACTTTTGAAATTTCAATTCAAAATTAAGGTCACTTCATTCGATGGGTCTTTAATAAGCATTGATTTCTATATAACGTGGAAACGCCACTATAAAAACCGAAAGTTTTCATCTGTTACATTTCGTAATAATTAAATACTACATAAACTTAGTTTGGGAGCTGAACCCAAGTTCCAAGTTTCTAGAACCAAAATAAAAACTTTAAAAGTTTTAAATGTTCTTCTGATACATGTGAGATTTACGTACACTGTTTAACTTTAATATAACATTATTAAAAATGGAAAATAATTCTGCCGTTTAAAATGGAAAACGTATAAGTTAGACTTGTAATATTTATGTATTCTCTTTATCACGTTCTGAGATGTACTTCATGCCGCCCAATCTATGAATATTAGTTTTGCATCTAAAATCACCCACTCTTCCAAACAACACGACTGAAGATAAATGTGAAAATGCACATAACAATATATGCATTTTAACTTTTACAGAGCTCCTTGTTCAAATTAACCCTTATGTTTTGTAATAGTGTTATTATTAAACCCAAACTTATAAAAGATATTGATAATTTACATAAAATGATTTGATGGAAATGATAATACCAGGAATGAAATCAATCAGGAATTATTGAATACATTTCATCTGGTGTTAAAGGCAAAACACCTAAAGCATTAGACCATATCATGAAACAGATACAGTCAGGGCTAGATAACGGATTCGAACCTACATTAAATACGGAAAGATTATGTGAAAGAAGAAGGTATACGGGAATCAAAAACAAATGAAAGAAACGGGGAAAATTTAATAAATCATAGAATTGCCATTTTAATGACTCCCCGTTAATATGAAAAATTAGCAATATTATTAATTAAGATCAGTATTTTATTTCATTTTCTACATTTCCCTTTTCATCGTTAAGTTTAAAACCTATGAATGAATAATTGTTAAAATAGCAAGTAAACTACTAATTAAATTGAAAATGAATTTCTTTTTTAAAAGAAGATTAGTTTTCATTCAAATGTGAAGCAACTAACAATTAACAACTTTTCAACAAATTGGAGTACAAAGGGTTTAATTTGTAACAATTAAAATGCTTGTCCGAAGTGAAACGTTTGTTCTGTTTTCGACTCTACAGACAGAGAGAAGCAAATAGATAAGGTAATATATTTTCAAATATTTTATTAAAACAATAAATGAAAACACAATTTCCACGAAGGATATTTGTTGTTAATTTCATTCCATCAATCAATTTATTTCATAACGGTTTGCTTTCACAGTTTTAATATTCTTTTTGCTTCATCAATCACTGGTTCGTTCTATGTCAGAAGCGCTCCATTGAAACAATAAGATCGTCGACATTCTACCCAACCAAGCTCTTGTCCTTCAATTCTATGTGTTTATTCAAAGGTTTTCTTGATATGTCACTTGTATCTTCTAAATATTATTCTCAAAATAGTATTTGATTAGGTAATTCTAATGTATGAAGTTTTGGTTAGCTTATGTTTGTTTAGAAACTAATGTAGGGTATTGAAACTCGGCAAGATTATGTTTCGATAATGATTACCGTCTACATGTAGTTAGGTTACGTTAAATTTCGTTAAAGGTTTTATAAAAAAAATTTCAAGTTAAGGTGATTAGTAGTTATGATATTCACACTAAGCTCAGTAATTCTTCATCGTTGACGAGAGTTTACTAGTAAAATTAGGCTGCATTGTATTTTGTGAATGTTATTTTAGAAAACGTTTGGGTATGTTATGTTAAATTAGAGGTTTGTGTAGGTTATTCAAACAGTGTTTGGTTCGGATTCGTTCGTTAATGAGCATTTACGTAATGTTAGACTAGGTTAGGTTTTGGTTTTAAGGCTTATTTTATGTAAGGTATATTTAGCTTACGTCTGTGAGATGGACCACGCAAACTTATGTTAGTAGCGAGCGGTAGCAAAAACAAAATTAAGCAATATAATCCTGAGTTTTTGACGAGACTGTACTTGTGATTGAGGAAGCTTAATGACATGGGTATGAGTAAGATTAGGTCCCATTAGTGACGGGTATCAATAAGTATTCGATTAAGTTTAAGCGATGGTCTACTTAATGTGAGACAAGATTCCATTAGTGACGGGTATCAATGAAGATTCTAATAAGTTTAAGCGATGGTCTACTTAATGTGAGGCCAGGTGCATTAGAACAACAAATTGTTGTCTGAATCTATTTTTACTAAAACATACTTTGTGTTGGGAAATCCTTTCCTATTTCCTCATTTTCCCTCAAATACGACACTGTGCGTGAGAAACAGTTATTTCTATTATAATAAATTTCTTATCTACATTTTTACTACGATTGGTGCGCTGTCTCTACACATCTTGCGGCCGAACGTAGTACTACAAACAGTTATAGTTGAGACAGACAACCGTAAGTGAACTTTCCCACTAACTCTTTTAGATTTCATAGCTAACCCTGCCTTAGCACCCTACATTCTATTTTGGGGTATATTAGCGTCAAATACTATTATTTCGTTAATATAATTATAGCAACAGTTTGTCAGTAACTATTGCACAAACATTTTGGTCCTCCCCGGCCGGATAAACATATCCGTGAGTGTTTTTAAAGGTGTTCAAGTTTTGAAATGTGTTTATAATCTGTTGAATTACTGCTTCGAAATATATTCGAATATTTAAAATTTATGTTTTTTTTGTTTTCTTAAGTTATATAACGCATTAATAAAAAACTGTACATTATAAAGCTTAATACAGTCCACTGTAGGTTAGTTATTAATCTAATCTTTGCAATGTTTGTTTAGGCGAAAGCCGCATTCTATTATAGCAAAGCTTAGGCCTATTCGCTTTAAATGTTCAAGTCTACTTAGTGAATTATTTAAAAAAACTTTAATATTGTCTATGCTGTAAATTGTATATAATTATGAATAAACTAGAAAATCATTTAAAATTACTAATAGCTAGGCGAGAAAAGCTATATCGCCGTATCCAAATTCTGTAGGATCTTTCTAAAGAAATCTCAGATCTAACTAAGTTAGAACAATTTAAAGCTAGATATAATAATAAAGGCGACTCATATACACAATTTGAAGCCGTTCAAGAGGAAATAATAGCAACGTCATTACAAATTGATCGCGAAAAACAATACGAAACCGTTCAAACAGCCGAAGCATTTGACGAGTTGTATTTTAAAATACAAGTAGCCTGTAATAGAATTAGTTCTGTGGAACAATCCTCTGTTGACAGTAGGAGTAAGGATAAAACTTCTAGTAGGCATCGTTTACCAGAAATTGCCTTGCCAAAGTTTGACGGATCTTACAATGAATGGACACCATTTTACGATAATTTTCGCGTTCTCATACATGAAAATACGTCACTCAGTGACATTGAAAAATTTCACTATTTACTCTCTGCACGTTCTGGTTCTGCCTTGAGCATTGTTCGCAGCCTTCCTATATCAGAGAAGAATTATTGCATTGTTTGGAAATCCTTAGTAGACAAATATCATAACAAGCGTGTGCTAGGAATATCCTTATTAAACACACTCTTTAGTTGTACTCCACAGCATAATGAGTCAGCTTTGACTTAAAATTTTTTTTTTAAGAAAGTTTTATGAACCGGTTATTGCACTTAAGGCACTGGGTATTCCAGACCTTGCTGGTTTTTTGTTTATGTATATTGCTTTGAGAAATTTACCAGTTGCTACATGCAAGCAGTTTGAATTACAGAACATTGATTCCGAAAGACCTAAGTTTGATGATTTAGTGAAATTCTTACAAAACCATACACGTATATTAGAAATATCTCAAGATAACGATCTACACCCACCTCATAAGCAAGTTAATAGAAACCCTGCTCTGAAAATTGTTACATCTTCAAAGCGAGGGTCCGCTGTTAAAAATCTTATTCCATTTTCAAATAGAGTCTTGGTCACTTCTTCTACTGATGCATCTAAACTTTGTCCATGCTGCAAACTACTTCATACTATATTCAAATGTCCTGAATTCCAACGTATGAGCCCTGATCAACGTAAAGATTTAGTTAAAGTCAATAAACTATGTTTTAATTGTCTGAAAGGTACACATAGCGTGTCTCGTTGTCTGTCCAAGACAAATTGTTTAGCTTGCGGCCAACGACACTACACATACCTTCATTTAGAACATACTCAGCCTATTGTGAACGATTCATGCAGCACTTTGGTTCATGTTGCATCACCTCAATCCAATCCTTCTCTTCAGTCGATTAAGGATTCAATTACCAACCCTACCTCTACTAGCTTAGTTCAAGATTCACAGCAGCATTATTCTACTGTAATACTAGAGACTGCAGGTTTTCTTGTCAAGGGCTCAAACGCCTGTTTCAACCTGTTAGAGCAATTATTGACTCATGTGCCCAAACTTCCTTCATGACATCTGCCTGTGCAAAGCGTTTCGGGTTGATACGAAGAAATTGCTCATTCCCTATAGCTGGCCTAGCCCAAAATGAGGTCAAGGGTACTAAAGGGGTTGCCACGTGTATACTAAAGCCTCGAGACTCCATAACTCCTCAACTAAATACTGAGGCTGTGTTACTTTCAACACACATGCGTCTCGTATCAAATAATTCGCCTCAAGAACAACCCTATTTCATACCTCATCACTACGTTATCAAAGATTCTAGTTCATCCACTAAGGTTCGTGTAGTGTTCGATGCATCTATGAAGACTACAAATAATAGGTCACTAAATGAAATACAGTTTACAGGACCTAAGCTACAAAATGATATTGCTGATGTTTTTGTAAAATTTCGATTACATCCAGTAGTTTTAATTGCGGATATTTGTAAGATGTACAGGCAAATATTAGTCCGATCACAAGATCGAAAGTATCAGCATATTCTCTGGCTGGAAAGCCCCAACGAGTCGATCCAGGAATTTAAACTCATGACACTTACGTATGGTGTTTCGTCTGCTCCTTATTTGGCTTTGCGAACATTGAAACAACTTGCTATAGACGAAGGAGATAAGTTTCCTCTTACAGCCAAGGTTCTTCAAGAGGACATTTATATTGATGATATTCTGACAGGCGCAGTGAATGTTCAAGAAGCATTGAATTTACAAAATCAACTTATAAATCTTCTTGCTTTGGGTGGATTCAGTCTTCATAAATGGAGCAGCAATTACGCTAGCTTACTTGAGGCTATACCTGACGAACACAAGGAAGTTCCTATTTCGTTGGATTCAGATGGAAGTCACATCATCAAGATTTTAGGTCTTCAATGGATTGCTAAATCAGACATGTTCTCTTACAGTATAACCCCCATCAACCTAATATACACAAAACATGCCATTTTATCCCATATCTCACGCATATTTGATCCTCTCGGTTGGCTATCCCCTGTGATTATATTGGCCAAAACCATGGTTCAAAGACTTTGGATACTTGGGCTTAGTTGGGATGATGAAGTTCCCCCAAACATTCAAAAGGAATGGGCAACCTTTGCTTCGGAACTACACCTTCCATCTAATATAAAATTAAGCCGGTTTACAGTGTCTCCGGGGTCAGGCCCATGCTACCCTGTAGATTTTTCCGATGCTTCTGAAAACGGATACAGTGCTGTAATTTATTTGATTGACTTTACAATCAACCCAGCTACGTCTCATCTTATTATTGGGAAGTCAAAGTGGCACCTCTTAAACACTTTCTATTCCTCGGTTGGAACTTTGTGGAGCATTAATACTTTCAAGAATGTTTGATTATCTTAAAAAATGTTTAAATGAAGTGTTGCAAATAGAAGGTATATTTGCATTTACTGATACAATGGTGGTGATTAATTGGCTAAAAACGCCTCCTTATTTGCTCAAAACCTTTATTGCTAACCGTGTGACAGATATATTGGAGATATTAGATCCTAACAGCTGGCATTATGTGTCAACAAATCTAAACCCAGCGGATTGTAGTTCTCGGGGTCTGTTCCCTAGTCAACTCATAGCTCATTCGCTTTGGTGGTTCGGCCCATTGTTCACATCACCCATAAAAGAATGGCTGCTGCGGTACGCACCTTGCTCGAGTACGAATGCATTACCAGATATCAAGTTGAATATTGATACTATTTGTGTTGCTAAAACCAAAACACCAAGTTTTAATTTAATTGATAAATTGTCTTCGTTTACCAGGTTAATAAGAGTAACCGCCTGGTGCAAACGATTTATAACAAACTGTCATACACAATCTAAAGTTAAAGGTTCATTATCTCATACTGAGTTAGATTCATCTCTACATTTCTGGATTCAATACACACAGAAAATGTACTTTGAAGAAGATCTAATTTCACTGAAAGGTGGAGGCGAGACATCAAATGCCCTTAGGAAACTGAACCCTTTTATGGACAATCGTGGTCTTCTTAGGGTAGGGGGTAGGCTCCGGAATGCTGCCATGCCACAAGACTTTAGACATCCTATTCTACTACCCAAGTCAAGCCGCTTGACTACACTTATAATCGAGCATTATCACAAATCTTAATAACATGTTGGACCACGCACACTACAATCATTTATTCAACAGAAGTATTGGATTCTGAGTATTCGCAGTGCTATTAGGTCCACACTCTCCAAATGTCTCACTAGTAATAAAATGAAGCTAACATTCATACAACCTCGTATGGGAGATCTTCCACCCTCACGAACAAGTCAAGGACGACAGTTCATATCTACTGGAGTGGATTTCTGCGGTCCTATTTTAATTAAGGAATCTACACGAGGAAATGCTAAAATATTTAAGGCATATATATGTTTGTTTGTGTGTCTATCTACAAAAGCCGTCCATATCGAAGTGGTTTCGGATCTTTCAACACATGCATTTTTGGCTGCACTCGATAGGTTTGTCAGTAGAAGAGGTCTTTTCCACTATATGTTTTCCGACAATGGAACGAACTTTGTGGGAGCTAACAAGTACCTGACAGGCATATTTAAGTACATCGAAGAACGTGAAAATAAAGCTAGGATAACTGTACATTGCAGCTCTAAAGGAATCTCTTGGAATTTCAACCCACCTGACGGTCCTCACTTTGGAGGTCTGTGGGAGGCCGGAATACGTTCCACAAAATACCATCTCAAGAGAGTGCTAAAAGGACAAGCTCTTACCTTTGAAGAATTATCAACACTATGTGCAAATTTGAGGCAATTTTAAATTCCAGGCCATTATCTCCGTTATCCGACGCTAATGAATTTGATGTTTTAACACCCGCACACTTTATCATAGGCTCTGCTTTGACCGCAGTACCTGAATATGACCTTCCAAAATTACCAATGAATCGTCTAAATCGCTGGCAACTAATTTCAAAGGCCGTCAACATTTCTGGACACGTTACAGGATTGAGTATTTGCACACGCTCCAACAGCATAGTAAATGGACAACGGAATCACCAAACGTGTCAATAGGTGACTTGGTACTCCTTCAAGATACCCACTCTCCATCATTACGTTGGCAGTTGGGAAGAATTGAAGATACATTCCCAGGAAAGGATGGTGTTGTGCGGGTCGTATCAGTACGAACCACGCGAGGGACTTTCCGACGCCCAGTCGTCAAGATAAGTCCTCTCCCTTACCATGACTAAACAACATTTTTAATATCACAAGTTGTTTTAGTCCAAGAAGTGTTATTTTTTGTTGTTTAATATGTGTTTTATTTCTATTTAATTGAGAAATTTTTATTCTGTTTTCGGTGGGGGGAAATGTTGGGTAAATCCTTTCCTATTTCCTCATTTTTCCTCAAATACAACATTGTGAGTGAGGAACAATTATTTCTATTATAATAAATTTCTTATCTACATTTTTACTACGATTGGAGCGCTGTCTCAATACATCTTGCGGCCGAACGTAGTACTACAAACAGTTATAGTTGTGACAGACAACCGTCTACAAGTAAGTGAACTTTCCCACTAACTCTTTTAGATTTCATAGCTAACCTTGCCTTAGCATCCTACATTCTATTTTGGGGTATATTAGCGTAAAATACTATTATTTCGTTAATATAATTATAGCAACAGTTTGTCAGTAACTTTTACTTAATTATTGCACAAACATTTTGGTCCTCCTCGGCCGGATAAACATATCCGTGAGTGTTTTTAAAGGTGTTCAAGTTTTGAAATGTGTTTATAATCTATTGAATTACTGCTTCGAAATATATTCGAATATTTAAAATTTATGGTTTTTTTTGTTTTCTCAAGTTATATAACGCATTAACAAAAAACTGTACATTATAAAGCTTAATACAGTCCACTGTAGGTTAGTTAATAATCTAATCTTTGCAATGTTTCTTTAGGCGAAAGCCGCATTCTATTATAGCAAAGCTTAGGCCTATTCGCTTTAAATGTTCAAGTCTACTTAGTGAATTATTTAAAGAAAACTTAATTATTTTCTATGCTGTAAATTGCATATAATTATGAATAAACTAGAAAATCATTTAAAATTACTAATAGCTAGGCGAGAAAAGCTATATCGCCGTATCCAAATTCTTTATGATCTTTCTAAAGAAATCTCAGATCTAAGTTAGAACAATTTAAAGCTAGATATAATAATATAGGTATAGGGCCTATATATATAGGGTATATTAGCGTCAAATACTATTATTTCGTTAATATAATTATAGCAACAGTTTGTCAGTAACTTTTACTTAATTATTGCACAAACACCTTGTATATGATATTATTTTAGAAGTTTATTAAAGGAATGCTGCAATAGGCCACAAAGCATATCATTACTGTAAGCCTACTCTTACCAACAAAAGTTCATAAGGATACGTTGTTAGACATTAACGACAAACTGAAAGCCAGACACTGTGCTAGTTTGGGAATTAGGGGCTAATATTTATTTTCATTTGAAAGCTCTTACTAATAATTGCATGTATGTAATTGAGTATATGTGTAATATTTTTCTCGGACTCTACTCTAAGAATTTTACCAAAATTGGAATAGGCTACCCCTGTTTTTTAACCTCACGAATCCAATAGACTGAGTAATCATTTTCTGAAAAATCGTCATCAGTTTTCGAAAAATTTACATATATGATTTTTGTTTAGTAATCTAAAACAACATAGGCTATTCAAATACAAGAATTATTTATTAATTTATATACAAAGCTTTTCGTTGATAAACAGTATCAACATCATCAGGAAATAATAATACAATTGTTTACTGAAAAGCTTTGAATATAATATCATAAATAATTCTTGTATTTGAATATCCTGAGTTGTTTTTGATATACCGTAAAATGGGGCGAATAAAAACATTTTTCAACTTTGAACAAAAATATCGTAAAGTTTTATGAGATATAATAATTTGAAACTTACCTTGGCTTATGGGCCTTGCAGTTCTCTACAAACCTACACAATTTTTTTTCTTTCAAGTACAAGGAAAAAATTTTAAAAAATTTAAACATGCTGTTTCTGTTCACCCCATTGAGTGGGGTGAATAGAAACAGACACTGTTTTCCAAGTATATTTCAACTGCAGAACCTGTCGGGCTTATAGAAACAGTCAGCACTGTCATGGGGTGAAAAGAAACAACACTTGTTTTGATAAACAAATTTATGTAATGTAAATTTCAAATTATAAATGACCAAATATCAAATTACAAACGACAAAATGAATCATTGCTATTCAAGTTAATTTAATTAACAGATGCAATGAAAATATTGAAAGAACCCCAATACCACAAAAATAACAAATAAAACAAGTTACTTTAGATTAAACCATTATGTACATTTCGATGACCATGTCATCATCATCAGAGGGTCTTATTACAAAATACAATCTAGCACACAAGAAGTTACAAACTAGAATTCTAGATGATGACATGGTTATCGAAATGTACATAAGGGTTTAATATTAGGTAACTTGTTTTATTTGTTATTTTTTATTATTTTTGTGGTAATGGGGTTCTTTCAATATTTTCATTGTAATATATTGTACCACTGTGCTCTTGATATTGTGTATAATTAATAGATGGTAAAGTTACTGAGATCATCAAGGAAACTAATGCTTGTTTTCATACGAGAGGAAGACTTCGATGCTTCAACTGGCGGCATGAGTTTCTTCATTACATCGTCCTTCAGGAAAAGAAACTCTTCTTTAGTTGGTAAAAATGTGTCGTTAGAAATTGATTTCTTGTAAAAAATTCCAACTTAACCATGGTCTTCAAGGTGAGAGATTTTGCTAATGTACATTCGAAACACAATTTTAGTTTTCCCGTATACTTTCACAATTGTAAAGTCATTAACCTGGAGGTTACTGTCAAGATCTGGAAAATAGTTTGCCATATCAGATTCTTCGGAGTCAGATAGAATAAGTTCTGCATCACTATCTTGGAGAGAGTACTCTGACTCATCTTCAGATGATGAGGAATTAACATTTTTATGTTCTCTTACTGTTCCATATTTTTTATTTGACCTGCTTTTTAATTTATTTTTAGACTCACAAGAGTTCCCATTGTCAGTGCTGGTACTATCACCACCGGTAGGTTCGACCTGAACTGGATCTTCTGGAATTTGAAAATCTGCCACAGAAACACTTTTTCCAGGCTTAACAAAAACTTTCACACGTTTTTTGTAAGGTGCAGTTGCTTCTGGTTGTCTGAGAGCTTTTAGGAGTTCCTTGAAAGTGTCGTCACTAGGAGTTGTGGCTGTTGGAGTTGGGGGCTCCTGAGTCATCTAGAGATGGTAACGTCTTTAGTAACTGATTGCGACAAAGGAGCACAATACCATATTTTCTAAAACCAGTCATTATATTTTCTAATTTACAAACTTCCCATACTTTTTAGCTGTCTACAACTGTCTACTGTGTTTTTTATTCATCCCACACATCCTAAATATGTGACATAGCCTCAAACTATATTCTGCAAATAGAAAAGTGTGTTATTTATATATTTATATATTCTTAAAGTATGTTATCCTTTTTATAGTTACATAACACTAGAGAAATAGTACAAATGAATAACATAACATGATATGATATAATACTTACATATAAAGTTTAGAAGATGACGAAATATCTGCTAAAAACGAAACATTTTATTATTGCAATAAATTTGAATCTCAAGCTCCCAACTACCACATAAACTTATTTTTCTCTTCAAATTTAGAGCGTTATCAATTTGCAACAAGACATTTACCCCTTTACCAATACCTTTACCCCCTGAAATGTGATATAAAAATATTTTGGAAGTTTTGTTACTATTCATCCCACTGTTTCTATTCACCCCATTTTACGGTATATATATATAAATATATATATATATATATATATATATATATATATATATATATATATATATATATTTGTAAAGGTTTTCTCAGACACTGCTGTAGAGCTTTCCATTAAATTGGTATATAGAGAATTTTAACATCAGATATCCATTAAGCTAAGTGAAAATGTAATGGCAAATCATTAAAACGACTGTACTGATGTTCACAAAAATTCTTATATATATTAATATATAAATATATATATATATATATATATATATATATATATATATATATATATATATATATATATATATATATATATATATAGAACTAAGTCAAAATACAAATTCAAGAATTATAATTGAATTTACAATTTAAAGATTTTCGTTGGCTAACAGTACCAATATCAACAGGAATATTAAACAATTCAATTAAACAATGAATTGCATAATATCCCTGATGATGTTGGTACTGTTAGCCAACGAAAAGCTTTGAATTGTAAATTCAATTATAATTATTGTACTTGTATTTTGACTTAGTGCTTTTTTAATACACAAGAATACATATTGCGATATATATATATATATATATATATATATATATATATATATATATATATATATATATATATATATATATATATATAGGGTTCTAACCTCACCATTTCAATGAGATGAGTGAAAGATTTCTGAAAATTCGTCACCACGTTTTCGAAAATTGTTTAACATTGGAAACCACTTTAAGGATTTTCTCCCTAATAGGCATATAGGAAGTTGTCAACCCCAAGTGAAAATTTTCAAAAAAAGCAGTATCAAGTTTACGAAAGTCTTTTAACTTCTAATGCTACTTTAAGGGTTTTCACCAAAATTGGTATTTTGTGGGCTAACCTTAGTAAACGAAAAGGCTAATGAACCATTTTTTATTGAAAACCTTTTTTTAGAAAAATCTATATCATCAAGTTTTCGAAAATTTGTAAGAAGTTCATAATGCTAGAAATACATATGACTCAAGCAAGAGTCAACATGGATATACTATGCAGAACACATCAATTCCCAGCTAGACAGGTATTTGCCATGACATTCCATATGTCACCGATGCAAACTTTTGATTATGTTGGTATCGACTAAATAATCTCTGCTTTTACGCTATATGTGCCATTCTTTAAGATTAAAAAAAGGAATAGCTTTAAAAATCTTTTGCCAAACGATAGACGTATGTGAAACATAATATTTAAAATTTCCAACTCAATCGTAGTAGTATCGTAGATCGTAGATAAGGTGTATTTTTCGAATATTATAAATTTAAATATTAAGTGTCATAAATACGAATTTACCAATTCAATATAGAAGATAAATTTTTATTATGTGTAATTTGGAAAATAATTTTATGTTTATGAAAATGTAATTGACATATATGGAAATTATAAGTTTTTAAAGTCTGAGAAACAACAAGTTTCACAAGTAACGACGTACTGTGAACGCTGCTTATTACTGTCAACTTCTTGAGCAAGCAAAAGCAGCCTTTCGGAACAAAAGGCGTAAACAGCCAATCAGAGATGTCATTTTGCTTCATGACAATGCTAGGCCTCACACAGCTGCCTTGACCCAAGAGAAATAACGCCAAATTCACTGGGAAACATTGGAACATCCTCAATACAGCCCAGATTTGTCTCCATGTGACATTCACCTCTTTGGTTCTCTCAAATAAGCACTTGGTGGAAACCGTTTTGAAAGTGATGAGGAAGTACAGGAGTTTGTGTGCAATTGGTTCAAGACACGACCTCAAATCTTTTATGAAGAAGGGATCCATAAGCTATCCTCACGCTGGGAAATGTGTGTGAGACTTGAGGGAGACTATGTAGAAAAGCAGTAACATGTAATCATTGTTTTGTTTAGCTTTAATAAACGTATAAGTTAAAAGTCTTGTTTATATTTGACTGACCCTCGTATATATATATAGAAAATAGTTGATTGAGAGCGACAAGGAACAAACGAAGTTATGGCACCAACTCTTTAATTAGCAATATAAAGCTGTAATTAAATTCGTTATATTACCTTTGTGCCGTGTACAACTAAAAAGGTCCTTTCCAATCACATTGCTTCGAAGGATTGCTGTCTTAGTGAATATGTAGTACTTTCAAATGAATTGAATATTGGCCCCTAACTTCAAAAGAAACACAGGGTCTGGCTTTGAGTTTGTCGTTAATGTCTAACCACATTACCTTAAGAATTTATCTTGGTAAGAGTAGGCTTACAGTAATTCTATGCATTGTAACTGATTATATCATTCCTTTACTAAACTTCTATAATAATACCATGTATATATATATATATATATATATATATATATATATATATATATATAGACTATATATATATTTTTAATCGATACAAAAAGTGCTTAAATGCTAATTAAACAATTGTTGTAATGCTTTTTATAATAATTCCAAGAGTGTATTTGTCGGAGAAGTTCGAATTGACAAAAGCTAATGATCTATCTTTTGTTATGTGTTGGAACCACCCATCCCTTACTGTTTTATGTAATTATCTATCTTTTATTCCATTGTCTTGAGAAATGCTTGGAAATATTACCGAAGGATGGGGAAATGGAAGAAAGTTTTAAGTTTTTCTGATCGGAACATTTACTTTGGGGGTCACATAGATGTGATTAAAGCTAAAAAAATTGTTTTGCAGTTCATGTGTGTTAGTGCCTAGATAAATATGAATTCTAAGGTCCTTCACTAAATTAGGTTTCTTATTACTTTACGTTATGAATTGAAAATTTATAACGATAGTTTTAATTTATAAGATTGTTTTAAATATTAAATAAGACGGTCACTCCACGATGGATCACTAGTTTTTACAAGTGTCGAAAGTTCATAACATCAGCTTATACACCACTTTATCTTAAGACTTAGAGATAAAACTAATAGATTAAAAAAAAAAATTGTATGTGAGATGAAAACAGATACAAAAATGAAAGCTATAGTGAAAGCAAAGGTAAATGTAGAAAGAAAATAACAGGTATATAATAAACCAGTATTAAGAATTGTACAGAAAAAATGTTATACATTCCAAAAGTAAAAATAATAATTACGTATGTTGAAATATTTCTTATTATATAACATTTACCTATATGTACTACTGGCTTTTATTGAATCCTAAAATATATTTTAATAAAGTTGGATAGAAGGTTGCACAAGTAACACCAATACAGTTTTCAAAAATGAAGAAAACCTATCAAATACCGAACCTTAGTAATTCAACAAAAATATAAATTATTGTTGACGCATATTAAAAGAAAACAATAGAATTGAAATAATTTATTTTGCCACACAAAACTTTACGCCACAAACGGCCTGTCTTACTTCTCATATTCGTATATGTTGATGATATATATATCTAAAGACTTAGAAATATATGCCATTATAAATATGGCATTATAAATTCCTCAATTTTATGAATGGCTTGTAAATAGAATTATATTTTGGATATACAAGGAAGTAAGACACGATAAACCTATTATAAATGATTGTTTAAATCGGCTTGACAAACTAATAGACCCTCTCTTGGCTATTGTAGTCCATCACGTTCGGTAAAACGAATATAATAACATTGCTTTAATATACGACTATCCAAACTTTAATTTTGTCTAACTTTGAGAGAACTTACTGAAACGGAACGTTTTCAATTGCTCTGAGGCGATCTACATCATTTTGCAAAGCGGCTAAAGATCTCCATGGTGAGATTAAAATTGTTCGATCTCAGGAGGTTTTTACAAGTTTCCATTTCTGGACACCTATGAACGTCCTGCACCAATATGTTGTAGAATCTGAGAAGAAAACAAAATTATTTCATTAAATGTAATGAATAGGTGTCAGTCTGTATTAATTTCAACCATTCAATTAGGCAGCAGCCATTCATAATCTTTTTTTTTACCGTTTCACAGAGATATTATGAATAAAATTTCCGAATTAATTAGATAAATTATTTATGTTTTTCAAATTTTACAATATTAGGTTATTGCTAAACTTTCTGTGTGTGTTAAGTTATTTGCAGCAAGTGGTTAAATTATAGAGAACCCAACTTCATTAACATTTATTCTTTTGGTGGTTTTATTTAATTCTTTTTATGCATAAATTTCTTCTCCGAACCATTTCTTCGTGTCATGGTTGATTGGATTACCTCCTACTTTAACTTTATCACCTTCCCAATCTCCTCCATTAAATCTTTATTGTTGATTTAGTCATATATCTTTCCTATATATTTCCTGGAAACCATTTCTTTTAAAAGATCTGGTTCATAGGTTTTATTTTCTCATAAGTTTTATAAAAATATTTTTAATTTGTCTAGTATGATTGCTGTAGAAGAGATAACACTCTTTGTTCTCGTTGCACTTAGACAACCCTTAATATATATCATACCATAATAATGTTTATATATTTTTTTTTCATGCTCCCATAGTGATCACAGTTCATCGAATCAAAGAGAAAAATATAGAGGTATGCAGAACACCGTTTTATATAAACACTTACATTGAAAGGAGAAGTAAAATCAATCCTTAAAGGAAGATTGTCGTTCGTGATAAAGACGAAATGTAGAGCGAAAGGCAGTACCTTTGAGTAAAAGCATTATTTGTTAATGAGAGACAAATATTTTTATTAAAATAGAGGAAGAAATTGTAATTAAAATTTGCAGATGGTCGTGCTTGGCCCTTCTAGGGAGAGACGTTGACCTGCTCTGGGAACATGAAACCAAGAATAGTAAAAGACTTATTGCTACATCATTGATTCATTAGAGATACTTAAAAATTGTATTACTCACATAAAATGTATTCACAGACCAGCAGCAACAATAAACTTGTGAAGAAAGCGAGTTTTCATAAGCGAAAAGAGTTTCATAAATAATCTGGAGTAGGAATAATATTTTCTGCGCAAAAAAATCCTGTCGTTTAACCGGAAACGTAATTTATTTTTCCAAACATAAAAGGCTGAACGGAATACAAATGAGACATTAGTCCACAACGTCGACAGTTAAATTCCTGAGGGTTTTCTCGGCTAATCTCGTTTCTTTACGATTTGATAGGGCAATACGCACTCCAGGTCAATAGCGTTATTTTCTCATTCCGTGACGTGAGATTGTTTAAATTGTAGCTGTGTTGCTTAGAAAAAAGTTAATAACGTATCTAAATAGAAAAAATCAAATTATATGTTAGCATTTAAATCTCTCTTTTTAGAATAATTGTAATATGGACTGTTCTGTTTCTACTACTTTAGTAAAAACTCCGCCAAATAACACAGGAAATAAATAATGTATTTAATTCCATCCTTTAATGTACAATATTATATTATTGATAATCTTGAGGATTTATGTAAGGTAGCTGAAAACGTGTAAAGAAATATTGTATTTAATGAAATAATTATTGATAGGGTTATGCGCAAATAGTTTGAAAGATGTAGATTAGTATATAATAGTTTATAATATCCAATATTAGTTTTTATATTATATTTATGTTCTACTCTTTCTTTAGTCTATCTTGAGAAGGCATAAACATGCTAATTTTAAATAAATGTCTCTATACACATAAAACCTATTTGCAATGCAAATAGCCAGTAGGAAAATTGGATGAATTATATTGTCCCGTGAATCGTAGGAAAGTGACTTTGAGTCTAGATTATTTAATTACAACTACTGTAAACTATATCAACTTTAAAAAAATTATAGTTGGAGACATTTAAGCTCTGTAGGTTATTTACGCTATTTAATAATAGATCCTATCACTGATATGTAACTGCAAAGTTTATTACTGCTGTGTACATTGTGCTACTCACCCCTTGGACGCCAAATATAGCATTACAGTTGTAATATTCTTACCTTAATCACTTAGTACCTTGATCACGTAACCCAAGGAGTAAGCTTCTTAGTGATGGATCTGGGAGGCTGTTTACAGTTCAGCCATTTAACAATAATCCTGAATCATAAATTGTTAATACAAAGTAGCCTACTTTGCCCATATTTTGCTAGTAACACAATACATGAACGGTTGTGACAATTATTATTAGTAATGATACGTTTTACAAATTATTTTTATTAACAGTTTGCAGTAGCTCTTAAGCCTTCAAGAACCCTTCTACTACCCTACTATTTGTTTGCAAAAATTCTTATAAGTAATTATAATGCTTTTAATTAAATCTTGGGTCAATTTAAGAGGTTTGAAATGCAGGTTATTGTTTTTTATTCAATGATGTTTTTAGTGATTGGCGATTATTAATTTTAGGATGGGTATTTATTTATTTAGTTAAATGATGTTTTATAAATATTTGAAAAAATATCAATAAAATTCTTCCAATCAATATTACCAATATTGTGTTTATAACAAATCTTTAGTTTTTAAGAAATGAGTATACCGGGCAGGTCTCTCTTGCATTATTTCTTGAAGTAATTTGGATTTACTGTCAGCCTCCAATGCATGTGTCTTAAAACTTAACTTTAGAAAATTCCTAATAATTTCATTGAATAATATTTTATTCCTTCCTTATTTTACCACCAATTATTTACCTAAAATATATTTAAATAATTATTCAAATTTAATAACTGATTTTATTGAGACACTTACACCCTTTCTGCATCACGTACTAATTTAGGCAATCCGACCCACTTGTCTCGCCAACATTTACTCTATATCGTACTTACCCCTTGGAACCTCAGAATGCTCCTCCTTCCTTTTGCATTCTTCTGTTAACTATATGACAATTCGAAAAATCACCTCTTCCTATAATAGTTACTATCTAATCGTAAAGAACTCCTTTGGGCTTCAGGTAATTCCCTTCTCTTGCACATCCGCCTCTAGCATAAATAAAGAGCGAAGCAACCCTTATTTTACCCTCCTTAAATTACAATGTTTATTTATGATACAGGTCTTGAACCTAAATACTTAAGTGGGCTACCTGTCAGCCTCCAAAGAGTGGGTTTTAAAACTTCACTTAAGCTAATTCGTAACATTGTCTATGATTAATAAGTTATTACTTCCATTTAACCACCATTTACATACTTAACATTTAACAAATTATATTTTCACATTCAGCTTGAATTTAATTATTCACTATATAACTCTCCACATCACGTAATAATATAAGTATTCCGACCTCCATGTCCCGCTAACCTTTACTCCATTTCGTACTTACTCCCTAGAGGCGCTGAGTCCTGGTATTCCTATTGCGATAATCTAGTATTTAAATGAAAATTCGCATCAATCAGCTATTCCTATAGAGATTACCATATAATCCTGACGGACCACTTCGGATCCTGAGCTATACATTCACCTCCAGTGCCAGCTGGTGTTTTTAAAGCCTTACTACCCACTTGCAATTATATGGCATAGTTCATTTTACTAAAAAGTATTTTCTTGCCATTAAAAATAATCATAAATAAAGAGGCAACCCTTAATCTACCATCCATAAATTACAACGTGTATTTATGATACAGGCATTAAACCTAAATACCTATAACTGAAACTAGTCAGATATTTTATCACTTGGCTCGATTAAAACTAATTGATTTATAAGTAATATATTTTAAGCTTTATTTATCTAGTTTTTGTAATTAAAAGTTTCTAAAGGTATCAGTTTCTTTTCAACCATATAGAAAAATTTATTAACTGTAAAAATGTACTAACATTAGTTGAAATGCTTTGCTTGTAACGTTTCCTCTAGCGACGTTGAAGTAGTATTGTTTTGTATCAAAACTCAGTCCATATTGTTCAAACGTACGTATGTTTAGTTTGTTACAAGACCATCCGCTCAAGTACTAATGCTAAACTTAAGAGACAAAACCGTGTTTATAAAAGTAACACAGCCCGGGATCTGGACCCGCGTTTGAAGAAGGATGTAATGGCAAAATTAAATGTAATGGTAGTATACCACTTTCCCAGACGGGATGAAATACAACGCAATTCCACGTTTAACATTGCTACATAAATTGTAACTTTGGTTTATTTATTACTCATATAGTGTAATTTTATTATTTTTATTTATTTAATATTGAAATATATTGAATGAAATAAACATTTTCATAAGAAAGTATAAATTTGTCCTTTACTTCACCATATTCATCTACTGAAGCATGATTTGAAAATGATTTAAACATTTTTTTTACTTTTCAGTAATAAATAGCATTTTTGAATAACAGGTGGGTAATTCTGCCACTTGTGACGAAAAGCAATATTTAGCTGTAAAGGTTTGTAACTGGTATCGCAGGATTCATATAAAACGTTTGTATTTTGTTCCTCTCTATAGCAACAAAATTTAGAAAAAAGAATTTACATTAATGTTACAATCAACGGCATGAAGGTATAAATTGAAGTGAAATATAGTTCGAAACCCAAAACCTTTGTTAACTGTCGCTGAGATGTATTAGATAAAATATTGGGGTTATCATAAGCAACTCACAACTAGCCGTTAAATATAATCTTTCACGACTTTAATCAGCAACCAAGATATTAACACTGTCATTGAAATCGATACTTAGATAATAAAATAAGAATCAAGCTACAACAACAAAATAACCAACAGTACTTAGGTAATTTATTAGTATTTGTGTTAAAATAAGAAATAAGCTACAACAAAATTACAAACAGTACTTAGGTAATTTAAAAGTATTTGTGTTAAAATAAGAAATAAGCTACAACAACAAAATAACCTACAGTACTTAGGTAATTTAAAAGTATTTGTGTTAAAATAAGAAATATGCTACATCAACAAAATTACAAACAGTACTAAGGTAATTTAAAAGTATTTGTGTTAAAATAAGAAATAAGCTACAACAACAAAATAACCAACAGTACTTAGGTAATTTAAAAGTATTTGTGTTAAAATAAGAAATAAGCTACAACAACATAATTACCTACAGTACTTAGGTAATTTAAAAGTATTTGTGTTAAAATAAGAAATATGCTACAACAACAAAATTACAAACAGTACTTAGTTAATTTAAAAGTATTTGTGTTAAAATAAGAAATAAGCTACAACAACAAAATAACCAACAGTACTTAGGTAATTTAAAAGTATTAGTGTTTAATATCGGTTTAAATGAGGAGATTCGGAGACACATCTTTTAGATATGAAAAATCGTTTATTTGTTAAGTGTTTATGAATTAGATTGACAATAAAGACAGTATTGTATGAGTTAAACACTAAAATCAGGCTGTTCATCCCAATCTATCGTGGATATTTTGGTTTCAAAAAGCGACAGATTACTTACTGGGAAGTTATGTTGCGCTGCTACTAAGTAGGCGGCTCATTTTGCTAGGCGTGTTATGCTGCTGGGTATGTTATTCTGCTGATCGTGTTATTTAAAAAAAAACTATGTTTTTGAAAATATTACATTATATGGGATTATTCAATTTTATTTCTTTTATAAAACTTTTGACATAGTTTAATGTTAAAAAAGTTAATATTTTTATATTTACCCTATAACTTCCATAATTTCTTTGTAAAAGAGTAAATGACTTACTACCTTCAATGTGCTTCAGCCAAACAACACGTTACATGTTACGAGAGGACATAATCAGTTATGAATTCCAAGATATAAAATTAGGTAACAACTTGTTTCCGTTTATATAAGGCGGTCATAAAGGCTGTAGCTGTCCACAATAAACGTTTTATTTACTTTGTTTTTAAACGAAGTTGAGGCATTCGAAGGAGTTAACGACCTTCGTTAAGTCGGACACTATTCTAACAAAAGCGTACAATGAGATAAACGTTTGGTTCTAATTTCATTGATATTATTCTCTTTATTTCATTTTAACTAGAATAATTCAACGTTACAAGAATTCGTGAAATACCTCATTTGCAAAGTTTCTAAATACCATCCGTTTGTAAATTTTGAGAAACGCAAACTTCTCTGGAGTAATTACTTTGCAGGAATGTTAAACCGCGCTTACTTCTGCAACCCTGTTCTATTCTCTACCGCTCGTAAATTAAGTTGAGGCATATTTTACTTTTGGATAATTCTAATACTTTATTCATCCCTGGACATACTTGACCGGACTTAATTTTCAAGCAAACGTCACATCAAATTGAATTCAAATTTTAGAGGTTTTTATTTAATCTTTGAATTTTTATGAGTTATGATGCATTTTGTTGAGAGTTGTCATCCAGAATGTGTTTATATTCACGTCTTGCATCCTATACTTTATTGCGTTGCGCTCTATCTTCGTCGTTAACTTTATTTATTATGTTTATACGTCTGTGAAATACTTGAAGGAAAGTGATATTCTTTTCTGCTTCCTCATAGGATATGTGTTTGTGTGACTGCGTCTCTTTCATGTTACTTGTATACTATGAATTTGAGTATGCATCAAGGATATGGATTTTTTGTTAGAGTTTAATTTCAGTGTGCATTTTTTATTATTCTATTACGTTACCTCGTAGGATATGTGTTTGTGTGACTGCGTCTGTTTCATGTTACTTGTATACTATGAATTTGAGTATGCATCATGGATATGGATTTTTTGTTAGAGTTTAATTTCAGTGTGCATTTTGCATTATTCTATTACATTACATCGTAGGATATGTGTTTGTGTGACTGCGTCTGTTTTATGTTACTTATATACTATGAATTTGAGTATCTTTCAGTGGCTTGGATTGTGTGTTAAAAGTTATTATTAGAGTGAGTATTTTGTTTTTATCCAAAGCGTTTAATAATTACCAGAATATGTCAATCTGTATTATATTTCCTTCGTATAATGATGGAATCTACATATCTGTACTTATGTGTTGCAGTATGTTGAAGTACAGAGTAAATTTCTTTTCCCGTATAGTTACTAGAAGAATCCTTCAATGGGGAAAATTCGCAATAAATGTGATATTAACTTAATTATTTAGTTCTTAATATAAATTCTTACTATTATCTCTTCTCTTTTAATTGTGTTATAGCGCTTTATTTTCTTTGAGAATTGGTTTTAGTAGCTTTGATGTTCTTTAGATGTAACTCAATCTCTCACTCTCTCTCTCTCTCTCTCTGTCTCTCTCTCCCTCTCTCTGTCTCTATGAGTTATCTCTATGAAAAACACTGAATTACTTTAACTTATAAATGTCACTTCTATCTATTTGAAATTATTTAGTGGACGGTTTCCAAATTTTGTTTGTTAAGATGTAAATAATACTTTACACAATGGTAATACCGATGTGTTGCGTGGCAACATTGGTGACCCTTTCAACAGCAAAACTATCACTGATTTCTTTAAATTATTTCATAATCTTTCCACAACTGTTTAAAATTGAACCCTTTTCATCATGCTGTTTTAATTTATAGAAATAATACTAAATTTTATTCAAAAATAAATTTTTAAAACCTCACATTTCACAATTATTTTATTAGAGATTTAAGTTAATAGTTTACCATTACCAGTAAAAGCGTTTCTAAGGCTAAAGATTTAGTCGAACTCTTTAAAAATAATTTTTTTCAGCTTTTTCCTAAGTCAGTCAATATGATCCTTATTTTCTGCAACGGTTTTACAATATTTTTTTATTAGAAACGTAGAGGTTGTCAGGTGAGGCACCGTACGGAATTAATTTCTTTAATGAAATGATTCCTTCTGCTCACAGATGCTGTAGGAGTCAAGGGAACAAATTAGGGACATTTATTCCTATAGATCTCTATAATCAGATGTTTAAATTATTTATGTAATTATTATGTATTTTTCGCCACGTTTTTCAAGTTGTTCCGTCTGTCGTGAAACTAATAATCTGCTTAAAAATAGGTTACAGTTAATTCGGTAAAGATCGGTAGAAAATCATGTCATAAATAAAGAAATTGCTAAAGAAAATGTTAAACCCCAGAGAACATTTTGTAAACAAAGGTTTCCGACCAGAATCATAACGCAATTTCTAACTCTCTCTCTGTACATCAATAGTTTCGAGATAATTAGCGTGATAATAAATTACTGTTGTATACATAGCAATGAAATAATGTAGGAATTTTTATTCATAAGCTTGGAATGAAATCTTTTTATGATTTAAAGCTCTAATTACAAGAGTTTGTAATTTTACTTCTTGTGTTTTTTGTTTGTTTTTTAAATTTTCTTCTTTAAAATTTAAAAACCACTGCACAATTATGCCTTAATCGTTATATAAGTCATAATTTATAAATATACCAACACAAATTACTCGAATGTTTTAGAAATACGAATAAGATAAAATAATTACATATAATAATCATGCTCCATTATCAGAGAAGAGCATCTGTTTTAATTTATAGAAATAATTCTAAATTTTATTCAAAAATCAATTTTACAAAAATCACATTTTAAAGTTACTTTTATTTTATTTTTGTAGAGATATGATTTAAGTTAGTAATTTACTATTACTAGTAAAAACGTTGTTAAGGCTGAACTCTTTAAAAATAACGTTTTTTTCAGCTTTTTCCTAAGTCAGTCAATATTATCCTTATTTTCTGTAACATTTCTATAAGAATTATTTTATTAGAAACGTAGGGTTTGGCAGGTGTGGCACCGTACGGAATTCATTTCTGTAATGAAATAAGTCCTTCCTCACAAAGACACTACAGAAGTCAAGGAAACAAATTAGGGACACTTCACAATAATTTTTATCGCTGTAAATAGCTCTTCAATGATGTTACTTGAAACATTGCGTGCTTTATGTGTGGTTCCAGTCAACAAGTGTTTGCGTCAGGTTCATGTTCATTATTTTACCTGAAAATATTGCTAGGTTTGAATTTTTATTTTGTTTTAGGCAATGAAAAAATGTGGTTCAGATTTTTTGCTTCTTAGTATTTGTTTGATTTTTGACATTATGTACTTCACTTTTTTTGTTCCAGTTTGTCCAAATTTTTGTGATGTAATAAAAGGACACAATGGATATATTTTGCCCTAATGATATCTAAATTCTGTGATAAAGAGGAAGATTTATAATTTTTCCAGTTGTACAAACTATATTTATTATTCACGACTCTAAATTGCTTAGTTAACGTGTAATAATCCAAGCCTATCTAAATTGTGTGATTCCCGTTTACTAAACACGCTTATTGATTTAGTCTGTAAAAACTATGTAGTTCACACCTATTACACAAGCTCTCAAATGTTGTGTTAATCACGTTTACTATATACGACTATTTATTTAGTCTGTAGAAACTATGTAGTTCAAACCTATTATACAATGCTCTCAAAAGTTGTGTTTTTTTACGTTTACTATATACATCTATTGATTTAGTCTGTACATCTAGTTTGTAGTTTTACAAACTATGTACTTCACATCTATTATACAAGACTCTCAAAATTTGTGTTGTTCACGTTTACTATAAACGACTATTTATTCAGTTTCTAAAAACTATTAGTTTACACTTATTAGATAAGGCTCTCCAAAGTTGTGTTGTTCACGTTTACTATATACACCTATTGATTTAGTCTTTACAAACTATGTAGTTCACGTCTATTAGACAAGGCTCTCAAAAGTTCTGTGTTTCACATTTACTATATACGCTTATTGATTTAGTCTCTAGAAACTGTGTAGCTCACATCTATTATACAAAGCTCTCAAATGTTGTGTGTTTCACGTTTACAATCCAATTGCATAAAATTCTCTAATTGACGTAGTTCACATCTATTGTAGAAGGGGCCCCAATAGTGATTGATGATGGCTCCGGTATGTCCAAAAACTTAGTTCGCAAATATTTTACAAGACTGTCTGAATAGTGTAGTTCACATTTACATACATATTGCTTCAGTATGTCCAAATTATTTATTTTACATCTATTGTACAGGGTTTTCCAAACCTATACTAGGATTTGGAAACGGTTCCACAGTTGGGAACGCAGGTGTCACGATTATTGCTTCAGTCCGTCTAGATTAAGTAGTTTACACGTTTTGTAAAGGCCTTCTCTAAAACATCTTTAGATTTGAGAACGGTTAGACTATAGTGTACGGAAGGTTAAAACATGATTGATTCAGTCTGTCTAAATTACGTAGGCTAAAATTAATACACAACGCTGCTCAAATCGTGGTTTCCTCTGTACACGTCTAGTTTTCCTGTGCTTAAAATATTTTCCTGCTCACATTTATAAAACTAGGAAGTCAAATTGTGTTTAGTTTTTACTATACGACCCTGTTCAAAGTACGCATTTACATGTTTTGTACATGGTCAACCAGTTTATGTGGATCACTTAAAACTTATCTGTTTAGCTAAAAGGTAAATTTCATATTTGTTTTTAAGATGTGGTTCACATTTGATGTACCCTACATCCTTATGCAATTTGTTTGGCTCACTTTTACACGAATATGCCCTTATTCTAAGACAATAATTATTGTTTCAAACCTGTACGAATTACTCGATTCACATTTATTGTTTTGCGTTGTCAAAATTAGTTTATCTTTGTCGTAATGACGCTTATCCAATATACGTTTTACTCGTTTATTGTAAAAAGTTGTCCAAGTTCTTAACTTTACATTTATTTTAGAAGATACCCGAAATTACGTAATTCACATTTACTGATAAAAGTTTGTCCAAATTGTATGGTTCACAAGCCTAACTGGCTGGTAGCCGACCTGATTTTATGGTCCAGACTTTTGGTATTGTGTTAATTCCAAGTGTGTCGAGATTTTGTACTACACATGTATGTGATAAGTTACACGTTGTTTTTCACCTCTTCCTGTGTATTGCTTAAAGTCATTTATTCTACAAGCAAGATGAATAGTTTTTCCCGTTTACCGTATTATTTTAATTTGTCTAAATTAATTGGTCTAAATTTATTGTACATTAGTTTGAACTATAAAAATTTTAAAACAATGAGATTATTTTTATGGGATCTTGAAATTATAATGGAAATACTGAATAAGTTGTAATTACAAATGTAAGTTAATTTCATTTGAAATGTATCCTGTAATTTCATTTGAGTGGCGGTAATTTTTAATTTCACCTTTTTAAAACAATTTTTATTGAAAATTATAACTTTTTTCGCAGAAAGAAATTGTCCTTTAAAAACACTCGTAGAAACGTTTGACCGCTAAGGTAATATTAACAATTATAAATGAGTGAAAGTAAATTTCTATGTATTACTTCCCCAAAGTAGGTTTATATTATAATTAAATATAAAATTTCTGTTATTTACCTTCAAACTTGTATTTTATAAAGTCATTCAATATTTAGGCGTTAATATTTGGATAGGGGTGGTGTTTGCTTTATCGTTTTTTACTTTTTATATTGAATTTTTTAAAAATTTATAAATAACTGCATATTCTTAAGCTGTTTAAAAACCAAATAAATATATTTCACTTATTTTAATTTTAGGAACATTTTTATAATTATTTTGGTTTTGTGATATACATCTTAAAAATTGGTTGCATCTAATTCAATTTTGTAACCAAACCCTAATCCTTAAATATGTTTTTGCAATACTTTCCTCACTTATTGATCAAATTTTGAATCGATTCTGTTCATGCTATAAAGTTCTTAAAAAACCATATTTAGGTTTTTGTAACTTTTACTTACTAGTACCTCCTTCAACCTTACAATCTAGTATAGGAAAGTAAGTATCTTGTATCTTACAAAACTAATAAGTTTTCATTATACCCCTATCGCTTTGAAAGTCACTATTATATTCTAAGTATAAAATTGTTTTATAAAACTATTTAAATAAAAGAAATTTCATAAAATCTCCCTTTATGATTCGTAAGGAGGAAGCTGGTAACAAGAAGTTATTTGCAAAGTTTAATCATGGAGATTAGTTTCACAATATTGTTTAGACTAATCTTGGATAATTCTAATTACTACTGTAACTTGACGAAAACAAATTAGTATTTATGCGTTTTGAAGTGAACTAAGGAGCTCCGTAATTGATGAAGACCGATCGATCCTGGCTTGCATTTTATTTTCTTTAATCACAATATCACATTATTGTTTGCAATTTCCATAACAAGATTGGAAGTACTTGACTTACCGTGAAAGAGTGTAGGTGTATTGTCAACACTGACTTCCTTTTCCTGTAGGAAGTATATAACTCCTTGTCAGTCGTTGAGGAAGATCTCAATTTCCTTCTCATTCGTTGAGGAAGATTACTTTTCGTTAGAATAAATTCAAGTATTCAAATTCATATATATCCTTTACGATTATTACTTTGAAGGTTGAAGGAAGGTGGATTCTTGATTATTCTGTTTTTTTTTTTTTTTTTAATGAGGCCATGAGGATGTTACCAGTAGCCTCTTCCTTCGTCTGGGAATTGTAGAGAACAGGAGGATCGGTGGATTGATGGTAGTATTAGGAAGAAGGGGCCCTTCTTTTACAAGGATGAATGAGATTTCCACCTAAGGAAAGTAAAGCTTAGATTAGGTGAAAGATATATGTTGTAGGTTATTGGGACAGATAGGTTGTTATTGATATCAAATATTGAGTTGTAGATACTCTGATACTGATAAAATACTATTTATAATGCCTTGCCACTCGGAATATAGTCTGCATACAACTTCCCTTTGGCGATGTTTTAGCAACTGTTATTTAGTTCTAAAGCACTGGCATCATTAAATATTTTTCTGCTGAAATCTTATGAGTTTTCCGTTATCTTTTTAAAAATAGAAATGATTTTTTAATTCTGAATAAACTTCTTTTATTATATCCCTGTAACTCGACGAAAACAAATTAGTATTTATGGGTCTTGCAGTGAACTAAGCAGCTCCGTAATTGATGAAGACCAATCGATCCAGGCTTGCATTTTATTTTCATTAATCACAATATCACATTATTGTTTGCAATTTCCATAAGAAGATTGGAAGTACTTAACTTACCGTGAAATAGTGTCGGTGTATTTTCAACACTGACTTTCTTCTCCTGTAGGAAGTATATAACTCCTTCTCATTCATTGAGGACGATTGCTTTTCCTTAGAATAAATTAAAGTGATCAAATTAATATATATCCTTTTCGTTTATTACTTTGAAGGTTGAAGGAAGGTGGATTCTTGAATAATTTCTGTTTCTGTTTTTTATGGTAGTATTAGGAAGAAGGGGCCCTCCTTTTACAAGGATGAATGAGATTCCCATCTAAGGACAGTAAACCTTAGGTTAGGTGAAAGATATATGTTGTAGGTTATTGGGGCACATAGGTTGTTATTGATACCAAATGTTGAGTTTTAGATACTCTGATAAAATAATATTTATAATGCCTTGCCACTCGGAATATAGTCTGCATACAACTTCACTTTGGCGATTTTTGAGCAACTGTTATTTAGTTCTAAAACACTGGCATCATTAAATATTCTCTGCTGACATCTTATGAGTTTCCCGTTATCTTTTTCAAAATAGAAATTATTTTTTAATTCCTTATAAACTTCTTTTCAATTCTGTTAGGGATATTAGTATAGGTTTAAGTACATTTTTGTGTCTCTTCTTATAAAAAAATGATTGTTATTGACGCGTTTCCGAATTCCACAATTCTCAAAATTTTTTTGGTACTGTGGTTATATGTCTTTTGTTATTACTCTTTTAACCTAATGAATGATAGTAATACCTTCCCACTGCTTTTACTGACATTATGGTATAAAATTATTTTTTCAACTTCATGCCATTATTATACGTAATCCATGAGACTACTGTTTCAATACAATGTTAATACTATCAATACGGTATGGAATTATAGCCCGATTAGAGGCATATTACTAAAGGATATCCTTAAAATAATCTATTCTTTCTACAACACAGTTTTCTTAATGGAGAAAAGTGTGTCTAAAAATACAGGGTATTTTTGTAATGTTCTACGTAAATTTGCAATAGGCGTTGGATTTAGAGTGAGATTAACATTTTCTCTGGTTATTATTCGCGGAAAATCGAAGGACTCAAGTGTAGGATAATTAGCTGTTGTTATTATACTATTTTACATTCCCTACTACAGGATTCGCTTGCTGAATATCTACCTCCAGCACCGTATGTTATATTTCCTGTTTTCCTTTCTCACTCCAAAACCACTTAATTTTGGTAGACCCCTGTGCGGAGAATCACAAAGTACATGGATAGAATTTTTCGTTTCATATATGTCGAAGCTTACGCACTCAGGAGACCTAGGTCTCACCTCGAATACCCCCGACCTGGGAACAGTTTCACAATACTTCTAATTCAAGGTCTACTATTGGAAAGTAGTTGTTTCTCCTAAAGTTACCAATACATCGCCGCATTAATATGGTCTTGCCAGAACCCAAGGACGCATATTCCATTCTCCCCTACAATGTAGGTAGTAAACCTCTTGCAATAGATCTATACTTGTATCTATCTACTCTTGACCTGACCCTTCAGTCTGAGTGGTCAGATTATCTTGAATCGTATAATTATTTCATCAACATAGAGTTCGATCGTGAGTATCTCCTCTAGATAAAACTGAATATCAGTCCTCTAGGAGTAGACAGAATTAGACTTATTAATGGGATCCACTAAGATGCCATCCCCATCTCCTCGCTTTATCTATTTCAAGATACATTCGTCCCTTGTCTTTCTTTTTGGAATTTGAATTTAAAAATTCTCACTTAGCATTGTGAAAGGCAGTGTTTTATCCTGAAGATTGATTCAAAAGTTTATGATATAATCTTATGCGATGTTTTGCTCCTCCAGTCCATCTTCGAAAACCAGTGTATGCCCTTTGCTACTTTTATTGGACTATCCGACGCAACTCAGTCGGTATACCGTTTTCATTGCTTCTAACCTACCTTCTAACGTGCAGAACCAGAGATGAAAGGACCGGAATCACCCTTATAAACCGCACAGGATCTAGGACGTTTCGCCGCAAGCCCGTTTCGCCGCAAGCCCGTTTCACAGCGAGAACCTTACTTATTAATTGAGGAGACGACTACTTATGTAATCCTCACACATTCAGGAGGGTTTGATAGTTATATTTAATACATGTACGGATTGATATTGAATTTTCACTTCTAACAATATTCTATGTCAAAAGAAAAATACGGAAAAAACTTTCCTTCACACTTTTTCCGAGGCTTAGGACTGGGAGCAATTTGCTGACGTGTATAAAAGTTTCTTTTGTTTTTTTTTAATATTTAGCATTTTTAATTTTTTTTTAAATTTTCTTTTGTTTTTTCATTTTTTTGTTTTTTAATATTTATTTTGTTTTTTAATATATCTCTCATTCCTTATTTTTTATAATAATATCTTGTTTCATATCATCTCAAAATTGTGACCTAATCCACGAAGAAACTCCACCATATTTCTATTGTTGTATGTTTCAAAAATCCGTTGAATTCTCTCATCTGCATTCCTATACTTTTTTAATTTTTGCGGTGGATTTCTTCCTGCGACAAGATGTTCGTGGTAGAGATCTCTTCCATGTTGCACTTTTGATAAATTTCCAAATCGTGGGGCTTGTCATCCCAAGTTCTACTTGTAATCGTCTATTAGCTGCTTCAGCGTGATTATTAGTCCTGTCTTCTCCTTGAAGTGTTGTCTCGTAAACGTTCCACATTCTATGAGGAAAAGTGGGTTGTCGACGTCCATTTCCACGGCGATTCCTTCTCCCAATATAGTTATCGTCGAACCAATCAAGAATGGGTTGTAGTTCTACTGGCATTGTATTTCCTAGTTCCTCAAGAGCTTGCTCCAAGTCGTCCATAGGAACAAAAGCCAAACACATAATCATTCGGGCTTGAAGCGCAAAAGTAGCGTCGTAAGGTAGTAAATAGGAATTTAAAATTCCTGCAGATGATAAATGTTTTTTAAGGTTTTGAGCTAAATGGAAAAACAGCCACGAATGCGTGTATTAGGAAAGTTTTCAGATAAACTTTGAAATGCTGCCAACTCGAAATCACAATTTACGCTGCGTGGTTGTAGATCAGGCATCATTATTCGAAATTGTTGGAAAAGTCTATCATATATTGTTTCCTTCTTATTGGGAAGAAGGGCGTAAACAATAGGAAGAACTCCGCCATGTTTCAATCCGGAAATAGTGTATAGCTGGGAAAACAGATTCTTCATTTGGTCTGCTATCGTGTAAAAGGAAATTTTCGAACTCGCCTTCTCTGATGCTGTACCTCCTGTATTTTTCTTTAATTTCTAAGGTTCCCAACCCCATAGGACTCGGCGGAGCAGATGATACATCATTTCTTTTCCTTCTTATTACTTTTCACAAAGCTGAAGTAGTAGGAAAAGCTCCTTGGCATGCTTCAATGATATTCTGGATACAGTTATTTATTACTTGCGATGTTGATTTCATTGTTTCTTGAGCTCTCCTTTTTATATTAACAATCCGCTCTACTGCTTCAATTTTTTCTGGATTGGCACTGTGCGGATGAATATTAATATGTTTTATAACGTTGCCATTGTCAACGTGAATTCTGGCTTTACACTCGTTTCTTCTTTCACATCGCCAAAACTGCACTAATCCATCACTGGACATTCTATCAAATACGTATAGAAACCCATCATCAGCAAACGTCTGCTGACCACGCTTAGATTCAAGAACAACTCGTTCCATTGTTTACTAATACCACTAAGCTAATGCGTATTCACTTTAGGGTTTAAAAATTAGTTATGAATTTTATTAAGTTTAGTCCTTAGTCCATTATTCATCATTATCTGGATAAATTCTGGGAAATTTCATTCGGCAACAAACAATTTATCAAAAGAGAGTAGTTATCCGATAATGATCCTTAATCACCCGCTGTTGGTCATTTACCGTTATTCAAGCGCTTGGTATTTTGTTGTGAATAGTAATAGAATAATGAGATTCCACAGTCGAAAGTAACCACTGGATTAGTACTTGATAATTAAATTCGGAGATTTAATTTACTCAAAGGTTAATGTTTTTATGAAATGTGTGGCAAACATCTTATATACAAAACAGAACTAAGAATCAGGTAATACTGCAAAGCTAAACTATAACTAAGCGTGGAAAAATTATAAGTATTTTGGGTTGAAATTTTTTTTTTAACTTCTAACGGTACGCCATTTTTTAGGAAGAAACATTTAGCGAAAAATTGGCTCGCTGCGAAACGGGCTTGCGGCGAAACGTCCCCCGCACATGGGGTGCTCCTCCTTCTTACGGCTGTTAGGTCTCTGAGGAAGAGAGACCTCTTCTGGTCTAACAGAGAACTGTGACAACGATTAACTTAGGTCTCTGACAAAGATTTTCTTATAACAAAATAGTTACAGCTTTTCTGACTTGGATCTAGACCAAACATCTTAAATATTTCTCTGCATTGCCAGGATTTAGCTACGATTTTTCACCATCTATCCTAAGATGAAAAACGCCAAAGTAGCTGTTTTTGCAGAAAAACCAATACATTGTTAGCACACTCTACTTACATATTCGTCATTTTCAATTACCATCTTTACCAGCTGCTTAGTTTCATAGAGCCTTGTAAAAAGTGTGTCATAGATTTATCTCCCTGGAAGCATTGGCTCTCTACCTAAACCACACTTCAATTGCCTTTAATACCTCTTGAAATGTCTAAAAACCTCTTCATAGCCTCCCACCCCTAAGCATAGCTATGCCATCAGCGTTTCATACCAAGTATCAATTCATTCCGCACAACAGATGGAACAATACACCCCTTCACCCAACTCTCCAAGACCATCCCAATACTTTTTAAACCATGTTCTCTCGGAATTTCCAGGCTCTTTAGCGGATTAATAATTTAAGGAGAA
>JBAIZL010000002.1:175477023-175797023 GCA_036971475.1 Prosapia bicincta
ATTCTTACTTTGAATATAAAATGTACATAGGGATTTACAAATTCTTAACTGATAATAAGGGGTTGAAACTGCGGTTAGAAGATTTTACTTTGTATCATTCAATTTTAATTGTTCAAATTATCATATTTAAAAATTTTGCAATTTTAATGTTACATTTTCATTAAATATTCACTTACCTATGAAACTACTTATTACGCATAACGTATAAAATAAGGTACATACATGTAACACAATCATAAAATTTAAAAATAGCTGTAATTTAAAATCATACGTTTAAAGAAGACCTGCCTTGTTGTTTGTAATTGTTATTTTGTGCCTTTAGAAATAATAAGGTCAAATTTCTAAATCTTTTTTGACTCACTTCCATATGAAATTTAATATCTTATGTTAGTACACTATCTTGTAAATTCCTACACGGAAACGTCAGATTAAATCGTTTCATTATTATTTATTGTTTTTTATAACCATTTTATTAGGCTCTATTTAATAAGAAACTTAGGTCTGGAGGGGTTTCATCCAATAATATTATATATTATTATTGGATAACATCATAACAAACAATTATGATATGAGAAAATGTCGTTTTTTGTATTTGTTTGAACTCGTTCTTTTACTATTTCAACCTAAATTTTGGTTCATATCTTCCTTGATACATACATATTTTATTGCAATTACATTGATAAAACTTTTGTTATTTAGTCGTGGATTTAATTGAATTCATTCATTAGTGACTATATGTACTAACTAAATTGTCTTTATATCATTTATTTCGTGTTTTATTTGTCTATTAAAATATGCTTTGCAAAGATGCAATTACCTATATGTATTACATTGTTGTTTTCTTATGTATTTCTGACGGTGTTGTTTAATATATTACTGATTGCTTATTAAATTGTATACCTATTATAAATTTTAAGTATTAATTGAGCGTGTGCTTTGATTTATTTCAGGTAAAACTAATCTACATATATATATATATATATATATATATATATATATGTTACATATAACTAGATATATAGTTGGAATTTTAAACATATGTTGTAGTTTGCTATTTTAAATTATAATTGTTTCTTTCGTTTTCCTAATAATAGGCCTATATATTAGGTTGAGTTTTAACCTTATATTTTTTAATTCATTGTGTGCAGCAGTTCTTTGAATTATTGAAGTAATAGCCAGTTTGTTTCTATATGGTTCTGTATATATTTCTCAAGTTAATCTCGAATTCATGGAGGAATTAGTTATGATCAGATTATCTATATAAATAATCTAGATTACTTAGATCCCGACCTCATTTAAAGTTACTAATAAGCATAAGTGCTCAATATCCGGAAATTATAGTCTCGCATAATCTCTCTCTACATTCCGTTTTCGCCACATTTGTTTTATCCTATTCACCTTAATTCAAGTTGTATAATTAATTCATTCCAGTACGTCGAGTTTTCTATTACTTTTTTGGTTGGTCCGTTATTCCTTTTCTAAGCGTTTTGCTCTACTCTACCCTTAATTTGTTCGTCATTGTTATTCCTAAAATTTCTTACTAATTTGCATGATATTATTAAGAAAACAAACCAATAATTTCTGATAGACAAATATCAACAATCAAAGGAGTTGTTTATATTATTTTTATTAAATCACCCTAGCCTTTCTATGATAGTTGCGTTGTTGGAAATAGCCCATCCCTTTTAATGGATTCATCACTTTGAGGTAACCAGCAATACTTCCATCAATCTCTCACATTCTTTTAGATGTAACTAAACTAGAAGTATATTTTCTATATGATTGTTTATGAGGTAGTATTGTAACTAATGCCGAAGTATATATGTCACAATAAATACAAATATGTCATCTGAATCAAATTATTTCATAGGAATAAGAGATAGTTATTAATAATCGTTCCTAATTGTTCCAATTTATAGATACTAACGTAAAACAACGTTTACAGATAAGGCTTCAGTTTATAACAAATTGAGTTTAACGCAATTTTGAACATTTAAAACAATGCACTTGTCCGTATATGAAAAAATGAGGTAAAGTAAACCTTTCTACCACTTAAGAAAAATAAATCAATCAGGTTAGTACAATTTATAAAGACATGTTTATCTTGAGACTGTGTCATATTTCATCCCCACTGGAAATGAACTGCTCAGTAAAATTTAGCTATATTTAATGTCGTCTGTAAACCCCTCGTCATACGCTGCTCAGATTGTATTCAAATATCCTGTACATAAACAAAAGAGATAAGGCCTACATATATAATGAAGTAAACTGAAATTAATAATATTCCAAATTTAATTTTAAATATGTAAATTATGTTTCTTATCCAAATGTAACAATATTATTTATTCCAATGATTATCATATTTTCTCATTAAATGTAAGTTGTAAAATAGGTAGTGATTAGAAGTGTGCAATCAAGTAATCTAGAAATTCGAATTTAATCCTGTTTTCAAATCCTGCTATTAGTTCACATTCTTTCTACATATATCTTGCTCACACTTATAAACAATAATTAATATAGTTTTTTTCATTCACTCAAGTTTTATTTAAACCTATACCATATGATAATATACGTTAATTAGGTATTTTGCCAAAATAATATTATATTATGAAACATAAAAGCTTTCGGTCGTAGATAGAATTCTAAACGAATGATTACATTTTTGAGATCCACTAGTTGAGAGGATATTTTCAACTATTCAAGCTATAATTAATAATTGATAATTGAATGAATATAGTTTTATAATCGAGTTTCAGCCAATAAAAGTATTTAAAAATGTATATGAAGTTTAGTAGAGGATAAACGTTATTTATAACTTTTCAAAACCTTTGACAACCTATTTAATAACTTAGGCTAATATATATATATATATATATATATATATATATATATATATATATATATATATTACGTTTTCTTGTTTAATAATCATAAACAACTGAGGTTATTTAAATACAGGAAATATTTAATAATTTTTATTGAAATCTTTTCGTTAATAAACAGTACCAACATCATTAGAAATGAATTTTATTAAAAATAAATAAATAATTCTTGTATTTGATTAATGTCAGTTGTTTTTAGTTTATATATATATATATATATATACTTTTAGGTTACAATGTTACGGAGAAGTAAATGAATGGATTTAATTAATTTTTGATTTATCAAAATAATAAGTGAAGACATATTCTACAGAAATTAATTAATTTTAATTGCATCCCATCCATCATTTTCATTTCATAACTGTTTGGTTTCACAGATTCATTGTTCTTTTCTGCGTGACCCTTTCCTTGTCATCAATCACTGCTTTGTTCTTTGTAGGAAGCTATCAATTGAAAACAAAGCTGACGGTACCCCATAAAAGCTATTCGTCCTTGTGTTTTTCCTTCACGAAACAAGCTTAGTAATAAATATCATTTGTATAATTTAAAAACTATTTACACAACAATAACAGGTTACAAATATATATATATATATATATTTACTGAATGCTAATATTTAGCCGAATACAATAAATTATTAGTTTATCATCGTTGTTTGAACTAATGCTTTTTTTAATATTGAACTAGGCCTTTTATAATTTAAATTATAACAAACCATGTTCCTCCTAACCAAATAGAATGAATATACAAATTTACTTTAAAGATTGCTGCCATTGATTTTAATTTAATTTAAAAATACCAAAAACACACAACGAGTGAAATGATGCAATACAGGGGATCTCTTTTTAATGTCTTAATGTTCAAGAAGAACGTTCTGGGTTACTAGGTTATGTTTAACCTTATCAGAAACGTAACTCTGTATGGTCGCCTGTAACATACTGTCTCTAAACATCCACAACAATGAAATATTTACTTTTGTTATACATAGCGAAACAATATACGATATTTAAATAAATTTAGAAACAAACGTAGGTCTGTAGGTGAAATGAATACCGTCCGCAGTTAATGGTCTATTTTTATGTTAGGTGCCAAAGGTCGAAATCCCTTTGTAGTTTGTAAAAATATTCAATAATTTTCTAGATTTCTGTGAAAAATGACGGGAGATGTACATTAATAAGTGATCAAGGGCTTAAATTTTCTCACAGCTTCTTCGCGAAATAAGAAGAACTAGATAATATACACTACAAAATTGTAATAATTCATATGACAAGACGAATCAAAAATAAAAAAAATATATTTTAAAAAGATAATAATTGAATTACTAATACTATTATGGAATATACCAATTTGTAAATATGTTATTTTAGTGCTAAACTGAAAATGACTTGTCAACTCTAAGAAAAATTTATTATATTATTATTTCAATATTATTATTGAATAATTCCATTATTAAGAACTGGTAAGGCCTAAAATAAACTTGACAATATTTACTATTTACACTGAAGACAGGTACAATTAGACCCTGTTTGGCATCAATCCGTATGATAAATCGGATACGAGTATTGACGTACTTTATTTTAAAACCACAATTTATTAATACTTTATATAAATGTATGATTTTGATTTGAAATAATTCTTATATTTGTTTTCGTTTATGAACATTACCTTCTGATTTGCCTTCCAAGTTCAAATTGAAATATTTTATCGTTAAAATTTATTTAAAGATAAGAAAGAAGAATAATTTATCTAAGTAAATCAATTTTGAATCCTATTCGTCTTGAAAGCGAGTGTTGGAGCTTTTATAATACAATGCTCTGTATGTTTATCCACAGTTTTACTTACATAATTATATATCCGGCCTACAATCTTCATTGCGCTGCTGGTTTTGTCGACGTATTATGTACAATTATGGAGAATAGTTGAATAGGTGGATCTAGAGTCTAGGCAATGACTAATTGCCTAATTTCATAGTTTAAGTCTATCCTAGAACAATTATGTACATTAAAACTTTCTGTACTTTTTTGAAATTTGCTAAAGTAATGTAATTTTTAAAACAATATATATTTAAAATATACATTATGATTTGGTTTATTCCTTAAGTTTTAGCAAAATAAATGATTTCATAAATTATTGTGTTTTTGCTTAATTATTTTCATTTATAATTTATTTTACAAACAACTAATGGCATACAAAGTTATGACAAGTAATCTTAAATATTTATTTAAATAAAATTCTATAATGTGCTATTTATCGACGACAATAGATATACAAATAAGTAAAACACTTACAATCGTTCATATTAAAATAATATATATTTCTCTAACTAGTATTATTTCCTAAGAATTATACTTTTCATCAACTGTTTTTATTCTAAATCATATAATTCTGGGTGATGGCATATTTTTTCAATAAACGACAATAACTTTGTAGGATTCTTAGAATATATTGTAAGGCTTCAGTTATCTCATATTCTATCCATTTCATATTTTGTTGTGTATCCTTTTGTGTGTTATAAATGGTGATAATCGTTTCAACTTTAGCATGTGAACATTCCGTGTCATTTTGGATTGTTCCATCTCTAAGCTTTATCGTTGTGCACTTTGGCTGCGAGGAGTTTACCAGTCTAAAAGTGGCAGGTTTCTGAAATCTAAACCATATTCTAGAATAAGCAATACAGAAACAAAAAATTCTCCTCACACTGAACACATCATTTCTTTTCTCTCTTGTTAAAAATCATAATTGGACGTTTGAAAAGATTTCTAAAACTACATAGAAAATGAAAATAAACAAGATATTTGGCAGAAAATCTTACAGAAAGCAAAAATTGAATGACCAATGTAGTTGGAGAAATTATTTAACGTTCAGCAAAAAATAAACGTAAGAAGCTATGAAGGAGTTTAGTGTTATATTAATATTTCCTGTTATACTTGGATAAAAGAAACGTAGGGCATCCGAAAAAAGGAGGGTTAATCTTTATAAGAATGTTGGTAAGAGGTTAGCACGAATAACTATCAACAACTAATCAAATGACTTTACAAACCAAGGGAGAATTGTTATTAACAATTTTTGGATGACTATGTTGTGACTTTGAAATCTTATTTCAAAACCAAATCGTAACAAACGTATTTCTATATATATCAGCAGAAATCCTACAAAAAAAAAAATATATTCTACCAATGCACGAAACCAACAGACCAGAAATCTAAACCTAGTGACTGATTAGACCTACTTGAATAAATCAATAGCTTACAAGAAACGTATGCACCGACTTGCAGCGAGACGTTGACGAACTAGAGATGAAACTAACTTTTTATAAATAATTTCAGTATTTATAATATTTTCTATGCAAATTATTGCTTTTATGTCAGAAACATAATTTATATTTCGTAACCTAAAAAGCTGATGTGCATAGAAATTTATCATTAGTCAACAACGTTAGCTATAAAACCCATAAACACCTTCCAAGGGTAAACTATTCATGACTTTAGGCCATTACGTACTGTAAGACAATGACATATGGGTCACATCACTTGACAAGATATATTTAAAAATTAGTTTTGTTCTAGAATAATAATGAGTACCGTCTCATATTAAAATACTGAATGACCAAACATATCTTATAATAAAAGTGGTCTCTCAGTATCAACTTTTGAACTAATTGAATAATTGGCAGTTTATTGATTTTCATTCTTACTTTCTTAATTAGAAGCCTGAGTATCACAATGCAGTGAATAATTTCACATTCAAATAATTTCAACATTTTCGCTGACGATTCAGCCTTTGAGGTAGATTTTAATTTTGTTTTATAATATGTCTTATTCTTGGAAAAGGCAAACATACCCTATGGCATAGACTATACAAATAACATATATTTCATAATGTAGTTAATAGCATTTAAAAAACGTTTTAAGTAATACTTCCAAACGTGCAAATATCGGAGAATAAAACAGCCGGTAGCATGCTGTAGAAAGTTAGACTTGAATCAAGGCAAACATACCTTATGGCATAGACTATACAAATAATATATATTTCATAATGTAGTAAATAGCATTTAAAAACGTTTTAAATAATACTTCCAAACGTGCAAATATAGGAGAATAAAACAGCCGGTAGCATGTTGTAGAATGTAGGGCTTGAATCAAGGCAAACATACCTTATGACATAGACTATACAAAACACATATATTTCATATTGTAGTAAACAGCATTTAAAAACGTTTTACATAATACTTCGAAACGTGCAAATATAGGAGAATTAAACAGCCGGTAGCATGCTGCAGAACGTTAGGCTCGAATCAAGGCAAACATACCTTATGACATAGACTATACATATAACATATATTTCATAATGTAGTAAATAGCATTTAAAAACGTTTTAAATAATACTTACAAACGTGCAAATATAGGAGAATAAAACAGCCGAAAGCATGCTGTAGAAAGGTAGGCTTGAATCAAGGCAAACATACATTATGGCATAGACTATACAAATAACATATATTTCATAATGTAGTAAGTTGCATTTAAAAACGTTTTAAATAATACTTACAAACGTGCAAAAATAGGAGAATAAAACAGCCGATAGCATGCCGTAGAACGTTAGGCTTAAATCAAGGCAAACATACCTTATGGCTTAGACTATCCAAACAACATGTATTCCATAATGTAGTAAATAGCATTTAAAAACGTTTTAAATAATACTTCCAAACGTGCAAATATAGGAGAATAAAACAGCCGGTAGCATGCTGCAGAATGTTAGGCTTGAATCAAGGCAAACATACCTTATGACATAGACTATACAAATAACATTAATTTCATAATGTAGTAAATAGCATTTAAAAACGTTTTAAATAATACTTCCAAACGTGCAAATATAGGAGAATAAAACAGCCGAAAGCATGCCGTATAAAGTTAGGCTTGAATCAAGGCAAACATACCTTATGGCATAGACTACACAAACAACGTATATTCCATAATGTAGTAAATAGCATTTAAAAACGTTTTAAATAATACTTCCAAACGTGCAAATATAGGAAAATAAAACAGGCGGTAACATGCTGTAGAAAGTTAGACTTGAATTAGGGCAAACATATCTTATGGCATAGACTATACAAATAACATATATTTCATAATGTAGTAAGTTGCATTTAAAAACGTTTTAAATAATACTTACAAACGTGCAAATATAGGAGAATAAAACAGCCGATAGCATGCCGTAGAACGTTAGGCTTGAATCAAGGCAAATATACCTTATGGCATAGACTAGCCAAACAACATGTATTCCATAATGTAGTAAATAGCATTTAAAAACGTTTTAAATAATACTTCCAAAAGTGCAAATATAGGAGAATAAAACAGCCGGTAGCATGCTGCAGAAAGTTAGGCTTGAATCAAGGCAAACATAACTTATGACATAGACTATACAAATAACATATATTTCATAATGTAGTAAATAGCATTTAAAAACGTTTTAAATAATACTTCCAAACGTGCAAATATAGGAGAATAAAACAGCTGAAAGCATGCCGTATAAAGTTAGGCTTGAATCAAGGCAAACATACCTTATGGCATAGACTATACAAACAAAATATATTCCATAATGTAGTAAATAGCATTTAAAAAAGTTTTAAATAATACTTCCAAACGTGCAAATATAGGAAAATAAAACAGGCGGTAACATGCTGTAGAAAGTTAGACTTGAATTAGGGCAAACATATCTTATGGCATAGACTTCCAAACGTGCAAATATAGGAGAATAAAAGAGCCGGTAGCATTGTGCAGAAAGTTAGGCTTGAATCAAAGCAAACATACCTTATGACTTAGACTATACAAATAACATATATTTCATAATGTAGTGAATAGCATTTAAAAACGTTTTACATAATACTTCCCATCGTGCAAATATAGGAGAATAAAACAGCCGGTAGCATGCTGTAGAAAGGTAGGCTTGAATCAAGGCAAACATTCCTTATGGCATAGACTATACAAATAACATATATTTCATAATGTAGTAAATAGCATTTAAAAACGTTTTAAATAATACTTACAAACGTGCAAATATAGGAGAATAAAACAGCCGAAAGCATGCCGTAGAACGTTAGGCTTGAATCAAGGCAAACATACCTTATGGCATAGACTATCCAAACAACATGTATTCCATAATGTAGTAAATAGCATTTAAAAACGTTTTAAATAATACTTCCAAACGTGCAAATATAGGAGAATAAAACAGCCGGTAGCATGCTGCAGAAAGTTAGGCTTGAATCAAAGCAAACATACCTTATGTCATAGACTATACAAATAACATAGATTTCATAATGTAGTGAATAGCATTTAAAAACGTTTTACATAATACTTCCAAACGTGCAAATATAGGAGAATAAAACAGCCGGTAGCATGCTGTAGAAAGGTAGGCTTGAATCAAGGCAAACATTCCTTATGGCATAGATTATTCAAATAACATATATTTCATAATGTAGTAAATAGCATTTAAAAACGTTTTACATAATACTTTTAAACGTGCAAATATAGGACAATAAAACAGCCGGTAGCATGCTGTAGAAAGGTAGGCTTGAATCATGGCAAACATTCCTTATGGCATAGACTATACAAATAACATATATTTCTTAATGTAGTAAATAGCATTTAAAAACGTTTTAAATAATACTTCCAAACGTGCAAATATAGGAGAATAAAACAGGCGGTAACATGCTGTAGAAAGTTAGACTTGAATCAAGACAAAAATACCTTATGTCATAGACTATACAAATAACATATATTTCATAGTGTAGTAAATAGCATTTAAAAACGTTTTAAATAATACTTCAAAACGTGCAAATATAGGAGAATAAAACAGCCGAAAGCATGCCGTAGAACGTTAGGCTTGAATCAAGGCAAACATACCTTATGGCATAGACTATCCAAACAACATGTATTCCATAATGTAGTAAATAGCATTTAAAAACGTTTTAAATAATACTTCCAAACGGGCAAATATAGGAGAATAAAACAGCCGGTAGCATGCTGCAGAAAGTTAGGCTTGAATCAAAGCAAACATACCTTATGACATAGACTATACAAATAACATATATTTCATAATGTAGTGAATAGCATTTAAAAACGTTTTACATAATACTTCCAAACGTGCAAATATAGGAGAATAAAATAGCCGGTAGCATGCTGTAGAAAGGTAGGCTTGAATCAAGGCAAACATTCCTTATGGCATAGATTATTCAAATAACATATATTTCATAATGTAGTAAATAGCATTTAAAAACGTTTTACATAATACTTTTAAACGTGCAAATATAGGACAATAAAACAGCCGGTAGCATGCTGTAGAAAGGTAGGCTTGAATCATGGCAAACATTCCTTATGGCATAGACTATACAAATAACATATATTTCTTAATGTAGTAAATAGCATTTAAAAACGTTTTAAATAATACTTCCAAACGTGCAAATATAGGAGAATAAAACAGGCGGTAACATGCTGTAGAAAGTTAGACTTGAATCAAGACAAAAATACCTTATGTCATAGACTATACAAATAACATATATTTCATAGTGTAGTAAATAGCATTTAAAAACGTTTTAAATAATACTTCAAAACGTGCAAATATAGGAGAATAAAATAACCGGTAGCATGCTGTAGAAAGTTAGGCTTGAATCAAGGCAAACATACCTTATGGCATAGACTATACAAATAACATATATTTCATAATGTAGTAAATAGCATTTAAAAACGTTTTAAATAATACTTCCAAACGTGCAAATACAGGAGAATAACACAGCCGGTAGCATGCGTCAGAACGTTAGGCTCGAATCAAGGCAAACATACCTTATGACATAGACTATACATATAACATATATTTCATAATGTAGTAAATAGCATTTAAAAACGTTTTAAAAAATACTTACAAACGTGCAAATATAGGAGAATAAAACAGCCGAAAGCAATCCGTAGAACGTTAGGCTTGAATCAAGGCAAACATACCTTATGGCATAGACTACCCAAACAACATGTATTCCATAATGTAGTAAATAGCATTTAAAAACGTTTTAAATAATACTTCCAAACGTGCAAATATAGGAGAATAAAACAGCCGGTAGCATGCTGTAGAAAGTTAGGCTTGAATCAAGGCAAACATACATTATGGCATAGACTATACAAATAACATATATTTCATAATGTATAAATAGCATTTAAAAACGTTTTAAATAATACTTCCAAACGTGCAAATATAGGAGAATAAAACAGCCGGTAGCATGCTGCAGAAAGTTAGGCTTGAATCAAAGCAAACATACCTTATGACATAGACTATACAAATAACATATATTTCATAATGTAGTGAATAGCATTTAAAAGCGTTTTACATAATACTTCCAAACGTGCAAATATAGGAGAATAAAACAGCCGGTAGCATGCTGTAGAAAGGTAGGCTTGAATCAAGGCAAACATTCCTTATGGCATAGACTATACAAATAACATATATTTCATAATGTAGTAAATAGCATTTAAATAGGTTTTACATAATACTTCTAAACGTGCAAATATAGGAGAATAAAACAGCTGGTAGCATGCTGTAGAACGTTACGCTTGAATCAAGGCAAACATACATTATGGCATAGACTATACAAATAACATATTTTTCATAATGTACTAAATAGCATTTAAAAACGTTTTAAATAATACTTACAAACGTGCAAATACAGGAGAATAAAACAACCGAAAGCATGCTGTAGAAAGGTAGGCTTGAATCAAGGCAAACATACCTTATGGCATAGTCTATACAAATAACATATATTTCATAATGTAGTAAATAGCATTTAAAAACGTTTTAAATAATACTTCCAAACGTCCAAATATAGGAGAATAAAACAGCCGGTAGCATGCTGCAGAAATTTAGGCTTGAATCAAAGCCAAGATACCTTATGACATAGACTATACAAATAACATATATTTCATAATGTAGTAAATAGCATTTAAAAACGTTTTACATAATACTTCCAAACGTGCAAATATAGGAGAATAAAACAGCCGAAAGCATGCTGTAGAAAGGTAGGCTTGAATCAAGGCAAACATACCTTATGGCATAGACTATACAAATGACATATATTTCATAATGTAGTAAATAGCATTTAAAAACGTTTTAAATAATACTTCTAAACGTGCAAATATAGGAGAATAAAACAGCCGGTAGCATGCTGCAGAAAGTTAGGCTTGAATCAAAGCAAACATACCTTATGACATAGACTATACAAATAACATATATTTCATAATGTAGTGAATAGCATTTAAAAACGTTTTACATAATACTTCCAAACGTGCAAATATAGGAGAATAAAACAGCCGGTAGCATGCTGTAGAAAGGTAGGCTTGAATTAAGGCAAACATTCCTTATGGCATAGACTATACAAATAACATATATTTCATAATGTAGTAAATAGCATTTAAATAGGTTTTACATAATACTTCTAAACGTGCAAATATAGGAGAATAAAACAGCTGGTAGCATGCTGTAGAACGTTACGCTTGAATCAAGGCAAACATACATTATGGCATAGACTATACAAATAACATATTTCATAATGTAGTAAGTTGCATTTAAAAACGTTTTAAATAATACTTACAAACGTGCAAATATAGGAGAATAAAACAGCCGAAAGCATGCCGTAGAACGTTAGGCTTGAATCAAGGCAAACATACCTTATGGCATAGACTACCCAAACAACATGTATTCCATAATGTAGTAAATAGCATTTAAAAACGTTTTAAATAATACTTACAAACGTGCAAATATAGGAGAATAAAACAGCCGGTAGCATGCTGTAAAATGTTAGGCTTGAATCAAGGCAAACATACATTATGGCATAGACTATACAAATAACATATATTTCATAATGTAGTAAATAGCATTTAAATAGGTTTTACATAATACTTCTAAACGTGCAAATATAGGAGAATAAAACAGCTGGTAGCATGCTGTAGAACGTTACACTTGAATCAAGGCAAACATACATTATGGCATAGACTATACAAATAACATATTTTTCATAATGTACTAAATAGCATTTAAAAACGTTTTAAATAATACTTACAAACGTGCAAATACAGGAGAATAAAACAACCGAAAGCATGCTGTAGAAAGGTAGGCTTGAATCAAGGCAAACATACCTCATGGCATAGACTATACGAATGACATATATTTCATAATGTAGTAAATAGCATTTAAAAACGTTTTAAATAATACTTCCAAACGTGCAAATATAGGAGAATAAAACAGCCGGTAGCATGCTGCAGAAAGTTAGGCTTGAATCAAAGCAAACATACCTTATGACATAGACTATACAAATAACATATATTTCAGAATGAAGTGAATAGCATTTAAAAACGTTTTACATAATACTTCCAAACGTGCAGATATAGGAGAATAAAACAGCCGGTAGCATGCTGTAGAAAGGTAGGCTTGAATTAAGGCAAACATTCCTTATGGCATAGACTATACAAATAACATATATTTCATAATGTAGTAAATAGCATTTAAATAGGTTTTACATAATACTTCTAAACGTGCAAATATAGGAGAATAAAACAGCTGGTAGCATGCTGTAGAACGTTACGCTTGAATCAAGGCAAACATACATTATGGCATAGACTATACAAATAACATATTTCATAATGTAGTAAGTTGCATTTAAAAACGTTTTAAATAATACTTACAAACGTGCAAATATAAGAGAATAAAACAGCCGAAAGCATGCCGTAGAACGTTAGGCTTGAATCAAGGCAAACATACCTTATGGCATAGACTACCCAAACAACATGTATTCCATAATGTAGTAAATAGCATTTAAAAACGTTTTAAATAATACTTACAAACGTGCAAATATAGGAGAATAAAACAGCCGGTAGCATGCTGTAAAATGTTAGGCTTGAATCAAGGCAAACATACATTATGGCATAGACTATACAAATAACATATATTTCATAATGTATAAATATCATTTAAAAACGTTTTAAATAATACTTCCAAACGTGCAAATATAGGAGAATAAAACAGCTGGTAGCATTGTGCAGAAAGTTAGGCTTGAATCAAAGCAAACATACCTTATGACTTAGACTATACAAATAACATATATTTCATAATGTAGTGAATAGCATTTAAAAACGTTTTACATAATACTTCCCAACGTGCAAATATAGGAGAATAAAACAGCCGGTAGCATGCTGTAGAATGGTAGGCTTGAATCAAGGCAAACATTCCTTATGGCATAGACTATACAAATAACATATATTTCATAATGTAGTAAATAGCATTTAAATAGGTTTTACATAATACTTCTAAACGTGCAAATATAGGAGAATAAAACAGCTGGTAGCATGCTGTAGAACGTTACGCTTGAATCAAGGCAAACATACATTATGGCATAGACTATACAAATAACATATTTCATAATGTAGTAAGTTGCATTTAAAAACGTTTTAAATAATACTTACAAACGTGCAAATACAGGAGAATAAAACAACCGAAAGCATGCTGTAGAAAGGTAGGCTTGAATCAAGGCAAACATACCTTATGGCATAGACTATACGAATGACATATATTTCATAATGTAGTAAATAGCATTTAAAAACGTTTTAAATAATACTTCCAAACGTGCAAATATAGGAGAATAAAACAGCCGGTAGCATGCTGCAGAAAGTTAGGCTTGAATCAAAGCAAACATACCTTATGACATAGACTATACAAATAACATATATTTCATAATGTAGTGAATAGCATTTAAAAACGTTTTACATAATACTTCCAAACGTGCAGATATAGGAGAATAAAACAGCCGGTAGCATGCTGTAGAAAGGTAGGCTTGAATTAAGGCAAACATTCCTTATGGCATAGACTATACAAATAACATATATTTCATAATGTAGTAAATAGCATTTAAATAGGTTTTACATAATACTTCTAAACGTGCAAATATAGGAGAATAAAACAGCTGGTAGCATGCTGTAGAACGTTACGCTTGAATCAAGGCAAACATACATTATGGCATAGACTATACAAATAACATATTTCATAATGTAGTAAGTTGCATTTAAAAACGTTTTAAATAATACTTACAAACGTGCAAATATAGGAGAATAAAACAGCCGAAAGCATGCCGTAGAACGTTAGGCTTGAATCAAGGCAAACATACCTTATGGCATAGACTACCCAAACAACATGTATTCCATAATGTAGTAAATAGCATTTAAAAACGTTTTAAATAATACTTACAAACGTGCAAATATAGGAGAATAAAACAGCCGGTAGCATGCTGTAAAATGTTAGGCTTGAATCAAGGCAAACATACATTATGGCATAGACTATACAAATAACATATATTTCATAATGTATAAATAGCATTTAAAAACGTTTTAAATAATACTTCCAAACGTGCAAATATAGGAGAATAAAACAGCTGGTAGCATTGTGCAGAAAGTTAGGCTTGAATCAAAGCAAACATACCTTATGACTTAGACTATACAAATAACATATATTTCATAATGTAGTGAATAGCATTTAAAAACGTTTTACATAATACTTCCCAACGTGCAAATATAGGAGAATAAAACAGCCGGTAGCATGCTGTAGAATGGTAGGCTTGAATCAAGGCAAACATTCCTTATGGCATAGACTATACAAATAACATATATTTCATAATGTAGTAAATAGCAATTAAAAACGTTTTAAATAATACTTACAAACGTGCAAATATAGGAGAATAAAACAGCCGAAAGCATGCCGTAGAACGTTAGGCTTGAATCAAGGCAAACATACCTTATGGCATAGACTATCCAAACAACATGTATTCCATAATGTAGTAAATAGCATTTAAAAACGTTTTAAATAATACTTCCAAACGTGCAAATATAGGAGAATAAAACAGCCGGTAGCATGCTGCAGAAAGTTAGGCTTGAATCAAAGCAAACATACCTTATGACATAGACTATACAAATAACATATATTTCATAATGTAGTAAATAGCATTTAAAAACGTTTTACATAATACTTTTAAACGTGCAAATATAGGACAATAAAACAGCCGGTAGCATGCTGTAGAAAGGTAGGCTTGAATCATGGCAAACATTCCTTATGGCATAGACTATACAAATAACATATATTTCATAATGTAGTAAATAGCATTTAAAAACGTTTTAAATAATACTTCCAAACGTGCAAATATAGGAGAATAAAACAGGCGGTAACATGCTGTAGAAAGTTAGACTTGAATCAAGACAAAAATACCTTATGGCATAGACTATACAAATAACATATATTTCATAATGTAGTAAATAGCATTTAAAAACGTTTTAAATAATACTTCCAAACGTGCAAATATAGGAGAATAACACAGCCGGTAGCATGCGGCAGAACGTTAGGCTCGAATCAAGGCAAACATACCTTATGACATAGACTATACATATAACATATATTTCATAATGTAGTAAATAGCATTTAAAAACGTTTTAAAAAATACTTACAAACGTGCAAATATAGGAGAATAAAACAGCCGAAAGCATGCTGTAGAAAGGTAGGCTTGAATCAAGGCAAACATACATTATGGCATAGACTATACAAATAACATATTTCATAATGTAGTAAGTTGCATTTAAAAACGTTTTAAATAATACTTACAAACGTGCAAATATAGGAGAATAAAACAGCCGAAAGCATGCCGTAGAACGTTAGGCTTGAATCAAGGCAAACATACCTTATGGCATAGACTACCCAAACAACATGTATTCCATAATGTAGTAAATAGCATTTAAAAACGTTTTAAATAATACTTCCAAACGTGCAAATATAGGAGAATAAAACAGCCGGTAGCATGCTGTAGAAAGTTAGGCTTGAATCAAGGCAAACATACATTATGGCATAGACTATACAAATTTCATATATTTCATAATGTATAAATAGCATTTAAAAACGTTTTAAATAATACTTCCAAACGTGCAAATATAGGAGAATAAAACAGCCGGTAGCATGCTGCAGAAAGTTAGGCTTGAATCAAAGCAAACATACCTTATGACATAGACTATACAAATAACATATATTTCATAATGTAGTGAATAGTATTTAAAAACGTTTTACATAATACTTCCAAAAGTGCAAATATAGGAGAATAAAACAGCCGGTAGCATGCTGTAGAAAGGTAGGCTTGAATCAAGGCAAACATTCCTTATGGCATAGACTATACAAATAACATATATTTCATAATGTAGTAAATAGCATTTAAATAGGTTTTACATAATACTTCTAAACGTGCAAATATAGGAGAATAAAACAGCTGGTAGCATGCTGTAGAACGTTACGCTTGAATCAAGGCAAACATACATTATGGCATAGACTATACAAATAACATATTTTTCATAATGTACTAAATAGCATTTAAAAACGTTTTAAATAATACTTACAAACGTGCAAATACAGGAGAATAAAACAACCGAAAGCATGCTGTAGAAAGGTAGGCTTGAATCAAGGCAAACATACCTTATGGCATAGTCTATACAAATAACATATATTTCATAATGTAGTAAATAGCATTTAAAAACGTTTTAAATAATACTTCCAAACGTCCAAATATAGGAGAATAAAACAGCCGGTAGTATGCTGCAGAAATTTAGGCTTGAATCAAAGCCAAGATACCTTATGACATAGACTATACAAATAACATATATTTCATAATGTAGTAAATAGCATTTAAAAACGTTTTACATAATACTTCCAAACGTGCAAATATGGGAGAATAAAACAGCCGAAAGCATGCTGTAGAAAGGTAGGCTTGAATCAAGGCAAACATACCTTATGGCATAGACTATACAAATGACATATATTTCATAATGTAGTAAATAGCATTTAAAAACGTTTTAAATAATACTTACAAACGTGCAAATATAGGAGAATAAAACAGCCGGTAGCATGCTGCAGAAAGTTAGGCTTGAATCAAAGCAAACATACCTTATGACATAGACTATACAAATAACATATTTTTCATAATGTACTAAATAGCATTTAAAAACGTTTTAAATAATACTTACAAACGTGCAAATACAGGAGAATAAAACAACCGAAAGCATGCTGTAGAAAGGTAGGCTTGAATCAAGGCAAACATACCTTATGGCATAGTCTATACAAATAACATATATTTCATAATGTAGTAAATAGCATTTAAAAACGTTTTAAATAATACTTCCAAACGTCCAAATATAGGAGAATAAAACAGCCGGTAGCATGCTGCAGAAATTTAGGCTTGAATCAAAGCCAAGATACCTTATGACATAGACTATACAAATAACATATATTTCATAATGTAGTAAATAGCATTTAAAAACGTTTTAAATAATACTTCCAAACGTGCAAATATAGGAGAATAAAACAGGCGGTAACATGCTGTAGAAAGTTAGACTTGAATCAAGGCAAAAATACCTTATGGCATAGACTATACAAATAACATATATTTCATAGTGTAGTAAATAGCATTTAAAAACGTTTTAAATAATACTTCCAAACGTGCAAATATAGGAGAATAAAATAGCCGGTAGCATGCTGTAGAAAGTTAGGCTTGAATCAAGGCAAACATACCTTATGACATAGACTATACAAATAACATATATTTCATAATGTAGTAAATAGCATTTAAAAACGTTTTACATAATACTTCCCAACGTGCAAATATAGGAGAATAAAACAGCCGGTAGCATGCTGTAGAAAGGTAGGCTTGAATCAAGGCAAACATTCCTTATGGCATAGACTATACAAATAACATATATTTCATAATGTAGTAAATAGCAATTAAAAACGTTTTAAATAATACTTACAAACGTGCAAATATAGGAGAATAAAACAGCCGAAAGCATGCCGTAGAACGTTAGGCTTGAATCAAGGCAAACATACCATATGGCATAGACTATCCAAACAACATGTATTCCATAATGTAGTAAATAGCATTTAAAAACGTTTTAAATAATACTTGCAAACGTGCAAATATAGGAGAATAAAACAGCCGAAAGCATGCTGTAGAAAGGTAGGCTTGAATCAAGGCAAACATACATTATGGCATAGACTATACCAATAACATATTTCATAATGTAGTAAGTTGCATTTAAAAACGTTTTAAATAATACTTACAAACGTGCAAATATAGGAGAATAAAACAGCCGAAAGCATGCCGTAGAACGTTAGGCTTGAATCAAGGCAAACATACCTTATGGCATAGACTACCCAAACAACATGTATTCCATAATGTAGTAAATAGCATTTAAAAACGTTTTAAATAATACTTCCAAACGTGCAAATATAGGAGAATAAAACAGCCGGTAGCATGCTGTAGAATGTTAGGCTTGAATCAAGGCAAACATACATTATGGCATAGACTATACAAATAACATATATTTCATAATGTATAAATAGCATTTAAAAACGTTTTAAATAATACTTCCAAACGTGCAAATATAGGAGAATAAAACAGCTGGTAGCATTGTGCAGAAAGTTAGGCTTGAATCAAAGCAAACATACCTTATGACTTAGACTATACAAATAACATATATTTCATAATGTAGTGAATAGCATTTAAAAACGTTTTACATAATACTTCCCAACGTGCAAATATAGGAGAATAAAACAGCCGGTAGCATGCTGTAGAAAGGTAGGCTTGAATCAAGGCAAACATTCCTTATGGCATAGACTATACAAATAACATATATTTCATAATGTAGTAAATAGCAATTAAAAACGTTTTAAATAATACTTACAAACGTGCAAATATAGGAGAATAAAACAGCCGAAAGCATGCCGTAGAACGTTAGGCTTGAATCAAGGCAAACATACCTTATGGCATAGACTATCCAAACAACATGTATTCCATAATGTAGTAAATAGCATTTAAAAACGTTTTAAATAATACTTCCAAACGTGCAAATATAGGAGAATAAAACAGCCGGTAGCATGCTGCAGAAAGTTAGGCTTGAATCAAAGCAAACATACCTTATGACATAGACTATACAAATAACATATATTTCATAATTTAGTAAATAGCATTTAAAAACGTTTTACATAATACTTTTAAACGTGCAAATATAGGACAATAAAACAGCCGGTAGCATGCTGTAGAAAGGTAGGCTTGAATCATGGCAAACATTCCTTATGGCATAGACTATACAAATAACATATATTTCATAATGTAGTAAATAGCATTTAAAAACGTTTTAAATAATACTTCCAAACGTGCAAATATAGGAGAATAAAACAGGCGGTAACATGCTGTAGAAAGTTAGACTTGAATAAAGACAAAAATACCTTATGGCATAGACTATACAAATAACATATATTACATAGTGTAGTAAATAGCATTTAAAAACGTATTAAATAATACTTCCAAACGTGCAAATATAGGAGAATAAAATAGCCGGTAGCATGCTGTAGAAAGTTAGGCTTGAATCAAGGCAAACATACCTTATGGCATAGACTATACAAATAACATATATTTCATAATGTAGTAAATAGCATTTAAAAACGTTTTAAATAATACTTCCAAACGTGCAAATATAGGAGAATAACACAGCCGGTAGCATGCGGCAGAACGTTAGGCTCGAATCAAGGCAAACATACCTTATGACATAGACTATACATATAACATATATTTCATAATGTAGTAAATAGCATTTAAAAACGTTTTAAATAATACTTACAAACGTGCAAATATAGGAGAATAAAACAGCCGGTAGCATGCTGCAGAAAGTTAGGCTTGAATCAAAGCAAACATACCTTATGACATAGACTATACAAATAACATATATTTCATAATGTAGTGAATAGCATTTAAAAACGTTTTACATAATACTTCCAAACGTGCAAATATAGGAGAATAAAGCAGCCGGTAGCATGCTGTAGAAAGGTAGGCTTGAATCAAGGCAAACATTCCTTATGGCATAGACTATACAAATAACATATATTTCATAATGTAGTAAATAGCATTTAAAAAGGTTTTACATAATACTTCTAAACGTGCAAATATAGGAGAATAAAACAGCTGGTAGCATGCTGTAGAACGTTACGCTTGAATCAAGGCAAACATACATTATGGCATAGACTATACAAATAACATATTTTTCATAATGTACTAAATAGCATTTAAAAACGTTTTAAATAATACTTACAAACGTGCAAATACAGGAGAATAAAACAACCGAAAGCATGCTGTAGAAAGGTAGGCTTGAATAAAGGCAAACATACCTTATGGCATAGTCTATACAAATAACATATATTTCATAATGTAGTAAATAGCATTTAAAAACGTTTTAAATAATACTTCCAAACGTCCAAATATAGGAGAATAAAACAGCCGGTAGCATGCTGCAGAAATTTAGGCTTGAATCAAAGCCAAGATACCTTATGACATAGACTATACAAATAACATATATTTCATAATGTAGTAAATAGCATTTAAAAACGTTTTAAATAATACTTCCAAACGTGCAAATATAGGAGAATAAAACAGGCGGTAACATGCTGTAGAAAGTTAGACTTGAATCAAGGCAAAAATACCTTATGGCATAGACTATACAAATAACATATATTTCATAGTGTAGTAAATAGCATTTAAAAACGTTTTAAATAATACTTCCAAACGTGCAAATATAGGAGAATAAAATAGCCGGTAGCATGCTGTAGAAAGTTAGGCTTGAATCAAGGCAAACATACCTTATGGCATAGACTATCCAAACAACATGTATTCCATAATGTAGTAAATAGCATTTAAAAACGTTTTAAATAATACTTCCAAACGTGCAAATATAGGAGAATAAAACAGCCGGTAGCATGCTGCAGAAAGTTAGGCTTGAATCAAAGCAAACATACCTTATGACATAGACTATACAAATAACATATATTTCATAATTTAGTAAATAGCATTTAAAAACGTTTTACATAATACTTTTAAACGTGCAAATATAGGACAATAAAACAGCCGGTAGCATGCTGTAGAAAGGTAGGCTTGAATCATGGCAAACATTCCTTATGGCATAGACTATACAAATAACATATATTTCATAATGTAGTAAATAGCATTTAAAAACGTTTTAAATAATACTTCCAAACGTGCAAATATAGGAGAATAAAACAGGCGGTAACATGCTGTAGAAAGTTAGACTTGAATAAAGACAAAAATACCTTATGGCATAGACTATACAAATAACATATATTACATAGTGTAGTAAATAGCATTTAAAAACGTATTAAATAATACTTCCAAACGTGCAAATATAGGAGAATAAAATAGCCGGTAGCATGCTGTAGAAAGTTAGGCTTGAATCAAGGCAAACATACCTTATGGCATAGACTATACAAATAACATATATTTCATAATGTAGTAAATAGCATTTAAAAACGTTTTAAATAATACTTCCAAACGTGCAAATATAGGAGAATAACACAGCCGGTAGCATGCGGCAGAACGTTAGGCTCGAATCAAGGCAAACATACCTTATGACATAGACTATACATATAACATATATTTCATAATGTAGTAAATAGCATTTAAAAACGTTTTAAAAAATACTTACAAACGTGCAAATATAGGAGAATAAAACAGCCGAAAGCATGCTGTAGAAAGGTAGGCTTGAATCAAGGCAAACATACATTATGGCATAGACTATACAAATAACATATTTCATAATGTAGTAAGTTGCATTTAAAAACGTTTTAAATAATACTTACAAACGTGCAAATATAGGAGAATAAAACAGCCGAAAGCATGCCGTAGAAAGTTAGGCTTGAATCAAGGCAAACATACATTATGGCATAGACTATACAAATAACATATATTTCATAATGTATAAATAGCATTTAAAAACGTTTTAAATAATACTTCCAAACGTGCAAATATAGGAGAATAAAACAGCCGGTAGCATGCTGTAGAAAGGTAGGCTTGAATCAAGGCAAACATTCCTTATGGCATAGACTATACAAATAACATATATTTCATAATGTTGTAAATAGCATTTAAAAAGGTTTTACATAATACTTCTAAACGTGCAAATATAGCAGAATAAAACAGCTGGTAGCATGCTGTAGAACGTTACGCTTGAATCAAGGCAAACCAACATTATGGCATAGACTATACAAATAACATATTTTTCATAATGTACTAAATAGCATTTAAAAACGTTTTAAATAATACTTTCAAACGTGCAAATACAGGAGAATAAAACAACCGAAAGCATGCCGTAGAACGTTAGGCTTGAATCAAGGCAAACATACCTTATGGCATAGACTACCCAAACAACATGTATTCCATAATGTAGTAAATAGCATTTAAAAACGTTTTAAATAATACTTCCAAACGTGCAAATATAGGAGAATAAAACAGCCGGTAGCATGCTGTAGAAAGTTAGGCTTGAATCAAGGCAAACATACATTATGGCATAGACTATACAAATAACATATATTTCATAATGTATAAATAGCATTTAAAAACGTTTTAAATAATACTTCCAAACGTGCAAATATAGGAGAATAAAACAGCCGGTAGCATGCTGCAGAAAGTTAGGCTTGAATCAAAGCAAACATACCTTATGACATAGACTATACAAATAACATATATTTCATAATGTAGTGAATAGTATTTAAAAACGTTTTACATAATACTTCCAAAAGTGCAAATATAGGAGAATAAAACAGCCGGTAGCATGCTGTAGAAAGGTAGGCTTGAATCAAGGCAAACATTCCTTATGGCATAGACTATACAAATAACATATATTTCATAATGTAGTAAATAGCATTTAAATAGGTTTTACATAATACTTCTAAACGTGCAAATATAGGAGAATAAAACAGCTGGTAGCATGCTGTAGAACGTTACGCTTGAATCAAGGCAAACATACATTATGGCATAGACTATACAAATAACATATTTTTCATAATGTACTAAATAGCATTTAAAAACGTTTTAAATAATACTTACAAACGTGCAAATACAGGAGAATAAAACAACCGAAAGCATGCTGTAGAAAGGTAGGCTTGAATCAAGGCAAACATACCTTATGGCATAGTCTATACAAATAACATATATTTCATAATGTAGTAAATAGCATTTAAAAACGTTTTAAATAATACTTCCAAACGTCCAAATATAGGAGAATAAAACAGCCGGTAGTATGCTGCAGAAATTTAGGCTTGAATCAAAGCCAAGATACCTTATGACATAGACTATACAAATAACATATATTTCATAATGTAGTAAATAGCATTTAAAAACGTTTTACATAATACTTCCAAACGTGCAAATATGGGAGAATAAAACAGCCGAAAGCATGCTGTAGAAAGGTAGGCTTGAATCAAGGCAAACATACCTTATGGCATAGACTATACAAATGACATATATTTCATAATGTAGTAAATAGCATTTAAAAACGTTTTAAATAATACTTACAAACGTGCAAATATAGGAGAATAAAACAGCCGGTAGCATGCTGCAGAAAGTTAGGCTTGAATCAAAGCAAACATACCTTATGACATAGACTATACAAATAACATATTTTTCATAATGTACTAAATAGCATTTAAAAACGTTTTAAATAATACTTACAAACGTGCAAATACAGGAGAATAAAACAACCGAAAGCATGCTGTAGAAAGGTAGGCTTGAATCAAGGCAAACATACCTTATGGCATAGTCTATACAAATAACATATATTTCATAATGTAGTAAATAGCATTTAAAAACGTTTTAAATAATACTTCCAAACGTCCAAATATAGGAGAATAAAACAGCCGGTAGCATGCTGCAGAAATTTAGGCTTGAATCAAAGCCAAGATACCTTATGACATAGACTATACAAATAACATATATTTCATAATGTAGTAAATAGCATTTAAAAACGTTTTAAATAATACTTCCAAACGTGCAAATATAGGAGAATAAAACAGGCGGTAACATGCTGTAGAAAGTTAGACTTGAATCAAGGCAAAAATACCTTATGGCATAGACTATACAAATAACATATATTTCATAGTGTAGTAAATAGCATTTAAAAACGTTTTAAATAATACTTCCAAACGTGCAAATATAGGAGAATAAAATAGCCGGTAGCATGCTGTAGAAAGTTAGGCTTGAATCAAGGCAAACATACCTTATGACATAGACTATACAAATAACATATATTTCATAATGTAGTAAATAGCATTTAAAAACGTTTTACATAATACTTCCCAACGTGCAAATATAGGAGAATAAAACAGCCGGTAGCATGCTGTAGAAAGGTAGGCTTGAATCAAAGCAAACATTCCTTATGGCATAGACTATACAAATAACATATATTTCATAATGTAGTAAATAGCAATTAAAAACGTTTTAAATAATACTTACAAACGTGCAAATATAGGAGAATAAAACAGCCGAAAGCATGCCGTAGAACGTTAGGCTTGAATCAAGGCAAACATACCATATGGCATAGACTATCCAAACAACATGTATTCCATAATGTAGTAAATAGCATTTAAAAACGTTTTAAATAATACTTGCAAACGTGCAAATATAGGAGAATAAAACAGCCGAAAGCATGCTGTAGAAAGGTAGGCTTGAATCAAGGCAAACATACATTATGGCATAGACTATACCAATAACATATTTCATAATGTAGTAAGTTGCATTTAAAAACGTTTTAAATAATACTTACAAACGTGCAAATATAGGAGAATAAAACAGCCGAAAGCATGCCGTAGAACGTTAGGCTTGAATCAAGGCAAACATACCTTATGGCATAGACTACCCAAACAACATGTATTCCATAATGTAGTAAATAGCATTTAAAAACGTTTTAAATAATACTTCCAAACGTGCAAATATAGGAGAATAAAACAGCCGGTAGCATGCTGTAGAATGTTAGGCTTGAATCAAGGCAAACATACATTATGGCATAGACTATACAAATAACATATATTTCATAATGTATAAATAGCATTTAAAAACGTTTTAAATAATACTTCCAAACGTGCAAATATAGGAGAATAAAACAGCTGGTAGCATTGTGCAGAAAGTTAGGCTTGAATCAAAGCAAACATACCTTATGACTTAGACTATACAAATAACATATATTTCATAATGTAGTGAATAGCATTTAAAAACGTTTTACATAATACTTCCCAACGTGCAAATATAGGAGAATAAAACAGCCGGTAGCATGCTGTAGAAAGGTAGGCTTGAATCAAGGCAAACATTCCTTATGGCATAGACTATACAAATAACATATATTTCATAATGTAGTAAATAGCAATTAAAAACGTTTTAAATAATACTTACAAACGTGCAAATATAGGAGAATAAAACAGCCGAAAGCATGCCGTAGAACGTTAGGCTTGAATCAAGGCAAACATACCTTATGGCATAGACTATCCAAACAACATGTATTCCATAATGTAGTAAATAGCATTTAAAAACGTTTTAAATAATACTTCCAAACGTGCAAATATAGGAGAATAAAACAGCCGGTAGCATGCTGCAGAAAGTTAGGCTTGAATCAAAGCAAACATACCTTATGACATAGACTATACAAATAACATATATTTCATAATTTAGTAAATAGCATTTAAAAACGTTTTACATAATACTTTTAAACGTGCAAATATAGGACAATAAAACAGCCGGTAGCATGCTGTAGAAAGGTAGGCTTGAATCATGGCAAACATTCCTTATGGCATAGACTATACAAATAACATATATTTCATAATGTAGTAAATAGCATTTAAAAACGTTTTAAATAATACTTCCAAACGTGCAAATATAGGAGAATAAAACAGGCGGTAACATGCTGTAGAAAGTTAGACTTGAATAAAGACAAAAATACCTTATGGCATAGACTATACAAATAACATATATTACATAGTGTAGTAAATAGCATTTAAAAACGTATTAAATAATACTTCCAAACGTGCAAATATAGGAGAATAAAATAGCCGGTAGCATGCTGTAGAAAGTTAGGCTTGAATCAAGGCAAACATACCTTATGGCATAGACTATACAAATAACATATATTTCATAATGTAGTAAATAGCATTTAAAAACGTTTTAAATAATACTTCCAAACGTGCAAATATAGGAGAATAACACAGCCGGTAGCATGCGGCAGAACGTTAGGCTCGAATCAAGGCAAACATACCTTATGACATAGACTATACATATAACATATATTTCATAATGTAGTAAATAGCATTTAAAAACGTTTTAAATAATACTTACAAACGTGCAAATATAGGAGAATAAAACAGCCGGTAGCATGCTGCAGAAAGTTAGGCTTGAATCAAAGCAAACATACCTTATGACATAGACTATACAAATAACATATATTTCATAATGTAGTGAATAGCATTTAAAAACGTTTTACATAATACTTCCAAACGTGCAAATATAGGAGAATAAAGCAGCCGGTAGCATGCTGTAGAAAGGTAGGCTTGAATCAAGGCAAACATTCCTTATGGCATAGACTATACAAATAACATATATTTCATAATGTAGTAAATAGCATTTAAAAAGGTTTTACATAATACTTCTAAACGTGCAAATATAGGAGAATAAAACAGCTGGTAGCATGCTGTAGAACGTTACGCTTGAATCAAGGCAAACATACATTATGGCATAGACTATACAAATAACATATTTTTCATAATGTACTAAATAGCATTTAAAAACGTTTTAAATAATACTTACAAACGTGCAAATACAGGAGAATAAAACAACCGAAAGCATGCTGTAGAAAGGTAGGCTTGAATAAAGGCAAACATACCTTATGGCATAGTCTATACAAATAACATATATTTCATAATGTAGTAAATAGCATTTAAAAACGTTTTAAATAATACTTCCAAACGTCCAAATATAGGAGAATAAAACAGCCGGTAGCATGCTGCAGAAATTTAGGCTTGAATCAAAGCCAAGATACCTTATGACATAGACTATACAAATAACATATATTTCATAATGTAGTAAATAGCATTTAAAAACGTTTTAAATAATACTTCCAAACGTGCAAATATAGGAGAATAAAACAGGCGGTAACATGCTGTAGAAAGTTAGACTTGAATCAAGGCAAAAATACCTTATGGCATAGACTATACAAATAACATATATTTCATAGTGTAGTAAATAGCATTTAAAAACGTTTTAAATAATACTTCCAAACGTGCAAATATAGGAGAATAAAATAGCCGGTAGCATGCTGTAGAAAGTTAGGCTTGAATCAAGGCAAACATACCTTATGGCATAGACTATCCAAACAACATGTATTCCATAATGTAGTAAATAGCATTTAAAAACGTTTTAAATAATACTTCCAAACGTGCAAATATAGGAGAATAAAACAGCCGGTAGCATGCTGCAGAAAGTTAGGCTTGAATCAAAGCAAACATACCTTATGACATAGACTATACAAATAACATATATTTCATAATTTAGTAAATAGCATTTAAAAACGTTTTACATAATACTTTTAAACGTGCAAATATAGGACAATAAAACAGCCGGTAGCATGCTGTAGAAAGGTAGGCTTGAATCATGGCAAACATTCCTTATGGCATAGACTATACAAATAACATATATTTCATAATGTAGTAAATAGCATTTAAAAACGTTTTAAATAATACTTCCAAACGTGCAAATATAGGAGAATAAAACAGGCGGTAACATGCTGTAGAAAGTTAGACTTGAATAAAGACAAAAATACCTTATGGCATAGACTATACAAATAACATATATTTCATAGTGTAGTAAATAGCATTTAAAAACGTTTTAAATAATACTTCAAAACGTGCAAATATAGGAGAATAAAATAACCGGTAGCATGCTGTAGAAAGTTAGGCTTGAATCAAGGCAAACATACCTTATGGCATAGACTATACAAATAACATATATTTCATAATGTAGTAAATAGCATTTAAAAACGTTTTAAATAATACTTCCAAACGTGCAAATACAGGAGAATAACACAGCCGGTAGCATGCGTCAGAACGTTAGGCTCGAATCAAGGCAAACATACCTTATGACATAGACTATACATATAACATATATTTCATAATGTAGTAAATAGCATTTAAAAACGTTTTAAAAAATACTTACAAACGTGCAAATATAGGAGAATAAAACAGCCGAAAGCAATCCGTAGAACGTTAGGCTTGAATCAAGGCAAACATACCTTATGGCATAGACTACCCAAACAACATGTATTCCATAATGTAGTAAATAGCATTTAAAAACGTTTTAAATAATACTTCCAAACGTGCAAATATAGGAGAATAAAACAGCCGGTAGCATGCTGTAGAAAGTTAGGCTTGAATCAAGGCAAACATACATTATGGCATAGACTATACAAATAACATATATTTCATAATGTATAAATAGCATTTAAAAACGTTTTAAATAATACTTCCAAACGTGCAAATATAGGAGAATAAAACAGCCGGTAGCATGCTGCAGAAAGTTAGGCTTGAATCAAAGCAAACATACCTTATGACATAGACTATACAAATAACATATATTTCATAATGTAGTGAATAGCATTTAAAAGCGTTTTACATAATACTTCCAAACGTGCAAATATAGGAGAATAAAACAGCCGGTAGCATGCTGTAGAAAGGTAGGCTTGAATCAAGGCAAACATTCCTTATGGCATAGACTATACAAATAACATATATTTCATAATGTAGTAAATAGCATTTAAATAGGTTTTACATAATACTTCTAAACGTGCAAATATAGGAGAATAAAACAGCTGGTAGCATGCTGTAGAACGTTACGCTTGAATCAAGGCAAACATACATTATGGCATAGACTATACAAATAACATATTTTTCATAATGTACTAAATAGCATTTAAAAACGTTTTAAATAATACTTACAAACGTGCAAATACAGGAGAATAAAACAACCGAAAGCATGCTGTAGAAAGGTAGGCTTGAATCAAGGCAAACATACCTTATGGCATAGTCTATACAAATAACATATATTTCATAATGTAGTAAATAGCATTTAAAAACGTTTTAAATAATACTTCCAAACGTCCAAATATAGGAGAATAAAACAGCCGGTAGCATGCTGCAGAAATTTAGGCTTGAATCAAAGCCAAGATACCTTATGACATAGACTATACAAATAACATATATTTCATAATGTAGTAAATAGCATTTAAAAACGTTTTACATAATACTTCCAAACGTGCAAATATAGGAGAATAAAACAGCCGAAAGCATGCTGTAGAAAGGTAGGCTTGAATCAAGGCAAACATACCTTATGGCATAGACTATACAAATGACATATATTTCATAATGTAGTAAATAGCATTTAAAAACGTTTTAAATAATACTTCCAAACGTGCAAATATAGGAGAATAAAACAGCCGGTAGCATGCTGCAGAAAGTTAGGCTTGAATCAAAGCAAACATACCTTATGACATAGACTATACAAATAACATATATTTCATAATGTAGTGAATAGCATTTAAAAACGTTTTACATAATACTTCCAAACGTGCAAATATAGGAGAATAAAACAGCCGGTAGCATGCTGTAGAAAGGTAGGCTTGAATTAAGGCAAACATTCCTTATGGCATAGACTATACAAATAACATATATTTCATAATGTAGTAAATAGCATTTAAATAGGTTTTACATAATACTTCTAAACGTGCAAATATAGGAGAATAAAACAGCTGGTAGCATGCTGTAGAACGTTACGCTTGAATCAAGGCAAACATACATTATGGCATAGACTATACAAATAACATATTTCATAATGTAGTAAGTTGCATTTAAAAACGTTTTAAATAATACTTACAAACGTGCAAATATAGGAGAATAAAACAGCCGAAAGCATGCCGTAGAACGTTAGGCTTGAATCAAGGCAAACATACCTTATGGCATAGACTACCCAAACAACATGTATTCCATAATGTAGTAAATAGCATTTAAAAACGTTTTAAATAATACTTACAAACGTGCAAATATAGGAGAATAAAACAGCCGGTAGCATGCTGTAAAATGTTAGGCTTGAATCAAGGCAAACATACATTATGGCATAGACTATACAAATAACATATATTTCATAATGTAGTAAATAGCATTTAAATAGGTTTTACATAATACTTCTAAACGTGCAAATATAGGAGAATAAAACAGCTGGTAGCATGCTGTAGAACGTTACACTTGAATCAAGGCAAACATACATTATGGCATAGACTATACAAATAACATATTTTTCATAATGTACTAAATAGCATTTAAAAACGTTTTAAATAATACTTACAAACGTGCAAATACAGGAGAATAAAACAACCGAAAGCATGCTGTAGAAAGGTAGGCTTGAATCAAGGCAAACATACCTTATGGCATAGACTATACGAATGACATATATTTCATAATGTAGTAAATAGCATTTAAAAACGTTTTAAATAATACTTCCAAACGTGCAAATATAGGAGAATAAAACAGCCGGTAGCATGCTGCAGAAAGTTAGGCTTGAATCAAAGCAAACATACCTTATGACATAGACTATACAAATAACATATATTTCAGAATGAAGTGAATAGCATTTAAAAACGTTTTACATAATACTTCCAAACGTGCAGATATAGGAGAATAAAACAGCCGGTAGCATGCTGTAGAAAGGTAGGCTTGAATTAAGGCAAACATTCCTTATGGCATAGACTATACAAATAACATATATTTCATAATGTAGTAAATAGCATTTAAATAGGTTTTACATAATACTTCTAAACGTGCAAATATAGGAGAATAAAACAGCTGGTAGCATGCTGTAGAACGTTACGCTTGAATCAAGGCAAACATACATTATGGCATAGACTATACAAATAACATATTTCATAATGTAGTAAGTTGCATTTAAAAACGTTTTAAATAATACTTACAAACGTGCAAATATAAGAGAATAAAACAGCCGAAAGCATGCCGTAGAACGTTAGGCTTGAATCAAGGCAAACATACCTTATGGCATAGACTACCCAAACAACATGTATTCCATAATGTAGTAAATAGCATTTAAAAACGTTTTAAATAATACTTACAAACGTGCAAATATAGGAGAATAAAACAGCCGGTAGCATGCTGTAAAATGTTAGGCTTGAATCAAGGCAAACATACATTATGGCATAGACTATACAAATAACATATATTTCATAATGTATAAATATCATTTAAAAACGTTTTAAATAATACTTCCAAACGTGCAAATATAGGAGAATAAAACAGCTGGTAGCATTGTGCAGAAAGTTAGGCTTGAATCAAAGCAAACATACCTTATGACTTAGACTATACAAATAACATATATTTCATAATGTAGTGAATAGCATTTAAAAACGTTTTACATAATACTTCCCAACGTGCAAATATAGGAGAATAAAACAGCCGGTAGCATGCTGTAGAATGGTAGGCTTGAATCAAGGCAAACATTCCTTATGGCATAGACTATACAAATAACATATATTTCATAATGTAGTAAATAGCATTTAAATAGGTTTTACATAATACTTCTAAACGTGCAAATATAGGAGAATAAAACAGCTGGTAGCATGCTGTAGAACGTTACGCTTGAATCAAGGCAAACATACATTATGGCATAGACTATACAAATAACATATTTCATAATGTAGTAAGTTGCATTTAAAAACGTTTTAAATAATACTTACAAACGTGCAAATACAGGAGAATAAAACAACCGAAAGCATGCTGTAGAAAGGTAGGCTTGAATCAAGGCAAACATACCTTATGGCATAGACTATACGAATGACATATATTTCATAATGTAGTAAATAGCATTTAAAAACGTTTTAAATAATACTTCCAAACGTGCAAATATAGGAGAATAAAACAGCCGGTAGCATGCTGCAGAAAGTTAGGCTTGAATCAAAGCAAACATACCTTATGACATAGACTATACAAATAACATATATTTCATAATGTAGTGAATAGCATTTAAAAACGTTTTACATAATACTTCCAAACGTGCAGATATAGGAGAATAAAACAGCCGGTAGCATGCTGTAGAAAGGTAGGCTTGAATTAAGGCAAACATTCCTTATGGCATAGACTATACAAATAACATATATTTCATAATGTAGTAAATAGCATTTAAATAGGTTTTACATAATACTTCTAAACGTGCAAATATAGGAGAATAAAACAGCTGGTAGCATGCTGTAGAACGTTACGCTTGAATCAAGGCAAACATACATTATGGCATAGACTATACAAATAACATATTTCATAATGTAGTAAGTTGCATTTAAAAACGTTTTAAATAATACTTACAAACGTGCAAATATAGGAGAATAAAACAGCCGAAAGCATGCCGTAGAACGTTAGGCTTGAATCAAGGCAAACATACCTTATGGCATAGACTACCCAAACAACATGTATTCCATAATGTAGTAAATAGCATTTAAAAACGTTTTAAATAATACTTACAAACGTGCAAATATAGGAGAATAAAACAGCCGGTAGCATGCTGTAAAATGTTAGGCTTGAATCAAGGCAAACATACATTATGGCATAGACTATACAAATAACATATATTTCATAATGTATAAATAGCATTTAAAAACGTTTTAAATAATACTTCCAAACGTGCAAATATAGGAGAATAAAACAGCTGGTAGCATTGTGCAGAAAGTTAGGCTTGAATCAAAGCAAACATACCTTATGACTTAGACTATACAAATAACATATATTTCATAATGTAGTGAATAGCATTTAAAAACGTTTTACATAATACTTCCCAACGTGCAAATATAGGAGAATAAAACAGCCGGTAGCATGCTGTAGAATGGTAGGCTTGAATCAAGGCAAACATTCCTTATGGCATAGACTATACAAATAACATATATTTCATAATGTAGTAAATAGCAATTAAAAACGTTTTAAATAATACTTACAAACGTGCAAATATAGGAGAATAAAACAGCCGAAAGCATGCCGTAGAACGTTAGGCTTGAATCAAGGCAAACATACCTTATGGCATAGACTATCCAAACAACATGTATTCCATAATGTAGTAAATAGCATTTAAAAACGTTTTAAATAATACTTCCAAACGTGCAAATATAGGAGAATAAAACAGCCGGTAGCATGCTGCAGAAAGTTAGGCTTGAATCAAAGCAAACATACCTTATGACATAGACTATACAAATAACATATATTTCATAATGTAGTAAATAGCATTTAAAAACGTTTTACATAATACTTTTAAACGTGCAAATATAGGACAATAAAACAGCCGGTAGCATGCTGTAGAAAGGTAGGCTTGAATCATGGCAAACATTCCTTATGGCATAGACTATACAAATAACATATATTTCATAATGTAGTAAATAGCATTTAAAAACGTTTTAAATAATACTTCCAAACGTGCAAATATAGGAGAATAAAACAGGCGGTAACATGCTGTAGAAAGTTAGACTTGAATCAAGACAAAAATACCTTATGGCATAGACTATACAAATAACATATATTTCATAATGTAGTAAATAGCATTTAAAAACGTTTTAAATAATACTTCCAAACGTGCAAATATAGGAGAATAACACAGCCGGTAGCATGCGGCAGAACGTTAGGCTCGAATCAAGGCAAACATACCTTATGACATAGACTATACATATAACATATATTTCATAATGTAGTAAATAGCATTTAAAAACGTTTTAAAAAATACTTACAAACGTGCAAATATAGGAGAATAAAACAGCCGAAAGCATGCTGTAGAAAGGTAGGCTTGAATCAAGGCAAACATACATTATGGCATAGACTATACAAATAACATATTTCATAATGTAGTAAGTTGCATTTAAAAACGTTTTAAATAATACTTACAAACGTGCAAATATAGGAGAATAAAACAGCCGAAAGCATGCCGTAGAACGTTAGGCTTGAATCAAGGCAAACATACCTTATGGCATAGACTACCCAAACAACATGTATTCCATAATGTAGTAAATAGCATTTAAAAACGTTTTAAATAATACTTCCAAACGTGCAAATATAGGAGAATAAAACAGCCGGTAGCATGCTGTAGAAAGTTAGGCTTGAATCAAGGCAAACATACATTATGGCATAGACTATACAAATAACATATATTTCATAATGTATAAATAGCATTTAAAAACGTTTTAAATAATACTTCCAAACGTGCAAATATAGGAGAATAAAACAGCCGGTAGCATGCTGCAGAAAGTTAGGCTTGAATCAAAGCAAACATACCTTATGACATAGACTATACAAATAACATATATTTCATAATGTAGTGAATAGTATTTAAAAACGTTTTACATAATACTTCCAAAAGTGCAAATATAGGAGAATAAAACAGCCGGTAGCATGCTGTAGAAAGGTAGGCTTGAATCAAGGCAAACATTCCTTATGGCATAGACTATACAAATAACATATATTTCATAATGTAGTAAATAGCATTTAAATAGGTTTTACATAATACTTCTAAACGTGCAAATATAGGAGAATAAAACAGCTGGTAGCATGCTGTAGAACGTTACGCTTGAATCAAGGCAAACATACATTATGGCATAGACTATACAAATAACATATTTTTCATAATGTACTAAATAGCATTTAAAAACGTTTTAAATAATACTTACAAACGTGCAAATACAGGAGAATAAAACAACCGAAAGCATGCTGTAGAAAGGTAGGCTTGAATCAAGGCAAACATACCTTATGGCATAGTCTATACAAATAACATATATTTCATAATGTAGTAAATAGCATTTAAAAACGTTTTAAATAATACTTCCAAACGTCCAAATATAGGAGAATAAAACAGCCGGTAGTATGCTGCAGAAATTTAGGCTTGAATCAAAGCCAAGATACCTTATGACATAGACTATACAAATAACATATATTTCATAATGTAGTAAATAGCATTTAAAAACGTTTTACATAATACTTCCAAACGTGCAAATATGGGAGAATAAAACAGCCGAAAGCATGCTGTAGAAAGGTAGGCTTGAATCAAGGCAAACATACCTTATGGCATAGACTATACAAATGACATATATTTCATAATGTAGTAAATAGCATTTAAAAACGTTTTAAATAATACTTACAAACGTGCAAATATAGGAGAATAAAACAGCCGGTAGCATGCTGCAGAAAGTTAGGCTTGAATCAAAGCAAACATACCTTATGACATAGACTATACAAATAACATATTTTTCATAATGTACTAAATAGCATTTAAAAACGTTTTAAATAATACTTACAAACGTGCAAATACAGGAGAATAAAACAACCGAAAGCATGCTGTAGAAAGGTAGGCTTGAATCAAGGCAAACATACCTTATGGCATAGTCTATACAAATAACATATATTTCATAATGTAGTAAATAGCATTTAAAAACGTTTTAAATAATACTTCCAAACGTCCAAATATAGGAGAATAAAACAGCCGGTAGCATGCTGCAGAAATTTAGGCTTGAATCAAAGCCAAGATACCTTATGACATAGACTATACAAATAACATATATTTCATAATGTAGTAAATAGCATTTAAAAACGTTTTAAATAATACTTCCAAACGTGCAAATATAGGAGAATAAAACAGGCGGTAACATGCTGTAGAAAGTTAGACTTGAATCAAGGCAAAAATACCTTATGGCATAGACTATACAAATAACATATATTTCATAGTGTAGTAAATAGCATTTAAAAACGTTTTAAATAATACTTCCAAACGTGCAAATATAGGAGAATAAAATAGCCGGTAGCATGCTGTAGAAAGTTAGGCTTGAATCAAGGCAAACATACCTTATGACATAGACTATACAAATAACATATATTTCATAATGTAGTAAATAGCATTTAAAAACGTTTTACATAATACTTCCCAACGTGCAAATATAGGAGAATAAAACAGCCGGTAGCATGCTGTAGAAAGGTAGGCTTGAATCAAGGCAAACATTCCTTATGGCATAGACTATACAAATAACATATATTTCATAATGTAGTAAATAGCAATTAAAAACGTTTTAAATAATACTTACAAACGTGCAAATATAGGAGAATAAAACAGCCGAAAGCATGCCGTAGAACGTTAGGCTTGAATCAAGGCAAACATACCATATGGCATAGACTATCCAAACAACATGTATTCCATAATGTAGTAAATAGCATTTAAAAACGTTTTAAATAATACTTGCAAACGTGCAAATATAGGAGAATAAAACAGCCGAAAGCATGCTGTAGAAAGGTAGGCTTGAATCAAGGCAAACATACATTATGGCATAGACTATACCAATAACATATTTCATAATGTAGTAAGTTGCATTTAAAAACGTTTTAAATAATACTTACAAACGTGCAAATATAGGAGAATAAAACAGCCGAAAGCATGCCGTAGAACGTTAGGCTTGAATCAAGGCAAACATACCTTATGGCATAGACTACCCAAACAACATGTATTCCATAATGTAGTAAATAGCATTTAAAAACGTTTTAAATAATACTTCCAAACGTGCAAATATAGGAGAATAAAACAGCCGGTAGCATGCTGTAGAATGTTAGGCTTGAATCAAGGCAAACATACATTATGGCATAGACTATACAAATAACATATATTTCATAATGTATAAATAGCATTTAAAAACGTTTTAAATAATACTTCCAAACGTGCAAATATAGGAGAATAAAACAGCTGGTAGCATTGTGCAGAAAGTTAGGCTTGAATCAAAGCAAACATACCTTATGACTTAGACTATACAAATAACATATATTTCATAATGTAGTGAATAGCATTTAAAAACGTTTTACATAATACTTCCCAACGTGCAAATATAGGAGAATAAAACAGCCGGTAGCATGCTGTAGAAAGGTAGGCTTGAATCAAGGCAAACATTCCTTATGGCATAGACTATACAAATAACATATATTTCATAATGTAGTAAATAGCAATTAAAAACGTTTTAAATAATACTTACAAACGTGCAAATATAGGAGAATAAAACAGCCGAAAGCATGCCGTAGAACGTTAGGCTTGAATCAAGGCAAACATACCTTATGGCATAGACTATCCAAACAACATGTATTCCATAATGTAGTAAATAGCATTTAAAAACGTTTTAAATAATACTTCCAAACGTGCAAATATAGGAGAATAAAACAGCCGGTAGCATGCTGCAGAAAGTTAGGCTTGAATCAAAGCAAACATACCTTATGACATAGACTATACAAATAACATATATTTCATAATTTAGTAAATAGCATTTAAAAACGTTTTACATAATACTTTTAAACGTGCAAATATAGGACAATAAAACAGCCGGTAGCATGCTGTAGAAAGGTAGGCTTGAATCATGGCAAACATTCCTTATGGCATAGACTATACAAATAACATATATTTCATAATGTAGTAAATAGCATTTAAAAACGTTTTAAATAATACTTCCAAACGTGCAAATATAGGAGAATAAAACAGGCGGTAACATGCTGTAGAAAGTTAGACTTGAATAAAGACAAAAATACCTTATGGCATAGACTATACAAATAACATATATTACATAGTGTAGTAAATAGCATTTAAAAACGTATTAAATAATACTTCCAAACGTGCAAATATAGGAGAATAAAATAGCCGGTAGCATGCTGTAGAAAGTTAGGCTTGAATCAAGGCAAACATACCTTATGGCATAGACTATACAAATAACATATATTTCATAATGTAGTAAATAGCATTTAAAAACGTTTTAAATAATACTTCCAAACGTGCAAATATAGGAGAATAACACAGCCGGTAGCATGCGGCAGAACGTTAGGCTCGAATCAAGGCAAACATACCTTATGACATAGACTATACATATAACATATATTTCATAATGTAGTAAATAGCATTTAAAAACGTTTTAAATAATACTTACAAACGTGCAAATATAGGAGAATAAAACAGCCGGTAGCATGCTGCAGAAAGTTAGGCTTGAATCAAAGCAAACATACCTTATGACATAGACTATACAAATAACATATATTTCATAATGTAGTGAATAGCATTTAAAAACGTTTTACATAATACTTCCAAACGTGCAAATATAGGAGAATAAAGCAGCCGGTAGCATGCTGTAGAAAGGTAGGCTTGAATCAAGGCAAACATTCCTTATGGCATAGACTATACAAATAACATATATTTCATAATGTAGTAAATAGCATTTAAAAAGGTTTTACATAATACTTCTAAACGTGCAAATATAGGAGAATAAAACAGCTGGTAGCATGCTGTAGAACGTTACGCTTGAATCAAGGCAAACATACATTATGGCATAGACTATACAAATAACATATTTTTCATAATGTACTAAATAGCATTTAAAAACGTTTTAAATAATACTTACAAACGTGCAAATACAGGAGAATAAAACAACCGAAAGCATGCTGTAGAAAGGTAGGCTTGAATAAAGGCAAACATACCTTATGGCATAGTCTATACAAATAACATATATTTCATAATGTAGTAAATAGCATTTAAAAACGTTTTAAATAATACTTCCAAACGTCCAAATATAGGAGAATAAAACAGCCGGTAGCATGCTGCAGAAATTTAGGCTTGAATCAAAGCCAAGATACCTTATGACATAGACTATACAAATAACATATATTTCATAATGTAGTAAATAGCATTTAAAAACGTTTTAAATAATACTTCCAAACGTGCAAATATAGGAGAATAAAACAGGCGGTAACATGCTGTAGAAAGTTAGACTTGAATCAAGGCAAAAATACCTTATGGCATAGACTATACAAATAACATATATTTCATAGTGTAGTAAATAGCATTTAAAAACGTTTTAAATAATACTTCCAAACGTGCAAATATAGGAGAATAAAATAGCCGGTAGCATGCTGTAGAAAGTTAGGCTTGAATCAAGGCAAACATACCTTATGGCATAGACTATCCAAACAACATGTATTCCATAATGTAGTAAATAGCATTTAAAAACGTTTTAAATAATACTTCCAAACGTGCAAATATAGGAGAATAAAACAGCCGGTAGCATGCTGCAGAAAGTTAGGCTTGAATCAAAGCAAACATACCTTATGACATAGACTATACAAATAACATATATTTCATAATTTAGTAAATAGCATTTAAAAACGTTTTACATAATACTTTTAAACGTGCAAATATAGGACAATAAAACAGCCGGTAGCATGCTGTAGAAAGGTAGGCTTGAATCATGGCAAACATTCCTTATGGCATAGACTATACAAATAACATATATTTCATAATGTAGTAAATAGCATTTAAAAACGTTTTAAATAATACTTCCAAACGTGCAAATATAGGAGAATAAAACAGGCGGTAACATGCTGTAGAAAGTTAGACTTGAATAAAGACAAAAATACCTTATGGCATAGACTATACAAATAACATATATTACATAGTGTAGTAAATAGCATTTAAAAACGTATTAAATAATACTTCCAAACGTGCAAATATAGGAGAATAAAATAGCCGGTAGCATGCTGTAGAAAGTTAGGCTTGAATCAAGGCAAACATACCTTATGGCATAGACTATACAAATAACATATATTTCATAATGTAGTAAATAGCATTTAAAAACGTTTTAAATAATACTTCCAAACGTGCAAATATAGGAGAATAACACAGCCGGTAGCATGCGGCAGAACGTTAGGCTCGAATCAAGGCAAACATACCTTATGACATAGACTATACATATAACATATATTTCATAATGTAGTAAATAGCATTTAAAAACGTTTTAAAAAATACTTACAAACGTGCAAATATAGGAGAATAAAACAGCCGAAAGCATGCTGTAGAAAGGTAGGCTTGAATCAAGGCAAACATACATTATGGCATAGACTATACAAATAACATATTTCATAATGTAGTAAGTTGCATTTAAAAACGTTTTAAATAATACTTACAAACGTGCAAATATAGGAGAATAAAACAGCCGAAAGCATGCCGTAGAAAGTTAGGCTTGAATCAAGGCAAACATACATTATGGCATAGACTATACAAATAACATATATTTCATAATGTATAAATAGCATTTAAAAACGTTTTAAATAATACTTCCAAACGTGCAAATATAGGAGAATAAAACAGCCGGTAGCATGCTGTAGAAAGGTAGGCTTGAATCAAGGCAAACATTCCTTATGGCATAGACTATACAAATAACATATATTTCATAATGTTGTAAATAGCATTTAAAAAGGTTTTACATAATACTTCTAAACGTGCAAATATAGGAGAATAAAACAGCTGGTAGCATGCTGTAGAACGTTACGCTTGAATCAAGGCAAACCAACATTATGGCATAGACTATACAAATAACATATTTTTCATAATGTACTAAATAGCATTTAAAAACGTTTTAAATAATACTTTCAAACGTGCAAATACAGGAGAATAAAACAACCGAAAGCATGCTGTAGAAAGGTAGGCTTGAATCAAGGCAAACATACCTTATGGCATAGTCTATACAAATAACATATATTTCATAATGTAGTAAATAGCATTTAAAAACGTTTTAAATAATACTTCTAAACGTCCAAATATAGGAGCATAAAACAGCCGGTAGCATGCTGCAGAAATTTAGGCTTGAATCAAAGCCAAGATACCTTATGACATAGACTATACAAATAACATATATTTCATAATGTAGTAAATAGCATTTAAAAACGTTTTACATAATACTTCCAAACGTGCAAATATAGGAGAATAAAACAGCCGAAAGCATGCTGTAGAAAGGTAGGCTTGAATCAAGGAAAACATACCTTATGGCATAGACTATACAAATGACATATATTTCATAATGTAGTAAATAGCATTTAATAACGTTTTAAATAATACTTCCAAACGTGCAAATATAGGAGAATAAAACAGCCGGTAGCATGCTGCAGAAAGTTAGGCTTGAATCAAAGCAAACATACCTTATGACATAGACTATACAAATAACATATATTTCATAATGTAGTAAATAGCATTTAAAAACGTTTTAAATAATACTTCCAAACGTGCAAATATAGGAGAATAAAACAGGCGGTAACATGCTGTAGAAAGTTAGACTTGAATCAAGGCAAAAATACCTTATGGCATAGACTATACAAATAACATATATTTCACAGTGTAGTAAATAGCATTTAAAAACGTTTTAAATAATACTTCCAAACGTGCAAATATAGGAGAATAAAATAGCCGGTAGCATGCTGTAGAAAGTTAGGCTTGAATCAAGGCAAACATACATTATGGCATAGACTATACAAATAACATATATTTCATAATGTATAAATAGCATTTAAAAACGTTTTAAATAATACTTCCAAACGTGCAATTATAGGAGAATAAAACAGCCGGTAGCATGCTGTAGAAAGTTAGACTTGAATCAAGGCAAACATACCTTATGGCATAGACTATACAAATAACATGTATTTCATAGTGTGGTAAATAGCATTAAAAACGTTTTAAATAATACTTCCAAACGTGCAAATATAGGAGAATAAAACAGCCGGCAGCATGCTGTAGAAAAAAAGGCTTGAATCAAGGCAAACATACCTTATGGCATAGACTATACATATAACATATATTTCATAATGTAGTAAATAGCATTTAAAAACGTTTTAAATAATACTTACAAACGTGCAAATATAGGAGAATAAAACAGCCGGTAGCATGCTGCAGAAAGTTAGGCTTGAATCAAAGCAAACATACCTTATGACATAGACTATACAAATAACATATATTTCATAATGTAGTGAATAGCATTTAAAAACGTTTTACATAATACTTCCAAACGTGCAAATATAGGAGAATAAAGCAGCCGGTAGCATGCTGTAGAAAGGTAGGCTTGAATCAAGGCAAACATTCCTTATGGCATAGACTATACAAATAACATATATTTCATAATGTAGTAAATAGCATTTAAAAAGGTTTTACATAATACTTCTAAACGTGCAAATATAGGAGAATAAAACAGCTGGTAGCATGCTGTAGAACGTTACGCTTGAATCAAGGCAAACATACATTATGGCATAGACTATACAAATAACATATTTTTCATAATGTACTAAATAGCATTTAAAAACGTTTTAAATAATACTTACAAACGTGCAAATACAGGAGAATAAAACAACCGAAAGCATGCTGTAGAAAGGTAGGCTTGAATAAAGGCAAACATACCTTATGGCATAGTCTATACAAATAACATATATTTCATAATGTAGTAAATAGCATTTAAAAACGTTTTAAATAATACTTCCAAACGTCCAAATATAGGAGAATAAAACAGCCGGTAGCATGCTGCAGAAATTTAGGCTTGAATCAAAGCCAAGATACCTTATGACATAGACTATACAAATAACATATATTTCATAATGTAGTAAATAGCATTTAAAAATGTTTTAAATAATACTTCCAAACGTGCAAATATAGGAGAATAAAACAGCCGAAAGCATGCTGTAGAAATGTAGGCTTGAATCAAGGCAAACATACCTTATGGCATAGACTATACAAATAACATATATTTCATAGTGTAGTAAATAGCATTTAAAAACGTTTTAAATAATACTTCCAAACGTGCAAATATAGGAGAATAAAACAGCCGGTAGCATGCTGCAGAAAGATAGGCTTGAATCAAAGCAAACATACCTTATGACATAGACTATACAAATAACATATATTTCATAATTTAGTAAATAGCATTTAAAAACGTTTTACATAATACTTTTAAACGTGCAAATATAGGACAATAAAACAGCCGGTAGCATGCTGTAGAAAGGTAGGCTTGAATCATGGCAAACATTCCTTATGGCATAGACTATACAAATAACATATATTTCATAATGTAGTAAATAGCATTTAAAAACGTTTTAAATAATACTTCCAAACGTGCAAATATAGGAGAATAAAACAGGCGGTAACATGCTGTAGAAAGTTAGACTTGAATAAAGACAAAAATACCTTATGGCATAGACTATACAAATAACATATATTACATAGTGTAGTAAATAGCATTTAAAAACGTATTAAATAATACTTCCAAACGTGCAAATATAGGAGAATAAAATAGCCGGTAGCATGCTGTAGAAAGTTAGGCTTGAATCAAGGCAAACATACCTTATGGCATAGACTATACAAATAACATATATTTCATAATGTAGTAAATAGCATTTAAAAACGTTTTAAATAATACTTCCAAACGTGCAAATATAGGAGAATAACACAGCCGGTAGCATGCGGCAGAACGTTAGGCTCGAATCAAGGCAAACATACCTTATGACATAGACTATACATATAACATATATTTCATAATGTAGTAAATAGCATTTAAAAACGTTTTAAAAAATACTTACAAACGTGCAAATATAGGAGAATAAAACAGCCGAAAGCATGCTGTAGAAAGGTAGGCTTGAATCAAGGCAAACATACATTATGGCATAGACTATACAAATAACATATTTCATAATGTAGTAAGTTGCATTTAAAAACGTTTTAAATAATACTTACAAACGTGCAAATATAGGAGAATAAAACAGCCGAAAGCATGCCGTAGAAAGTTAGGCTTGAATCAAGGCAAACATACATTATGGCATAGACTATACAAATAACATATATTTCATAATGTATAAATAGCATTTAAAAACGTTTTAAATAATACTTCCAAACGTGCAAATATAGGAGAATAAAACAGCCGGTAGCATGCTGTAGAAAGGTAGGCTTGAATCAAGGCAAACATTCCTTATGGCATAGACTATACAAATAACATATATTTCATAATGTAGTAAATAGCATTTAAAAAGGTTTTACATAATACTTCTAAACGTGCAAATATAGGAGAATAAAACAGCTGGTAGCATGCTGTAGAACGTTACGCTTGAATCAAGGCAAACCAACATTATGGCATAGACTATACAAATAACATATTTTTCATAATGTACTAAATAGCATTTAAAAACGTTTTAAATAATACTTTCAAACGTGCAAATACAGGAGAATAAAACAACCGAAAGCATGCTGTAGAAAGGTAGGCTTGAATCAAGGCAAACATACCTTATGGCATAGTCTATACAAATAACATATATTTCATAATGTAGTAAATAGCATTTAAAAACGTTTTAAATAATACTTCTAAACGTCCAAATATAGGAGAATAAAACAGCCGGTAGCATGCTGCAGAAATTTAGGCTTGAATCAAAGCCAAGATACCTTATGACATAGACTATACAAATAACATATATTTCATAATGTAGTAAATAGCATTTAAAAACGTTTTAAATAATACTTCCAAACGTGCAAATATAGGAGAATAAAACAGGCGGTAACATGCTGTAGAAAGTTAGACTTGAATCAAGGCAAAAATACATTATGGCATAGACTATACAAATAACATATATTTCATAATGTATAAATAGCATTTAAAAACGTTTTAAATAATACTTCCAAACGTGCAATTATAGGAGAATAAAACAGCCGGTAGCATGCTGCAGAAAGTTAGGCTTGAATCAAAGCAAACATACCTTATGACATAGACTATACAAATAACATATATTTCATAATGTAGTAAGTTGCATTTAAAAACGTTTTAAATAATACTTACAAACGTGCAAATATAGGAGAATAAAACAGCTGAAAGCATGTCGTAGAACGTTAGGCTTGAATCAAGGCAAACATACCTTATGGCATAGACTACGCAAACAACATGTATTCCATAATGTAGTAAATAGCATTTAAAAACGTTTTAAATAATACTTCCAAACGTGCAAATATAGGAGAATAAAACAGCCGGTAGCATGCTGTAGAATGTTAGGCTTGAATCAAGGCAAACATACATTATGGCATAGACTATACAAATAACATATATTTCATAATGTATAAATAGCATTTAAAAACGTTTTAAATAATACTTCCAAACGTGCAATTATAGGAGAATAAAACAGCCGGTAGCATGCTGCAGAAAGTTAGGCTTGAATCAAAGCAAACATACCTTATGACATAGACTATACAAATAACATATATTTCATAATGTAGTGAATAGCATTTAAAAACGTTTTAAATAATACTTCCAAACGTGCAAATATAGGAGAATAAAACAGCTGGTAGCATGCTGTAGAACGTTACGCTTGAATCAAGGCAAACATACATTATGGCATAGACTATACAAATAACATATTTTTCATAATGTACTAAATAGCATTTAAAAACGTTTTAAATAATACTTACAAACGTGCAAATACCGGAGAATAAAACAACCGAAAGCATGCTGTAGAAAGGTAGGCTTGAATCAAGGCAAACATACCTTATGGCATAGTCTATACAAATAACATATATTTCATAATGTAGTAAATAGCATTTAAAAACGTTTTAAATAATACTTCCAAACGTGCAAATATAGGAGAATAAAACAGCCGGTAGCATGCTGCAGAAATTTAGGCTTGAATCAAAGCCAACATACCTTATGACATAGACTATACAAATAACATATATTTCATAATGTAGTAAATAGCATTTGAAAACGTTTTACATAATACTTCCAAACGTGCAAATATAGGAGAATAAAACAGCCGAAAGCATGCTGTAGAAATGTAGGCTTGAATCAAGGCAAACATACCTTATGGCATAGACTATACAAATGACATATATTTCATAATGTAGTAAATAGCATTTAAAAACGTTTTAAATAATACTTCCAAACGTGCAAATATAGGAGAATAAAACAGCCGGTAGCATGCTGCAGAAAGTTAGGTTTGAATCAAAGCAAACATACCTTATTACATAGACTATACAAATAACATATATTTTATAATGTAGTAAATAGCATTTAAAAACGTTTTAAATAATACTTCCAAACGTGCAAATATAGGAGAATAAAACAGCCGGTAGCATGCTGCAGAAAGTTAGGCTTGAATCAAGGCAAACATACCTTATGACATAGACTATACAAATAACATATATTTCATAATGTAGTAAATAGCATTTAAAAACGTTTTAAATAATACTTCCAAACGTGCAAATATAGGAGAATAAAACAGCCGGTAGCATGCTGTAGAAAGGTAGGCTTGAATCAAGGCAAACATACCTTATGGCATAGACTATACATTAAAATATATTACATAATGTAGTAAGTTGCATTTAAAAACGTTTTAAATAATACTTCCAAACGTGCAAATATAGTTGAATAAAACAGCCGGTAGCATGCTGTAGAAAGTTAGGCTTGAATTAAGGCAAACATACCTGATGGCATAGACTATACAAATAACATATATTTCATAATGTACTAAATAGCATTTAAAAACGTTTTAAATAATACAAACGTGCAAATATAGGATAATAAAACAACCGAAAGCATGCTGTAGAAAGGTAGACTTGAATCAAGGCAAACATACCTTATGGCATAGACTATACAAATAACATATATTTCATAATGTAGTAAATAGCATTTAAAAACGTTTTAAATAATACTTCCAAACGTGCAAATATAGGAGAATAAAACAGCCGGTAGCATGCTGCAGAAAGTTAGGCTTGAATCAAAGCCAACATACCTTATGACATAGACTATACAAATAACATATATTTCATAATGTAGTAAATAGCATATAAAAACGTTTTACATAATACTTCCAAACGTGCAAATATAGGAGAATAAAACAGCCGAAACCATGCTGTAGAAAGGTAGGCTTGAATCAAGGCAAACATAGCTTATGGCATAGACTATACAAATGACATATATTTCATAATGTAGTAAATAGCATTTAAAAACATTTTAAATAATACTTCAAACGTGCAAATATAGGAGAATAAAACAGCCGGTAGCATGCTGTAGAAAGTTAGGCTTGAATCAAGGCAAACATACCTGATGGCATAGACTATTCAAATAACATATATTTCATAATGTAGTAAATAGCATTTAAAATCGTTTTAAACAATACTTCCAAACGTGCAAATATAGGAGAATAAAACAGCCGAAAGCATGCCGTAGAAAGTTAGGCTTGAATCAAGGCAAACATTCCTTATGGCATAGACTATACAAGCAACATATTTTCCATAATGTAGTAAATAGCATTTAAAAACGTTTTAAATAATTCTTCCAAACGTGCAAATATAGGAGAATAAAACAGCCGGTAGCATGCTGTAGAAAGTTAGGCTTGAATCAAGGCAAACATACCTGATGGCATAGACTATACAAATAACATATATTTCATAATCTAGTAAATAGCATTTAAAAACGTTTTACATAATACTTCCAAACTTGCAAATATAGGAGAATTAAACAGCCGGTAGCATGCTGCAGAACGTTAGGCTCGAATCAAGGCAAACATACCTTATGACGTAGACTATACAAATAACATATATTTCATAATGTAGTAAATAGCATTTAAAAACGTTTTAAATAATACTTACAAACGTGTAAATATAGGAGAATAAAACAGCCGAAAGCATGCTGTAGAAAGGTAGGCTCGAATCAAGGCAAACATACCTTATGACGTAGACTATACAAATAACATATATTTCATAATGTAGTAAATAGCATTTAAAAACGTTTTAAATAATACTTACAAACGTGCAAATATAGGAGAATAAAACAGGCGGTAACATGCTGTAGAAAGTTAGACTTGAATCAAGGCAAAAATACCTTATGGCATAGACTATACAAATAACATGTATTCCATAATGTAGTAAATAGCATTTAAAAACGTTTTAAATAATACTTACAAACGTGCAAATATAGGAGAATAAAACAGCCGAAAGCATGCCGTAGAACGTTAGGCTTGAATCAAGCCAAACATACCTTATGGCATAGACTGTCCAAACAACATGTATTCCATAATGTAGTAAATAGCATTTAAAAACGTTTTAAATAATACTTCCAAACGTGCAAATATAGGAGAATAAAACAGCCGGTATCATGCTGCAGAAAGTTAGGCTTGAATCAAAGCAAACATACCTTATGACATAGACTATACAAATAACCTATATTTCATAATGTAGTGAATAACATTTAAAAACGTTTTACATAATACTTCCAAACGTGCAAATATAGGAGAATAAAACCGCCGGTAGCATGCTGTAGAAAGTTAGGCTTGAATCAAGGCAAACATACCTGATGGCATAGACTATACAAATAACATATATTTCATAATGTAGTAAATGGCATTTAAAAACGTTTTAAAAAATACTTCCAAACGTGCAAATATAGGAAAATAAAACAGCCGGTAGCATGCTGTGGAAAGGTAGGCTTGAATCAAGGCAAACATACCTTATGGCATAGACTATACAAATAACATATATTTCATAGTGTAGTTAATAGTATTTAAAAACGTTTTAAATAATACTTCCAAACCTGCAAATATAGGAGAATAAAACAGCCGAAAGCATGCTGTAGAAAGGTAGGCTTGAATCAAGGCAAACATACCTTATGGCATAGACTATACAAATAACATATATTTCATAATGTAGTAAGTTGCATTTAAAAACGTTTTAAATAATACTTCCAAACGTGCAAATATAGGAGAATAAAACAGCCGAAAGCATGCCGTAGAACGTTAGGCTTGAATCAAGGCAAACATACATTATGGCATAGACTATACAAATAACATATATTTCATGATGTAGTAAATAGCATTTAAAAACCTTTTTAAATAATACTTCCAAACGTGCAAATATAGGAGAATAAAACCGCCGGTAGCATGCTGCAGAAAGTTAGGCTTGAATCAAAGCAAACATACCTTATGACATAGACTATACAAACAACATATATTTCATAATGTAGTAAATAGCATTTAAAAACGTTTTACAAAATACTTCCAAACGTGCAAATATAGGAGAATAAAACAGCCGGTAGCATGCTGCAGAACGTTAGGCTCGAATCAAGGCAAACATACCTAATGACATAGACTATACAAATAACATATATTTCATAATGTACTAAATAGCATTTAAAAACGTTTTAAATAATACTTACAAACGTGCAAATATAGGAGAATAAAACAGCCGAAAGCATGCCGTAGAACGTTAGGCTTGAATCAAGGCAAACATACCTTATGACATAGACTATACAAATAACATATATTTCATAATGTAGTAAATAGCATTTAAAAACGTTTTAAATAATACTTCCAAACGTGCAAATATAGGAGAATAAAACAGCTGGTAGCATGCTGTAGAAAGGTAGGCTCGAATCAAGGCAAACATACCTTATGACATAGACTATACATATAACATATATTTCATAATGTAGTTAATAGCATTTAAAAACGTTTTAAAAAATACTTACAAACGTGCAAATATAGGAGAATAAAACAGCCGAAAGCATGCCGTAGAACGTTAGGCTTGAATCAAGGCAAACATACCTTATGGCATAGACTACCCAAACAACATGTATTCCATAATGTAGTAAATAGCATTTAAAAACGTTTTAAATAATACTTCCAAACGTGCAAATATAGGAGAATAAAACAGCCGGTAGCATGCTGTAGAATGTTAGGCTTGAATCAAGGCAAACATACATTATGGCATAGACTATACAAATAACATATATTTCATAATGTATAAATAGCATTTAAAAACGTTTTAAATAATACTTCCAAACGTGCAATTATAGGAGAATAATACAGCCGGTAGCATGCTGCAGAAAGTTAGGCTTGAATCAAAGCAAACATACCTTATGACATAGACTATACAAATAACATATATTTCATAATGTAGTGAATAGCATTTAAAAACGTTTTAAATAATACTTACAAACGTGCAAATATAGGAGAATAAAACAGCTGAAAGCATGCCGTAGAACGTTAGGCTAGAATCAAGGCAAACATACCTTATGGCATAGACTACCTAAACAACATGTATTCCATAATGTAGTAAATAGCATTTAAAAACGTTTTAAATAATACTTCCAAACGTGCAAATATAGGAGAATAAAACAGCCGGTAGCATGCTGTAGAATGTTAGGCTTGAATCAAGGCAAACATACATTATGGCATAGACTATACAAATAACATATATTTCATAATGTATAAATAGCATTTAAAAACGTTTTAAATAATACTTCCAAACGTGCAATTATAGGAGAATAAAACAGCCGGTAGCATGCTGCAGAAAGTTAGGCTTGAATCAAAGCAAACATACCTTATGACATAGACTATACAAATAACATATATTTCATAATGTAGTGAATAGCATTTAAAAACGTTTTAAATAATACTTCCAAACGTGCAAATATAGGAGAATAAAACAGCTGGTAGCATGCTGTAGAACGTTACGCTTGAATCAAGGCAAACATACATTATGGCATAGACTATACAAATAACATATTTTTCATAATGTACTAAATAGCATTTAAAAACGTTTTAAATAATACTTACAAACGTGCAAATACAGGAGAATAAAACAGCCGAAAGCATGCTGTAGAAAGGTAGGCTTGAATCAAGGCAAACATACCTTATGGCATAGACTATACAAATAACATATATTTCATAATGTAGTAAGTTGCATTTAAAAACGTTTTAAATAATACTTCCAAACGTGCAAATATAGGAGAATAAAACAGCCGAAAGCATGCCGTAGAACGTTAGGCTTGAATCAAGGCAAACATACATTATGGCATAGACTATACAAATAACATATATTTCATGATGTAGTAAATAGCATTTAAAAACGTTTTAAATAATACTTCCAAACGTGCAAATATAGGAGAATAAAACCGCCGGTAGCATGCTGCAGAAAGTTAGGCTTGAATCAAAGCAAACATACCTTATGACATAGACTATACAAACAACATATATTTCATAATGTAGTAAATAGCATTTAAAAACGTTTTACAAAATACTTCCAAACGTGCAAATATAGGAGAATAAAACAGCCGGTAGCATGCTGCAGAACGTTAGGCTCGAATCAAGGCAAACATACCTAATGACATAGACTATACAAATAACATATATTTCATAATGTACTAAATAGCATTTAAAAACGTTTTAAATAATACTTACAAACGTGCAAATATAGGAGAATAAAACAGCCGAAAGCATGCCGTAGAACGTTAGGCTTGAATCAAGGCAAACATACCTTATGACATAGACTATACAAATAACATATATTTCATAATGTAGTAAATAGCATTTAAAAACGTTTTAAATAATACTTCCAAACGTGCAAATATAGGAGAATAAAACAGCCGGTAGCATGCTGTAGAAAGGTAGGCTCGAATCAAGGCAAACATACCTTATGACATAGACTATACATATAACATATATTTCATAATGTAGTAAATAGCATTTAAAAACGTTTTAAAAAATACTTACAAACGTGCAAATATAGGAGAATAAAACAGCCGAAAGCATGCCGTAGAACGTTAGGCTTGAATCAAGGCAAACATACCTTATGGCATAGACTACCCAAACAAAATGTATTCCATAATGTAGTAAATAGCATTTAAAAACGTTTTAAATAATACTTCCAAACGTGCAAATATAGGAGAATAAAACAGCCGGTAGCATGCTGTAGAATGTTAGGCTTGAATCAAGGCAAACATACATTATGGCATAGACTATACAAATAACATATATTTCATAATGTATAAATATCATTTAAAAACCTTTTAAATAATACTTCCAAACGTGCAATTATAGGAGAATAAAACAGCCGGTAGCATGCTGCAGAAAGTTAGGCTTGAATCAAAGCAAACATACCTTATGACATAGACTATACAAATAACATATATTTCATAATGTAGTAAGTTGCATTTAAAAACGTTTTAAATAATACTTACAAACGTGCAAATATAGGAGAATAAAACAGCTGAAAGCATGCCGTAGAACGTTAGGCTTGAATCAAGGCAAACATACCTTATGGCATAGACTACCCAAACAACATGTATTCCATAATGTAGTAAATAGCATTTAAAAACGTTTTAAATAATACTTCCAAACGTGCAAATATAGGAGAATAAAACAGCCGGTAGCATGCTGTAGAATGTTAGCCTTGAATCAAGGCAAACATACATTATGGCATAGACTATACAAATAACATATATTTCATAATGTATAAATAGCATTTAAAAACGTTTTAAATAATACTTCCAAACGTGCAATTATAGGAGAATAAAACAGCCGGTAGCATCCTGCAGAAAGTTAGGCTTGAATCAAAGCAAACATACCTTATGACATAGACTATACAAATAACATATATTTCATAATGTAGTGAATAGCATTTAAAAACGTTTTAAATAATACTTCCAAACGTGCAAATATAGGAGAATAAAACAGCTGGTAGCATGCTGTAGAACGTTACGCTTGAATCAAGGCAAACATACATTATGGCATAGACTATACAAATAACATATTTTTCATAATGTACTAAATAGCATTTAAAAACGTTTTAAATAATACTTACAAACGTGCAAATACAGGAGAATAAAACAACCGAAAGCATGCTGTAGAAAGGTAGGCTTGAATCAAGGCAAACATACCTTATGGCATAGTCTATACAAATAACATATATTTCATAATGTAGTAAATAGCATTTAAAAACGTTTTAAATAATACTTCCAAACGTGCAAATATAGGAGAATAAAACAGCCGGTAGCATGCTGCAGAAATTTACGCTTGAATCAAAGCCAACATACCTTATGACATAGACTATACAAATAACATATATTTCATAATGTAGTAAATAGCATTTGAAAACGTTTTACATAATACTTCCAAACGTGCAAATATAGGAGAATAAAACAGCCGAAAGCATGCTGTAGAAATGTAGGCTTGAATCAAGGCAAACATACCTTATGGCATAGACTATACAAATGACATATATTTCATAATGTAGTAAATAGCATTTAAAAACGTTTTAAATAATACTTCCAAACGTGCAAATATAGGAGAATAAAACAGCCGGTAGCATGCTGCAGAAAGTTAGGTTTGAATCAAAGCAAACATACCTTATTACATAGACTATACAAATAACATATATTTCATAATGTAGTAAATAGCATTTAAAAACGTTTTAAATAATACTTCCAAACGTGCAAATATAGGAGAATAAAACAGCCGGTAGCATGCTGCAGAAAGTTAGGCTTGAATCAAGGCAAACATACCTTATGACATAGACTATACAAATAACATATATTTCATAATGTAGTAAATAGCATTTAAAAACGTTTTAAATAATACTTCCAAACGTGCAAATATAGGAGAATAAAACAGCCGGTAGCATGCTGTAGAAAGGTAGGCTTGAATCAAGGCAAACATACCTTATGGCATAGACTATACATTAAAATATATTACATAATGTAGTAAGTTGCATTTAAAAACGTTTTAAATAATACTTCCAAACGTGCAAATATAGTTGAATAAAACAGCCGGTAGCATGCTGTAGAAAGTTAGGCTTGAATTAAGGCAAACATACCTGATGGCATAGACTATACAAATAACATATATTTCATAATGTACTAAATAGCATTTAAAAACGTTTTAAATAATACTTACAAACGTGCAAATATAGGAGAATAAAACAACCGAAAGCATGCTGTAGAAAGGTAGACTTGAATCAAGGCAAACATACCTTATGGCATAGACTATACAAATAACATATATTTCATAATGTAGTAAATAGCATTTAAAAACGTTTTAAATAATACTTCCAAACGTGCAAATAAAGGAGAATAAAACAGCCGGTAGCATGCTGCAGAAAGTTAGGCTTGAATCAAAGCCAACATACCTTATGACATAAACTATACAAATAACATATATTTCATAATGTAGTAAATAGCATTTAAAAACGTTTTACATAATACTTCCTAACGTGCAAATATAGGAGAATAAAACAGCCGAAACCATGCTGTAGAAAGGTAGGCTTGAATCAAGGCAAACATAGCTTATGGCATAGACTATACAAATGACATATATTTCATAATGTAGTAAATAGCATTTAAAAACATTTTAAATAATACTTCAAACGTGCAAATATAGGAGAATAAAACAGCCGGTAGCATGCTGTAGAAAGTTAGACTTGAATCAAGGCAAACATACCTGATGGCATAGACTATACAAATAACATATATTTCATAATGTAGTAAATAGCATTTAAAATCGTTTTAAACAATACTTCCAAACGTGCAAATATAGGAGAATAAAACAGCCGAAAGCATGCCGTAGAAAGTTAGGCTTGAATCAAGGCAAACATTCCTTATGGCATAGACTATACATGCAACATATTTTCCATAATGTAGTAAATAGCATTTAAAAACGTTTTAAATAATTCTTCCAAACGTGCAAATATAGGAGAATAAAACAGCCGGTAGCATGCTGTAGAAAGTTAGGCTTGAATCAAGGCAAACATACCTGATGGCATAGACTATACAAATAACATGTATTCCATAATGTAGTAAATAGCATTTAAAAACGTTTTAAATAATACTTACAAACGTGCAAATATAGGAGAATAAAACAGCCGAAAGCATGCCGTAGAACGTTAGGCTTGAATCAAGCCAAACATACCTTATGGCATAGACTGTCCAAATAACATGTATTCCATAATGTAGTAAATAGCATTTAAAAACGTTTTAAATAATACTTCCAAACGTGCAAATATAGGAGAATAAAACAGCCGGTAGCATGCTGCAGAAAGTTAGGCTTGAATCAGAGCAAACATACCTTATGACATAGACTATACAAATAACATATATTTCATAATGTAGTGAATAACATTTAAAAACGTTTTACATAATACTTCCAAACGTGCAAATATAGGAGAATAAAACCGCCGGTAGCATGCTGTAGAAAGTTAGGCTTGAATCAAGGCAAACATACCTGATGGCATAGACTATACAAATAACATATATTTCATAATGTAGTAAATGGCATTTAAAAACGTTTTAAAAAATACTTCCAAACGTGCAAATATAGGAAAATAAAACAGCCGGTAGCATGCTGTGGAAAGGTAGGCTTGAATCAAGGCAAACATACCTTATGCCATAGACTATACAAATTACATATATTTCATAGTGTAGTTAATAGTATTTAAAAACGTTTTAAATAATACTTCCAAACCTGCAAATATAGGAGAATAAAACAGCCGAAAGCATGCTGTAGAAAGGTAGGCTTGAATCAAGGCAAACACACCTTATGGCATAGACTATACAAATAACATATATTTCATAATGTAGTAAGTTGCATTTAAAAACGTTTTAAATAATACTTCCAAACGTGCAAATATAGGAGAATAAAACAGCCGAAAGCATGCCGTAGAACGTTAGGCTTGAATCAAGGCAAACATACATTATGGCATAGACTATACAAATAACATATATTTCATGATGTAGTAAATAGCATTTAAAAACCTTTTTAAATAATACTTCCAAACGTGCAAATATAGGAGAATAAAACCGCCGGTAGCATGCTGCAGAAAGTTAGGCTTGAATCAAAGCAAACATACCTTATGACATAGACTATACAAACAACATATATTTCATAATGTAGTAAATAGCATTTAAAAACGTTTTACAAAATACTTCCAAACGTGCAAATATAGGAGAATAAAACAGCCGGTAGCATGCTGCAGAACGTTAGGCTCGAATCAAGGCAAACATACCTAATGACATAGACTATACAAATAACATATATTTCATAATTTACTAAATAGCATTTAAAAACGTTTTAAATAATACTTACAAACGTGCAAATATAGGAGAATAAAACAGCCGAAAGCATGCCGTAGAACGTTAGGCTTGAATCAAGGCAAACATACCTTATGACATAGACTATACAAATAACATATATTTCATAATGTAGTAAATAGCATTTAAAAACGTTTTAAATAATACTTCCAAACGTGCAAATATAGGAGAATAAAACAGCCGGTAGCATGCTGTAGAAAGGTAGGCTTGAATCAAGGCAAACATACCTTATGGCATAGACTATACATTAAAATATAGTACATAATGTAGTAAGTTGCATTTAAAAACGTTTTAAATAATACTTCCAAACGTGCAAATATAGGAGAATAAAACAGCCGAAAGCATGCCGTAGAAAGTTAGGCTTGAATCAAGGCAAAAATACCTTATGGCATAGACTATACAAGCAACATATTTTCCATAATGGTGTAAATATCATTTAAAAACGTTTTAAATAATACTTCCAAACGTGCAAATATAGGAGAATAACACAGCCGGTAGCATGCGGCAGAACGTTAGGCTCGAATCAAGGCAAACATACCTTATGACATAGACTATACATATAACATATATTTCATAATGTAGTAAATAGCATTTAAAAACGTTTTAAAAAATACTTACAAACGTGCAAATATAGGAGAATAAAACAGCCGAAAGCATGCTGTAGAAAGGTAGGCTTGAATCAAGGCAAACATACATTATGGCATAGACTATACAAATAACATATTTCATAATGTAGTAAGTTGCATTTAAAAACGTTTTAAATAATACTTACAAACGTGCAAATATAGGAGAATAAAACAGCCGAAAACATGCCGTAGAACGTTAGGCTTGAATCAAGGCAAACATACCTTATGGCATAGACTACCCAAACAACATGTATTCCATAATGTAGTAAATAGCATTTAAAAACGTTTTAAATAATACTTCCAAACGTGCAAATATAGGAGAATAAAACAGCCGGTAGCATGCTGTAGAATGTTAGGCTTGAATCAAGGCAAACATACATTATGGCATAGACTATACAAATAACATATATTTCATAATGTATAAATAGCATTTAAAAACGTTTTAAATAATACTTCCAAACGCGCAAATATAGGAGAATAAAACAGCCGGTAGCATGCTGCAGAAAGTTAGGTTTGAATCAAAGCAAACATACCTTATGACATAGACTATACAAATAACATATATTTCATAATGTAGTGAATAGCATTTAAAAACGTTTTACATAATACTTCCAAACGTGCAAATATAGGAGAATAAAATAGCCGGTAGCATGCTGTAGAAAGGTAGGCTTGAATCAAGGCAAACATTCCTTATGGCATAGACTATACAAATAACATATATTTCATAATGTAGTAAATAGCATTTAAAATGGTTTTACTTAATACTTCTAAACGTGCAAATATAGGAGAATAAAACAGCCGGTAGCATGCTGTAGAAAGGTAGGCTTGAATCAAGGCAAACATTCCTTATGGCATAGACTATACAAATAACATATATTTCATAATGTAGTAAATAGCATTTAAAAACGTTTTAAATAATACTTCCAAACGTGCAAATATAGGAGAATAAAACAGCTGGTAGCATGCTGTAGAACGTTACGCTTGAATCAAGGCAAACATACATTATGGCATAGACTATACAAATAACATATTTTTCATAATGTACTAAATAGCATTTAAAAACGTTTTAAATAATACTTACAAACGTGCAAATACAGGAGAATAAAACAACCGAAAGCATGCTGTAGAAAGTTAGGCTTGAATCAAGGCAAACATACCTGATGGCATAGACTATACAAATAACATATATTTCATAATGTACTAAATAGCATTTAAAAACGTTTTAAATAATACTTACAAACGTGAAAATATAGGAGAATAAAACAACCGAAAGCATGCTGTAGAAAGGTAGGCTTGAATCAAGGCAAACATACCTTATGGCATAGACTATACAAATAACATATATTTCATAATGTAGTAAATAGCATTTAAAAACTTTTTATATAATTCTTCCAAACGTGCAAATATAGGAGAATAAAACAGCCGGTAGCATGCTGCAGAAAGTTAGGCTTGAATCAAAGCCAACATACCTTATGACATAGACTATACAAATAACATATATTTCATAATGTAGTAAATAGCATTTAAAAACGTTTTACATAATACTTCCAAACGTGCAAATATAGGAGAATAAAACAGCCGAAAGCATGCTGTAGAAAGGTAGGCTTGAATCAAGGCAAACATACCTTATGGCATAGACTGTCCAAACAACATGTATTCCATAATGTAGTAAATAGCATTTAAAAACGTTTTAAATAATACTTCCAAACGTGCAAATATAGGAGAATAAAACAGCCGGTAGCATGCTGCAGAAAGTTAGGCTTGAATCAAAGCAAACATACCTTATGACATAGACTATACAAATAACATATATTTCATAATGTAGTGAATAACATTTAAAAACGTTTTACATAATACTTCCAAACGTGCAAATATAGGAGAATAAAACCGCCGGTAGCATGCTGTAGAAAGTTAGGCTTGAATCAAGGCAAACATACCTGATGGCATAGACTATACAAATAACATATATTTCATAATGTAGTAAATGGCATTTAAAAACGTTTTAAAAAATACTTCCAAACGTGCAAATATAGGAAAATAAAACAGCCGGTAGCATGCTGTGGAAAGGTAGGCTTGAATCAAGGCAAACATACCTTATGGCATAGACTATACAAATAACATATATTTCATAGTGTAGTTAATAGTATTTAAAAACGTTTTAAATAATACTTCCAAACCTGCAAATATAGGAGAATAAAACAGCCGAAAGCATGCTGTAGAAAGGTAGGCTTGAATCAAGGCAAACATACCTTATGGCATAGACTATACAAATAACATATATTTCATAATGTAGTAAGTTGCATTTAAAAACGTTTTAAATAATACTTCCAAACGTGCAAATATAGGAGAATAAAACAGCAGAAAGCATGCCGTAGAACGTTTGGCTTGAATCAAGGCAAACATACATTATGGCATAGACTATACAAATAACATATATTTCATGATGTAGTAAATAGCATTTAAAAACCTTTTTAAATAATACTTCCAAACGTGCAAATATAGGAGAATAAAACCGCCGGTAGCATGCTGCAGAAAGTTAGGCTTGAATCAAAGCAAACATACCTTATGACATAGACTATACAAACAACATATATTTCATAATGTAGTAAATAGCATTTAAAAACCTTTTTAAATAATACTTCCAAACGTGCAAATATAGGAGAATAAAACCGCCGGTAGCATGCTGCAGAAAGTTAGGCTTGAATCAAAGCAAACATACCTTATGACATAGACTATACAAACAACATATATTTCATAATGTAGTAAATAGCATTTAAAAACGTTTTAAATAATACTTACAAACGTGCAAATATAGGAGAATAAAACAGCCGAAAGCATGCCGTAGAACGTTAGGCTTGAATCAAGGCAAACATACCTTATGACATAGACTATACAAATAACATATATTTCATAATGTAGTAAATAGCATTTAAAAACGTTTTAAATAATACTTCCAAACGTGCGAATATAGGAGAATAAAACAGCCGGTAGCATGCTGTAGAAAGGTAGGCTTGAATCAAGGCAAACATACCTTATGGCATAGACTATACATTAAAATATATTACATAATGTAGTAAGTTGCATTTAAAAACGTTTTAAATAATACTTCCAAACGTGCAAATATAGGAGAATAAAACAGCCGAAAGCATGCCGTAGAAAGTTAGGCTTGAATGAAGGCAAAAATACCTTATGGCATAGACTATACAAGCAACATATTTTCCATAATGGTGTAAATATCATTTAAAAACGTTTTAAATAATACTTCCAAACGTGCAAATATAGGAGAATAACACAGCCGGTAGCATGCGGCAGAACGTTAGGCTCGAATCAAGGCAAACATACCTTATGACATAGACTATACATATAACATATATTTCATAATGTAGTAAATAGCATTTAAAAACGTTTTAAAAAATACATACAAACGTGCAAATATAGGAGAATAAAACAGCCGAAAGCATGCTGTAGAAAGGTAGGCTTGAATCAAGGCAAACATACATTATGGCATAGACTATACAAATAACATATTTCATAATGTAGTAAGTTGCATTTAAAAACGTTTTAAATAATACTTACAAACGTGCAAATATAGGAGAATAAAACAGCCGAAAACATGCCGTAGAACGTTAGGCTTGAATCAAGGCAAACATACCTTATGGCATAGACTACCCAAACAACATGTATTCCATAATGTAGTAAATAGCATTTAAAAACGTTTTAAATAATACTTCCAAACGTGCAAATATAGGAGAATAAAACAGCCGGTAGCATGCTGTAGAATGTTAGGCTTGAATCAAGGCAAACATACATTATGGCATAGACTATACAAATAACATATATTTCATAATGTATAAATAGCATTTAAAAACGTTTTAAATAATACTTCCAAACGCGCAAATATAGGAGAATAAAACAGCCGGTAGCATGCTGCAGAAAGTTAGGCTTGAATCAAAGCAAACATACCTTATGACATAGACTATACAAATAACATATATTTCATAATGTAGTGAATAGCATTTAAAAACGTTTTACATAATACTTCCAAACGTGCAAATATAGGAGAATAAAATAGCCGGTAGCATGCTGTAGAAAGGTAGGCTTGAATCAAGGCAAACATTCCTTATGGCATAGACTATACAAATAACATATATTTCATAATGTAGTAAATAGCATTTAAAATGGTTTTACATAATACTTCTAAACGTGCAAATATAGGAGAATAAAACAGCCGGTAGCATGCTGTAGAAAGGTAGGCTTGAATCAAGGCAAACATTCCTTATGGCATAGACTATACAAATAACATATATTTCATAATGTAGTAAATAGCATTTAAAAACGTTTTAAATAATACTTCCAAACGTGCAAATATAGGAGAATAAAACAGCTGGTAGCATGCTGTAGAACGTTACGCTTGAATCAAGGCAAACATACATTATGGCATAGACTATACAAATAACATATTTTTCATAATGTACTAAATAGCATTTAAAAACGTTTTAAATAATACTTACAAACGTGCAAATACAGGAGAATAAAACAACCGAAAGCATGCTGTAGAAAGTTAGGCTTGAATCAAGGCAAACATACCTGATGGCATAGACTATACAAATAACATATATTTCATAATGTACTAAATAGCATTTAAAAACGTTTTAAATAATACTTACAAACGTGCAAATATAGGAGAATAAAACAACCGAAAGCATGCTGTAGAAAGGTAGGCTTGAATCAAGGCAAACATACCTTATGGCATAGACTATACAAATAACATATATTTCATAATGTAGTAAATAGCATTTAAAAACTTTTTAAATAATTCTTCCAAACGTGCAAATATAGGAGAATAAAACAGCCGGTAGCATGCTGCAGAAAGTTAGGCTTGAATCAAAGCCAACATACCTTATGACATAGACTATACAAATAACATATATTTCATAATGTAGTAAATAGCATTTAAAAACGTTTTACATAATACTTCCAAACGTGCAAATATAGGAGAATAAAACAGCCGAAAGCATGCTGTAGAAAGGTAGGCTTGAATCAAGGCAAACATAGCTTATGGCATAGACTATACAAATGACATATATTTCATAATGTTGTAAATAGCATTTAAAATCGTTTTAAACAATACTTCCAAACGTGCAAATATAGGAGAATAAAACAGCCGAAAGCATGCCGTAGAAATTTAGGCTTGAATCAAGGCAAACATTCCTTATGGCATAGACTATACAAGCAACATATTTTCCATAATGTAGTAAATAGCATTTAAAAACGTTTTAAATAATTCTTCCAAACGTGCAAATATAGGAGAATAAAACAGCCGGTAGCATGCTGTAGAAAGTTAGGCTTGAATCAAGGCAAACATACCTGATGGCATAGACTATACAAATAACATATATTTCATAATCTAGTAAATAGCATTTAAAAACGTTTTACATAATACTTCCAAACTTGCAAATATAGGAGAATTAAACAGCCGGTAGCATGCTGCAGAACGTTAGGCTCGAATCAAGGCAAACATACCTTATGACGTAGACTATACAAATAACATATATTTCATAATGTAGTAAATAGCATTTAAAAACGTTTTAAATAATACTTACAAACGTGTAAATATAGGAGAATAAAACAGCCGAAAGCATGCTGTAGAAAGGTAGGCTCGAATCAAGGCAAACATACCTTATGACGTAGACTATAAAAATAACATATATTTCATAATGTAGTAAATAGCATTTAAAAACGTTTTAAATAATACTTACAAACGTGCAAATATAGGAGAATAAAACAGGCGGTAACATGCTGTAGAAAGTTAGACTTGAATCAAGGCAAAAATACCTTATGGCATAGACTATACAAATAACATGTATTCCATAATGTAGTAAATAGCATTTAAAAACGTTTTAAATAATACTTACAAACGTGCAAATATAGGAGAATAAAACAGCCGAAAGCATGCCGTAGTACGTTAGGCTTGAATCAAGGCAAACATACCTTATGGCATAGACTATCCAAACAACATGTATTCCATAATGTAGTAAATAGCATTTAAAAACGTTTTAAATAATACTTCCAAACGTGCAAATATAGGAGAATAAAACAGCCGGTAGCATGCTGCAGAAAGTTAGGCTTGAATCAAAGCAAACATACCTTATGACATAGACTATACAAATAACATATATTTCATAATGTAGTGAATAACATTTAAAAACGTTTTACATAATACTTCCAAACGTGCAAATATAGGAGAATAAAACCGCCGGTAGCATGCTGTAGAAAGTTAGGCTTGAATCAAGGCAAACATACCTGATGGCATAGACTATACAAATAACATATATTTCATAATGTAGTAAATGGCATTTAAAAACGTTTTAAAAAATACTTCCAAACGTGCAAATATAGGAAAATAAAACAGCCGGTAGCATGCTGTGGAAAGGTAGGCTTGAATCAAGGCAAACATACCTTATGGCATAGACTATACAAATAACATATATTTCATAGTGTAGTTAATAGTATTTAAAAACGTTTTAAATAATACTTCCAAACCTGCAAATATAGGAGAATAAAACAGCCGAAAGCATGCTGTAGAAAACTAGGCTTGAATCAAGGCAAACATACCTTATGGCATAGACTATACAAATAACATATATTTCATAATGTAGTAAGTTGCATTTAAAAACGTTTTAAATAATACTTCCAAACGTGCAAATATAGGAGAATAAAACAGCCGAAAGCATGCCGTAGAACGTTAGGCTTGAATCAAGGCAAACATACAATATGGCATAGACTATACAAATAACATATATTTCATGATGTAGTAAATAGCATTTAAAAACCTTTTTAAATAATACTTCCAAACGTGCAAATATAGGAGAATAAAACCGCCGGTAGCATGCTACAGAAAGTTAGGCTTGAATCAAAGCAAACATACCTTATGACATAGACTATACAAACAACATATATTTCATAATGTAGTAAATAGCATTTAAAAACGTTTTACAAAATACTTCCAAACGTGCAAATATAGGAGAATAAAACAGCCGGTAGCATGCTGCAGAACGTTAGGCTCGAATCAAGGCAAACATACCTAATGACATAGACTATACAAATAACATATATTTCATAATGTACTAAATAGCATTTAAAAACGTTTTAAATAATACTTACAAACGTGCAAATATAGGAGAATAAAACAACCGAAATCATACTGTAGCAAGGTAGGCTTGAATCAAGGCAAACATACCTTATGGCATAGTCTATACAAATAACATATATTTCATAATGTAGTAAATAGCATTTAAAAACGTTTTGAATAATAATTCCAAACGTGCAAATATAGGAGAATAAAACAGCCATTAGCATGCTGCAGAAAGTTAGGCTTGAATCAAAGCCAACATACCTTATGACATAGACTATACAAATAACATATATTTCATAATGTAGTAAATAGCATTTAAAAACGTTTTACATAATACTTCCAAACGTGCAAATATAGGAGAATAAAACAGCCGAAAGCATGCTGTAGAAAGGTAGGCTTGAATCAAGGCAAACATAGCTTATGGCATAGACTATACAAATGACATATATTTCATAATGTTGTAAATAGCATTTAAAATCGTTTTAAACAATACTTCCAAACGTGCAAATATAGGAGAATAAAACAGCCGAAAGCATGCCGTAGAAATTTAGGCTTGAATCAAGGCAAACATTCCTTATGGCATAGACTATACAAGCAACATATTTTCCATAATGTAGTAAATAGCATTTAAAAACGTTTTAAATAATTCTTCCAAACGTGCAAATATAGGAGAATAAAACAGCCGGTAGCATGCTGTAGAAAGTTAGGCTTGAATCAAGGCAAACATACCTGATGGCATAGACTATACAAATAACATATATTTCATAATGTAGTAAATGGCATTTAAAAACGTTTTAAAAAATACTTCCAAACGTGCAAATATAGGAAAATAAAACAGCCGGTAGCATGCTGTGGAAAGGTAGGCTTGAATCAAGGCAAACATACCTTATGGCATAGACTATACAAATAACATATATTTCATAGTGTAGTTAATAGTATTTAAAAACGTTTTAAATAATACTTCCAAACCTGCAAATATAGGAGAATAAAACAGCCGAAAGCATGCTGTAGAAAACTAGGCTTGAATCAAGGCAAACATACCTTATGGCATAGACTATACAAATAACATATATTTCATAATGTAGTAAGTTGCATTTAAAAACGTTTTAAATAATACTTCCAAACGTGCAAATATAGGAGAATAAAACAGCCGAAAGCATGCCGTAGAACGTTAGGCTTGAATCAAGGCAAACATACAATATGGCATAGACTATACAAATAACATATATTTCATGATGTAGTAAATAGCATTTAAAAACCTTTTTAAATAATACTTCCAAACGTGCAAATATAGGAGAATAAAACCGCCGGTAGCATGCTACAGAAAGTTAGGCTTGAATCAAAGCAAACATACCTTATGACATAGACTATACAAACAACATATATTTCATAATGTAGTAAATAGCATTTAAAAACGTTTTACAAAATACTTCCAAACGTGCAAATATAGGAGAATAAAACAGCCGGTAGCATGCTGCAGAACGTTAGGCTCGAATCAAGGCAAACATACCTAATGACATAGACTATACAAATAACATATATTTCATAATGTACTAAATAGCATTTAAAAACGTTTTAAATAATACTTACAAACGTGCAAATATAGGAGAATAAAACAACCGAAATCATACTGTAGCAAGGTAGGCTTGAATCAAGGCAAACATACCTTATGGCATAGTCTATACAAATAACATATATTTCATAATGTAGTAAATAGCATTTAAAAACGTTTTGAATAATAATTCCAAACGTGCAAATATAGGAGAATAAAACAGCCATTAGCATGCTGCAGAAAGTTAGGCTTGAATCAAAGCCAACATACCTTATGACATAGACTATACAAATAACATATATTTCATAATGTAGTAAATAGCATTTAAAAACGTTTTACATAATACTTCCAAACGTGCAAATATAGGAGAATAAAACAGCCGAAAGCATGCTGTAGAAAGGTAGGCTTGAATCAAGGCAAACATAGCTTATGGCATAGACTATACAAATGACATATATTTCATAATGTTGTAAATAGCATTTAAAATCGTTTTAAACAATACTTCCAAACGTGCAAATATAGGAGAATAAAACAGCCGAAAGCATGCCGTAGAAATTTAGGCTTGAATCAAGGCAAACATTCCTTATGGCATAGACTATACAAGCAACATATTTTCCATAATGTAGTAAATAGCATTTAAAAACGTTTTAAATAATTCTTCCAAACGTGCAAATATAGGAGAATAAAACAGCCGGTAGCATGCTGTAGAAAGTTAGGCTTGAATCAAGGCAAACATACCTGATGGCATAGACTATACAAATAACATATATTTCATAATCTAGTAAATAGCATTTAAAAACGTTTTACATAATACTTCCAAACTTGCAAATATAGGAGAATTAAACAGCCGGTAGCATGCTGCAGAACGTTAGGCTCGAATCAAGGCAAACATACCTTATGACGTAGACTATACAAATAACATATATTTCATAATGTAGTAAATAGCATTTAAAAACGTTTTAAATAATACTTACAAACGTGTAAATATAGGAGAATAAAACAGCCGAAAGCATGCTGTAGAAAGGTAGGCTCGAATCAAGGCAAACATACCTTATGACGTAGACTATACAAATAACATATATTTCATAATGTAGTAAATAGCATTTAAAAACGTTTTAAATAATACTTACAAACGTGCAAATATAGGAGAATAAAACATGCGGTAACATGCTGTAGAAAGTTAGACTTGAATCAAGGCAAAAATACCTTATGGCATAGACTATACAAATAACATGTATTCCATAATGTAGTAAATAGCATTTAAAAACGTTTTAAATAATACTTACAAACGTGCAAATATAGGAGAATAAAACAGCCGAAAGCATGCCGTAGAACGTTAGGCTTGAATCAAGGCAAACATACCTTATGGCATAGACTATCCAAACAACATGTATTCCATAATGTAGTAAATAGCATTTAAAAACGTTTTAAATAATACTTCCAAACGTGCAAATATAGGAGAATAAAACAGCCGGTAGCATGCTGCAGAAAGTTAGGCTTGAATCAAAGCAAACATACCTTATGACATAGACTATACAAATAACATATATTTCATAATGTAGTGAATAACATTTAAAAACGTTTTACATAATACTTCCAAACGTGCAAATATAGGAGAATAAAACCGCCGGTAGCATGCTGTAGAAAGTTAGGCTTGAATCAAGGCAAACATACCTGATGGCATAGACTATACAAATAACATATATTTCATAATGTAGTAAATGGCATTTAAAAACTTTTTAAAAAATACTTCCAAACGTGCAAATATAGGAAAATAAAACAGCCGGTAGCATGCTGTGGAAAGGTAGGCTTGAATCAAGGCAAACATACCTTATGGCATAGACTATACAAATAACATATATTTCATAGTGTAGTTAATAGTATTTAAAAACGTTTTAAATAATACTTCCAAACCTGCAAATATAGGAGAATAAAACAGCCGAAAGCATGCTGTAGAAAACTAGGCTTGAATCAAGGCAAACATACCTTATGGCATAGACTATACAAATAACATATATTTCATAATGTAGTAAGTTGCATTTAAAAACGTTTTAAATAATACTTCCAAACGTGCAAATATAGGAGAATAAAACAGCCGAAAGCATGCCGTAGAACGTTAGGCTTGAATCAAGGCAAACATACAATATGGCATAGACTATACAAATAACATATATTTCATGATGTAGTAAATAGCATTTAAAAACCTTTTTAAATAATACTTCCAAACGTGCAAATATAGGAGAATAAAACCGCCGGTAGCATGCTACAGAAAGTTAGGCTTGAATCAAAGCAAACATACCTTATGACATAGACTATACAAACAACATATATTTCATAATGTAGTAAATAGCATTTAAAAACGTTTTACAAAATACTTCCAAACGTGCAAATATAGGAGAATAAAACAGCCGGTAGCATGCTGCAGAACGTTAGGCTCGAATCAAGGCAAACATACCTAATGACATAGACTATACAAATAACATATATTTCATAATGTACTAAATAGCATTTAAAAACGTTTTAAATAATACTTACAAACGTGCAAATATAGGAGAATAAAACAACCGAAATCATACTGTAGCAAGGTAGGCTTGAATCAAGGCAAACATACCTTATGGCATAGTCTATACAAATAACATATATTTCATAATGTAGTAAATAGCATTTAAAAACGTTTTGAATAATAATTCCAAACGTGCAAATATAGGAGAATAAAACAGCCATTAGCATGCTGCAGTAAGTTAGGCTTGAATCAAAGCAAACATACCTTATGACATAGACTATATAAATAACATATATTTCATAATGTAGTAAATAGCATTTAAAAACGTTTTAAATATTACTTCCAAACGTGCAAATATAGGAGAATAAAACAGCCGGTAGCATGCTGCAGAAAGTTAGGCTTGAATCAAGGCAAACATACCTTATGACATAGACTATACAAATAACATATATTTCATAATGTAGTAAATAGCATTTAAAAACGTTTTAAATAATACTTCCAAACGTGCAAATATAGGAGAATAAAACAGCCGGTAGCATGCTGTAGAAAGGTAGGCTTGAATCAAGGCAAACATACCTTATGGCATAGACTATACATTAAAATATATTACATAATGTAGTAAGTTGCATTTAAAAACGTTTTAAATAATACTTCCAAACGTGCAAATATAGGAGAATAAAACAGCCGAAAGCATGCCGTAGAAAGTTAGGCTCGAATCAAGGCAAACATACCTTATGACATAGACTATACATATAACATATATTTCATAATGTAGTAAATAGCATTTAAAAACGTTTTAAAAAATACTTACAAACGTGCAAATATAGGAGAATAAAACAGCCGAAAGCATGCTGTAGAAAGGTAGGCTTGAATCAAGGCAAACATACATTATGGCATAGACTATACAAATAACATATTTCATAATGTAGTAAGTTGCATTTAAAAACGTTTTAAATAATACTTACAAACGTGCAAATATTGGAGAATAAAACAGCCGAAAACATGCCGTAGAACGTTAGGCTTGAATCAAGGCAAACATACCTTATGGCATAGACTACCCAAACAACATGTATTCCATAATGTAGTAAATAGCATTTAAAAACGTTTTAAATAATACTTCCAAACGTGCAAATATAGGAGAATAAAACAGCCGGTAGCATGCTGTAGAATGTTAGGCTTGAATCAAGGCAAACATACATTATGGCATAGACTATACAAATAACATATATTTCATAATGTATAAATAGCATTTAAAAACGTTTTAAATAATACTTCCAAACGTGCAAATATAGGAGAATAAAACAGCCGGTAGCATGCTGCAGAAATTTACGCTTGAATCAAAGCCAACATACCTTATGACATAGACTATACAAATAACATATATTTCATAATGTAGTAAATAGCATTTGAAAACGTTTTACATAATACTTCCAAACGTGCAAATATAGGAGAATAAAACAGCCGAAAGCATGCTGTAGAAAGTTAGGCTTGAATCAAGGCAAAAATACCTTATGGCATAGACTATACAAGCAACATATTTTCCATAATGGTGTAAATATCATTTAAAAACGTTTTAAATAATACTTCCAAACGTGCAAATATAGGAGAATAACACAGCCGGTAGCATGCGGCAGAACGTTAGGCTCGAATCAAGGCAAACATACCTTATGACATAGACTATACATATAACATATATTTCATAATGTAGTAAATAGCATTTAAAAACGTTTTAAAAAATACTTACAAACGTGCAAATATAGGAGAATAAAACAGCCGAAAGCATGCTGTAGAAAGGTAGGCTTGAATCAAGGCAAACATACATTATGGCATAGACTATACAAATAACATATTTCATAATGTAGTAAGTTGCATTTAAAAACGTTTTAAATAATACTTACAAACGTGCAAATATAGGAGAATAAAACAGCCGAAAACATGCCGTAGAACGTTAGGCTTGAATCAAGGCAAACATACCTTATGTCATAGACTACCCAAACAACATATATTTCATAATGTATAAATAGCATTTAAAAACGTTTTAAATAATACTTCCAAACGTGCAAATATAGGAGAATAAAACAGCCGGTAGCATGCTGCAGAAATTTACGCTTGAATCAAAGCCAACATACCTTATGACATAGACTATACAAATAACATATATTTCATAATGTAGTAAATAGCATTTGAAAACGTTTTACATAATACTTCCAAACGTGCAAATATAGGAGAATAAAACAGCCGGTAGCATGCTGTAGAATGTTAGGCTTGAATCAAGGCAAACATACATTATGGCATAGACTATACAAATAACATATATTTCATAATGTATAAATAGCATTTAAAAACGTTTTAAATAATACTTCCAAACGCGCAAATATAGGAGAATAAAACAGCCGGTAGCATGCTGCAGAAAGTTAGGCTTGAATCAAAGCAAACATACCTTATGACATAGACTATACAAATAACATATATTTCATAATGTAGTGAATAGCATTTAAAAACGTTTTACATAATACTTACAAACGTGCAAATATAGGAGAATAAAATAGCCGGTAGAATGCTGTAGAACGTTACGCTTGAATCAAGGCAAACATACATTATGGCATAGACTATACAAATAACATATTTTTCATAATGTACTAAATAGCATTTAAAAACGTTTTAAATAATACTTACAAACGTGCAAATACAGGAGAATAAAACAACCGAAAGCATGCTGTAGAAAGGTAGGCTTGAATCAAGGCAAACTTACCTTATGGCATAGTCTATACAAATAACATATATTTCATAATGTAGTAAATAGCATTTAAAAACGTTTTAAATAATACTTCCAAACGTGCAAATATAGGAGAATAAAACAGCCGGTAGCATGCTGCAGAAATTTACGCTTGAATCAAAGCCAACATACCTTATGACATAGACTATACAAATAACATATATTTCATAATGTAGTAAATAGCATTTGAAAACGTTTTACATAATACTTCCAAACGTGCAAATATAGGAGAATAAAACAGCCGAAAGCATGCTGTAGAAAGTTAGGCTTGAATCAAGGGAAACATACCTGATGGCATAGACTATACAAATAACATATATTTCATAATGTACTAAATAGCATTTAAAAACGTTTTAAATAATACTTACAAACGTGCAAATATAGGAGAATAAAACAGCCGAAAGCATGCCGTAGAAAGTTAGGCTTGAATCAAGGCAAACATACCTTATGGCATAGACTATACAAATAACATATATTTCATAATGTAGTAAATAGCATTTAAAAACATTTTAAATAATACTTCCAAACGTGCAAATATAGGAGAATAAAACAGCCGGTAGCATGCTGCAGAAAGTTAGGCTTGAATCAAAGCCAACATACCTTATGACATAGACTATACAAATAACATATATTTCATAATGTAGTAAATAGCATTTAAAAACGTTTTACATAATACTTCCAAACGTGCAAATATAGGAGAATAAAACAGCCGAAAGCATGCTGTAGAAAGGTAGGCTTGAATCAAGGCAAACATAGCTTATGGCATAGACTATACAAATGACATATATTTCATAATGTTGTAAATAGCATTTAAAAACATTTTAAATAATACTTCCAAACGTGCAAATATAGGAGAATAAAACAGCCGGTAGCATGCTGTAGAAAGTTAGGCTTGAATCAAGGCAAACATACCGGATGGCATAGACTATACAAATAACATATATTTCATAATGTAGTAAATAGCATTTAAAATCGTTTTAAACAATACTTCCAAACGTGCAAATATAGGAGAATAAAACAGCCGAAAGCATGCCGTAGAAAGTTAGGCTTGAATCAAGGCAAACATTCCTTATGGCATAGACTATAAAAGCAACATATTTTCCATAATATAGTAAATAGCATTTAAAAACGTTTTAAATAATTCTTCCAAACGTGCAAATATAGGAGAATAAAACAGCCGGTAGCATGCTGTAGAAAGTTAGGCTTGAATCAAGGCAAACATACCTGATGGCATAGACTATACAAATAACATATATTTCATAATCTAGTAAATAGCATTTAAAAACGTTTTACATAATACTTCCAAACTTGCAAATATAGGAGAATTAAACAGCCGGTAGCATGCTGCAGAACGTTAGGCTCGAATCAAGGCAAACATACCTTATGACGTAGACTATACAAATAACATATATTTCATAATGTAGTAAATAGCATTTAAAAACGTTTTAAATAATACTTACAAACGTGTAAATATAGGAGAATAAAACAGCCGAAAGCATGCTGTAGAAAGGTAGGCTCGAATCAAGGCAAACATACCTTATGACGTAGACTATACAAATAACATATATTTCATAATGTAGTAAATAGCATTTAAAAACGTTTTAAATAATACTTACAAACGTGCAAATATAGGAGAATAAAACAGGCGGTAACATGCTGTAGAAAGTTAGACTTGAATCAAAGCAAACATACCTTATGACATAGACTATACAAATAACATATATTTCATAATGTAGTGAATAACATTTAAAAACGTTTTACATAATACTTCCAAACGTGCAAATATAGGAGAATAAAACCGCCGGTAGCATGCTGTAGAAAGTTAGGCTTGAATCAAGGCAAACATACCTGATGGCATAGACTATACAAATAACATATATTTCATAATGTAGTAAATGGCATTTAAAAACGTTTTAAAAAATACTTCCAAACGTGCAAATATAGGAAAATAAAACAGCCGGTAGCATGCTGTGGAAAGGTAGGCTTGAATCAAGGCAAACATACCTTATGGCATAGACTATACCAATAACATATATTTCATAGTGTAGTTAATAGTATTTAAAAACGTTTTAAATAATACTTCCAAACCTGCAAATATAGGAGAATAAAACAGCCGAAAGCATGCTGTAGAAAGGTAGGCTTGAATCAAGGCAAACATACCTTATGGCATAGACTATACAAATAACATATATTTCATAATGTAGTAAGTTGCATTTAAAAACGTTTTAAATAATACTTCCAAACGTGCAAATATAGGAGAATAAAACAGCCGAAAGCATGCCGTAGAACGTTAGGCTTGAATCAAGGCAAACATACATTATGGCATAGACTATACAAATAACATATATTTCATGATGTAGTAAATAGCATTTAAAAACCTTTTTAAATAATACTTCCAAACGTGCAAATATAGGAGAATAAAACCGCCGGTAGCATGCTGCAGAAAGTTAGGCTTGAATCAAAGCAAACATACCTTATGACATAGACTATACAAACAACATATATTTCATAATGTAGTAAATAGCATTTAAAAACGTTTTAAAAAATACTTCCAAACGTGCAAATATAGGAGAATAAAACAGCCGGTAGCATGCTGCAGAACGTTAGGCTCGAATCAAGGCAAACATACCTAATGACATAGACTATACAAATAACATATATTTCATAATGTACTAAATAGCATTTAAAAACGTTTTAAATAATACTTACAAACGTGCAAATATAGGAGAATAAAACAACCGAAATCATGCTGTAGCAAGGTAGGCTTGAATCAAGGCAAACATACCTTATGGCATAGTCTATACAAATAACATATATTTCATAATGTAGTAAATAGCATTTAAAAACGTTTTAAATAATAATTCCAAACGTGCAAATATAGGAGAATAAAACAGCCATTAGCATGCTGCAGTAAGTTAGGCTTGAATCAAAGCAAACATACCTTATGACATAGACTATATAAATAACATATATTTCATAATGTAGTAAATAGCATTTAAAAACGTTTTAAATAATACTTCCAAACGTGCAAATATAGGAGAATAAAACAGCCGGTAGCATGCTGCAGAAAGTTAGGCTTGAATCAAGGCAAACATACCTTATGACATAGACTATACAAATAACATATATTTCATAATGTAGTAAATAGCATTTAAAAACCTTTTAAATAATACTTCCAAACGTGCAAATATAGGAGAATAAAACAGCCGGTAGCATGCTGTAGAAAGGTAGGCTTGAATCAAGGCAAACATACCTTATGGCATAGACTATACATTAAAATATATTACATAATGTAGTAAGTTGCATTTAAAAACGTTTTAAATAATACTTCCAAACGTGCAAATATAGGAGAATAAAACAGCCGAAAGCATGCCGTAGAAAGTTAGGCTTGAATCAAGGCAAAAATACCTTATGGCATAGACTATACAAGCAACATATTTTCCATAATGGTGTAAATAGCATTTTAAAACGTTTTAAATAATACTTCCAAACGTGCAAATATAGGAGAATAAAACCGCCGGTAGCATGCTGTAGAAAGTTAGGCTTGAATCAAGGCAAACATACCTGATGGCATAGACTATACAAATAACACATATTTCATAGTGTAGTTAATAGTATTTAAAAACGTTTTAAATAATACTTCCAAACTTGCAAATATAGGAGAATAAAACAGCCGGTAGCATGCTGTAGAAAGTTAGGCTTGAATCAAGGCAAACATACCTGATGGCATAGACTATACAAATAACATTTATTTCATAATGTAGTAAATAGCATTTAAAAACGTTTTAAATAATACTTCCAAACGTGCAAATAAAGGAGAATAAAACAGCCGGTAGCATGCTGCAGAAAGTTAGGCTTGAATCAAGGCAAACATACCCTATGACATAGACTATAGAAATAACATATATTTCATAATGTAGTAAATAGCATTTAAAAACGTTTTAAATAATACTTACAAACGTGTAAATATAGGAGAATAAAACAGCCGAAAGCATGCTGTAGAAAGGTAGGCTCGAATCAAGGCAAACATACCTTATGACGTAGACTATACAAATAACATATATTTCATAATGTAGTAAATAGCATTTAAAAACGTTTTAAATAATACTTACAAACGTGCAAATATAGGAGAATAAAACAGGCGGTAACATGCTGTAGAAAGTTAGACTTGAATCAAAGCAAACATACCTTATGACATAGACTATACAAATAACATATATTTCATAATGTAGTGAATAACATTTAAAAACGTTTTACATAATACTTCCAAACGTGCAAATATAGGAGAATAAAACCGCCGGTAGCATGCTGTAGAAAGTTAGGCTTGAATCAAGGCAAACATACCTGATGGCATAGACTATACAAATAACATATATTTCATAATGTAGTAAATGGCATTTAAAAACGTTTTAAAAAATACTTCCAAACGTGCAAATATAGGAAAATAAAACAGCCGGTAGCATGCTGTGGAAAGGTAGGCTTGAATCAAGGCAAACATACCTTATGGCATAGACTATACCAATAACATATATTTCATAGTGTAGTTAATAGTATTTAAAAACGTTTTAAATAATACTTCCAAACCTGCAAATATAGGAGAATAAAACAGCCGAAAGCATGCTGTAGAAAGGTAGGCTTGAATCAAGGCAAACATACCTTATGGCATAGACTATACAAATAACATATATTTCATAATGTAGTAAGTTGCATTTAAAAACGTTTTAAATAATACTTCCAAACGTGCAAATATAGGAGAATAAAACAGCCGAAAGCATGCCGTAGAACGTTAGGCTTGAATCAAGGCAAACATACATTATGGCATAGACTATACAAATAACATATATTTCATGATGTAGTAAATAGCATTTAAAAACCTTTTTAAATAATACTTCCAAACGTGCAAATATAGGAGAATAAAACCGCCGGTAGCATGCTGCAGAAAGTTAGGCTTGAATCAAAGCAAACATACCTTATGACATAGACTATACAAACAACATATATTTCATAATGTAGTAAATAGCATTTAAAAACGTTTTACAAAATACTTCCAAACGTGCAAATATAGGAGAATAAAACAGCCGGTAGCATGCTGCAGAACGTTAGGCTCGAATCAAGGCAAACATACCTAATGACATAGACTATACAAATAACATATATTTCATAATGTACTAAATAGCATTTAAAAACGTTTTAAATAATACTTACAAACGTGCAAATATAGGAGAATAAAACAACCGAAATCATGCTGTAGCAAGGTAGGCTTGAATCAAGGCAAACATACCTTATGGCATAGTCTATACAAATAACATATATTTCATAATGTAGTAAATAGCATTTAAAAACGTTTTAAATAATAATTCCAAACGTGCAAATATAGGAGAATAAAACAGCCATTAGCATGCTGCAGTAAGTTAGGCTTGAATCAAAGCAAACATACCTTATGACATAGACTATATAAATAACATATATTTCATAATGTAGTAAATAGCATTTAAAAACGTTTTAAATAATACTTCCAAACGTGCAAATATAGGAGAATAAAACAGCCGGTAGCATGCTGCAGAAAGTTAGGCTTGAATCAAGGCAAACATACCTTATGACATAGACTATACAAATAACATATATTTCATAATGTAGTAAATAGCATTTAAAAACGTTTTAAATAATACTTCCAAACGTGCAAATATAGGAGAATAAAACAGCCGGTAGCATGCTGTAGAAAGGTAGGCTTGAATCAAGGCAAACATACCTTATGGCATAGACTATACATTAAAATATATTACATAATGTAGTAAGTTGCATTTAAAAACGTTTTAAATAATACTTCCAAACGTGCAAATATAGGAGAATAAAACAGCCGAAAGCATGCCGTAGAAAGTTAGGCTTGAATCAAGGCAAAAATACCTTATGGCATAGACTATACAAGCAACATATTTTCCATAATGGTGTAAATAGCATTTTAAAACGTTTTAAATAATACTTCCAAACGTGCAAATATAGGAGAATAAAACCGCCGGTAGCATGCTGTAGAAAGTTAGGCTTGAATCAAGGCAAACATACCTGATGGCATAGACTATACAAATAACACATATTTCATAGTGTAGTTAATAGTATTTAAAAACGTTTTAAATAATACTTCCAAACTTGCAAATATAGGAGAATAAAACAGCCGGTAGCATGCTGTAGAAAGTTAGGCTTGAATCAAGGCAAACATACCTGATGGCATAGACTATACAAATAACATTTATTTCATAATGTAGTAAATAGCATTTAAAAACGTTTTAAATAATACTTCCAAACGTGCAAATAAAGGAGAATAAAACAGCCGGTAGCATGCTGCAGAAAGTTAGGCTTGAATCAAGGCAAACATACCCTATGACATAGACTATAGAAATAACATATTTTTCATAATGTAGTAAATAGCATTTAAAAACGTTTTAAATAATACTTACAAACGTGTAAATATAGGAGAATAAAACAGCCGAAAGCATGCTGTAGAAAGGTAGGCTTGAATCAAGGCAAACATACCTTATGGCATAGACTATACAAATAACATATATTTCATAATGTAGTAAGTTGCATTTAAAAACGTTTTAAATAATACTTACAAACGTGCAAATATAGGAGAATAAAACAGCCGAAAGCATGCCGTAGAACGTTAGGCTTGAATCAAGGCAGACATACCTTATGGCATAGACTATCCAAACAACATATATTCCATAATGTAGTAAATAGCATTTACAAACATTTTAAATAATACTTTCAAACGTGCCAATATAGGAGAATAAAACAGCCGGTAGCATGCTGTAGAAAGTTAGGCTTGAATCAAGGCAAACATACATTATGGCATAGACTATACAAATAACATATATTTCATAATGTAGAAAATAGCATTTAAAAACGTTTTAAATAATACTTCCAAACGTGCAAATATAGGAGAATAAAACAGCCGGTCGCATGCTGCAAAAAGTTAGGCTTGAATCAAAGCAAACATACCTTATGACATAGACTATAAAAATAACATATATTTCATCATGTAGTAAATAGCATTTAAAAAAGTTTTAAATAATACTTCCAAACGTGCAAATATAGGAGAATAAAACAGCCGGTAGCATGCTGCAGAAAGTTAGGCTTGAATCAAGGCAAACATACCTTATGACATTGACTATACAAATAACATATATTTCATAATGTAGTAAGTAGCATTTAAAAACGTTTTAAATAATACTTCCAAACGTGCAAATATAGGAGAATAAAACAGCCGGTAGCATGCTGTAGAAAGGTAGGCTTGAATCAAGGCAAACATACCTTATGGCATAGACTATACAAGCAACATATTCTCCATAATGTAGAACGTGGCATTTAAAAACGTTTTAAATAATACTTCCAAACCTGCAAATATAGGAGAATAAAACAGCCGAAAGCATGCCGTAGAACGTTAGGCTTGAATCAAGGCAAACATACCTTATGGCATAGACTATCCAAACAACATATATTCCATAATGTGGTAAAAAGCATTTACAAACATTTTAAATAATACTTTCAAACGTGCAAATATAGGAGAATAAAACAGCCGGTAGCATGCTGTAGAAAGTTAGGCTTGAATCAAGGCAAACATACATTATGGAATAGACTATACAAATAACATATATTTCATAATGTAGTAAATAGCATTTAAAAACGTTTTAAATAATACTTCCAAACGTGCAAATATAGGAGAATAAAATAGCCGGTAGCATGCTGTAGAAAGTTAGGCTTCAATCAAGGCAAACATACATTATGGCATTGACTATACAAATAACATATATTTCATAATGTAGTAAATAGCATTTAAAAACGTTTTAAATAATACTTCCAAACGTGCTAATATAGGAGAATAAAACAGCCGGTAGCATGCTGCAGAAAGTTAGGCTTGAATCGAAGCAAATATACCTTATGACATAGACTATACAAATAACATATATTTCATAATGTAGTAAATAGCATTTAAAAACGTTTTACATAATACTTCCAAACGTGCAAATATAGGAGAATAAAACAGCCGGTAGCATGCTGCAGAACGTTAGGCTCGAATCAAGGCAAACATACCTTATGACATAGACTATACAAATAACATATATTTCATAATGTACTAAATAGCATTTAAAAACGTTTTAAATAATACTTACAAACGTGCAAATATAAGAGAATAAAACAGCCGGTAGCATGCTGTAGAAAGGTAGGCTTGAATCAAGGCAAACATACCTTATGGCATAGACTATACAAATAACATATATTTCATAATGTAGTAAATAGCATTTAAAAACGTTTTAAATAATACTTCCAAACGTGCAAATATATTAGAATAAAACAGCCGGTAGAATGCTGCAGAAAGTTAGGCTTGAATCAAAGCAAACATACCTTATGACATAGACTATACAAATAACATATATTTCATAATGTAGTAAATAGCATTTAAAAACGTTTTAAATAATACTTCCAAACGTGCAAATATAGGAGAATAAAAAAGCCTGTAGCATGCTGCAGAAAGTTAGGCTTGAATCAAGGCAAACATACCTTATGACATAGACTATGCAAATAAGATATATTTCATAATGTAGTAAATAGCATTTAAAAACGTTTTAAATAATACTTCCAAACGTGCAAATATAGGAGAATAAAACAGCCGGTAGCATGCTGTAGAAAGGTAGGCTTGAATCAAGGCAAACATACCTTATGGCATAGACTATACATTAAAATATATTACATAATGTAGTAAGTTGCATTTAAAAACGTTTTAAATAATACTTCCAAACGTGCAAATATAATAGAATAAAATAGCCAAAAGCATGCCGTAGAAAGTTAGGCTTGAATCAAGGCAAACATACCTTATGGCATAGACTATACAAGCAACATATTCTCCATAATGTAGAACGTGGCATTTAAAAACGTTTTAAATAATACTTCCAAACTTGCAAATATAGGAGAATAAAACAGCCGGTAGCATGCTGTAGAAAGTTAGGCTTGAATCAAGGCAAACATACCTGATGGCATAGACTATACAAATAACATTTATTTCATAATGTAGTAAATAGCATTTAAAAACGTTTTAAATAATACTTCCAAACGTGCAAATATAGGAGAATAAAACAGCCGGTAGCATGCTGCAGAAAGTTAGGCTTGAATCAAAGCAAACATACCCTATGACATAGACTATAGAAATAACATATATTTCATAATGTAGTAAATAGCATTTAAAAACGTTTTAAATAATACTTACAAACGTGTAAATATAGGAGAATAAAACAGCCGAAAGCATGCTGTAGAAAGGTAGGCTTGAATCAAGGCAAACATACCTTATGGCATAGACTATACAAATAACATATATTTCATAATGTAGTAAGTTGCATTTAAAAACGTTTTAAATAATACTTTCAAACGTGCCAATATAGGAGAATAAAACAGCCGGTAGCATGCTGTAGAAAGTTAGGCTTGAATCAAGGCAAACATACATTATGGCATAGACTATACAAATAACATATATTTCATAATGTAGTAAATAGCATTTAAAAACGTTTTAAATAATACTTCCAAACGTGCAAATATAGGAGAATAAAACAGCCGGTCGCATGCTGCAAAAAGTTAGGCTTGAATCAATGCAAACATACGTTATGACATAGACTATACAAATAACATATATTTCATCATGTAGTAAATAGCATTTAAAAACGTTTTAAATAATACTTCCAAACGTGCAAATATAGGAGAATAAAACAGCCGGTAGCATGCTGCAGAAAGTTAGGCTTGAATCAAGGCAAACATACCTTATGACATTGACTATACAAATAACATATATTTCATAATGTAGTAAGTAGCATTTAAAAACGTTTTAAATAATACTTCCAAACGTGCAAATATAGGAGAATAAAACAGCCGGTAGCATGCTGTAGAAAGGTAGGCTTGAATCAAGGCAAACATACCTTATGGCATAGACTATACATTAAAATATATTACATAATGTAGAACGTGGCATTTAAAAACGTTTTAAATAATACTTCCAAACGTGCAAATATAATAGAATAAAATAGCCAAAAGCATGCCGTAGAAAGTTAGGCTTGAATCAAGGCAAACATACCTTATGGCATAGACTATACAAGCAACATATTCTCCATAATGTAGAACGTGGCATTTAAAAACGTTTTAAATAATACTTCCAAACCTGCAAATATAGGAGAATAAAACAGCCGAAAGCATGCCGTAGAACGTTAGGCTTGAATCAAGGCAAACATACCTTATGGCATAGACTATCCAAACAACATATATTCCATAATGTGGTAAATAGCATTTACAAACATTTTAAATAATACTTTCAAACGTGCAAATATAGGAGAATAAAACAGCCGGTAGCATGCTGTAGAAAGTTAGGCTTGAATCAAGGCAAACATACATTATGGAATAGACTATACAAATAACATATATTTCATAATGTAGTAAATAGCATTTAAAAACGTTTTAAATAATACTTCCAAACGTGCAAGTATAGGAGAATAAAACAGCCGGTCGCATGCTGCAAAAAGTTAGGCTTGAATCAATGCAAACATACGTTATGACATAGACTATACAAATAACATATATTTCATCATGTAGTAAATAGCATTTAAAAACGTTTTAAATAATACTTCCAAACGTGCAAATATAGGAGAATAAAACAGCCGGTAGCATGCTGCAGAAAGTTAGGCTTGAATCAAGGCAAACATACCTTATGACATTGACTATACAAATAACATATATTTCATAATGTAGTAAGTAGCATTTAAAAACGTTTTAAATAATACTTCCAAACGTGCAAATATAGGAGAATAAAACAGCCGGTAGCATGCTGTAGAAAGGTAGGCTTGAATCAAGGCAAACATACCTTATGGCATAGACTATACATTAAAATATATTACATAATGTAGAACGTGGCATTTAAAAACGTTTTAAATAATACTTCCAAACGTGCAAATATAATAGAATAAAATAGCCAAAAGCATGCCGTAGAAAGTTAGGCTTGAATCAAGGCAAACATACCTTATGGCATAGACTATACAAGCAACATATTCTCCATAATGTAGAACGTGGCATTTAAAAACGTTTTAAATAATACTTCCAAACCTGCAAATATAGGAGAATAAAACAGCCGAAAGCATGCCGTAGAACGTTAGGCTTGAATCAAGGCAAACATACCTTATGGCATAGACTATCCAAACAACATATATTCCATAATGTGGTAAATAGCATTTACAAACATTTTAAATAATACTTTCAAACGTGCAAATATAGGAGAATAAAACAGCCGGTAGCATGCTGTAGAAAGTTAGGCTTGAATCAAGGCAAACATACATTATGGAATAGACTATACAAATAACATATATTTCATAATGTAGTAAATAGCATTTAAAAACGTTTTAAATAATACTTCCAAACGTGCAAATATAGGAGAATAAAATAGCCCGTAGCATGCTGTAGAAAGTTAGGCTTGAATCAAGGCAAACATACATTATGGCATTGACTATACAAATAACATATATTTCATAATGTAGTAAATAGCATTTAAAAACGTTTTAAATAATACTTCCAAACGTGCTAATATAGGAGAATAAAACAGCCGGTAGCATGCTGCAGAAAGTTAGGCTTGAATCGAAGCAAATATACCTTATGACATAGACTATACAAATAACATATATTTCATAATGTAGTAAATAGCATTTAAAAACGTTTTACATAATACTTCCAAACGTGCAAATATAGGAGAATAAAACAGCCGGTAGCATGCTGCAGAACGTTAGGCTCGAATCAAGGCAAACATACCTTATGACATAGACTATACAAATAACATATATTTCATAATGTACTAAATAGCATTTAAAAACGTTTTAAATAATACTTACAAACGTGCAAATATAAGAGAATAAAACAGCCGGTAGCATGCTGTAGAAAGGTAGGCTTGAATCAAGGCAAACATACCTTATGGCATAGACTATACAAATAACATATATTTCATAATGTAGTAAATAGCATTTAAAAACGTTTTAAATAATACTTCCAAACGTGCAAATATATTAGAATAAAACAGCCGGTAGAATGCTGCAGAAAGTTAGGCTTGAATCAAAGCAAACATACCTTATGACATAGACTATACAAATAACATATATTTCATAATGTAGTAAATAGCATTTAAAAACGTTTTAAATAATACTTCCAAACGTGCAAATATAGGAGAATAAAAAAGCCTGTAGCATGCTGCAGAAAGTTAGGCTTGAATCAAGGCAAACATACCTTATGACATAGACTATGCAAATAAGATATATTTCATAATGTAGTAAATAGCATTTAAAAACGTTTTAAATAATACTTCCAAACGTGCAAATATAGGAGAATAAAACAGCCGGTAGCATGCTGTAGAAAGGTAGGCTTGAATCAAGGCAAACATACCTTATGGCATAGACTATACATTAAAATATATTACATAATGTAGTAAGTTGCATTTAAAAACGTTTTAAATAATACTTCCAAACGTGCAAATATAATAGAATAAAATAGCCAAAAGCATGCCGTAGAAAGTTAGGCTTGAATCAAAGCAAACATACCTTATGGCATAGACTATACAAGCAACATATTCTCCATAATGTAGAACGTGGCATTTAAAAACGTTTTAAATATTACTTCCAAACCTGCAAATATAGGAGAATAAAACAGCCGAAAGCATGCCGTAGAACGTTAGGCTTGAATCAAGGCAAACATACCTTATGGCATAGACTATCCAAACAACATATATTCCATAATGTGGAAAATAGCATTTACAAACATTTTAAATAATACTTTCAAACGTGCAAATATAGGAGAATAAAACAGCCGGTAGCATGCTGTAGAAAGTTAGGCTTGAATCAAGGCAAACATACATTATGGAATAGACTATACAAATAACATATATTTCATAATGTAGTAAATAGCATTTAAAAACGTTTTAAATAATACTTCCAAACGTGCAAATATAGGAGAATAAAATAGCCGGTAGCATGCTGTAGAAAGTTAGGCTTGAATCAAGGCAAACATACATTATGGCATTGACTATACAAATAACATATATTTCATAATGTAGTAAATAGCATTTAAAAACGTTTTAAATAATACTTCCAAACGTGCTAATATAGGAGAATAAAACAGCCGGTAACATGCTGCAGAAAGTTAGGCTTGAATCGAAGCAAATATACCTTATGACATAGACTATACAAATAACATATATTTCATAATGTAGTAAATAGCATTTAAAAACGTTTTACATAATACTTCCAAACGTGCAAATATAGGAGAATAAAACAGCCGGTAGCATGCTGCAGAACGTTAGGCTCGAATCAAGGCAAACATACCTTATGACATAGACTATACAAATAACATATATTTCATAATGTACTAAATAGCATTTAAAAACGTTTTAAATAATACTTACAAACGTGCAAATATAGGAGAATAAAACAGCCGGTAGCATGCTGTAGAAAGGTAGGCTTGAATCAAGGCAAACATACCTTATGGCATAGACTATACAAATAACATATATTTCATAATGTAGTAAATAGCATTTAAAAACGTTTTAAATAATACTTCCAAACGTGCAAATATATTAGAATAAAACAGCCGGTGGAATGCTGCAGAAAGTTAGGCTTGAATCAAAGCAAACATACCTTATGACATAGACTATACAAATACCATATATTTCATAATGTAGTAAATAGCATTTAAAAACGTTTTAAATAATACTTCCAAACGTGCAAATATAGGAGAATAAAAAAGCCTGTAGCATGCTGCAGAAAGTTAGGCTTGAATCAAGGCAAACATACCTTATGACATAGACTATGCAAATAAGATATATTTCATAATGTAGTAAATAGCATTTAAAAACGTTTTAAATAATACTTCCAAACGTGCAAATATAGGAGAATAAAACAGCCGGTAGCATGCTGTAGAAAGGTAGGCTTGAATCAAGGCAAACATACCTTATGGCATAGACTATACATTAAAATATATTACATAATGTAGTAAGTTGCATTTAAAAACGTTTTAAATAATACTTCCAAACGTGCAAATATAATAGAATAAAACTGCCGAAAGCATGCCGTAGAAAGTTAGGCTTGAATCAACTCAAACATACCTTATGGCATAGACTATACAAGCAACATATTTTCCATAATGTAGTAAATAGAATTTAAAAACGTTTTAAATAATACTTCCAAACGTGCAAATATAGGGGAATAAAACCGCCGGTAGCATGCTGTAGAAAGTTAGGCTTGAATCAAGGCAAACATACCTGATCTCATAGACTATACAAATAACATATATTTCATAATGTAGTAAATAGCATTTAAAAACTTTTTAAATAATACTTCCAAACGTGCAAATATAGGAGAATAAAACAGCCGGTAGCATACTGCAGAAAGTTAGGCTTGAATCAAGGCAAACATACCTTATGACATAGACTATAGAAATAACATATATTTCATAATATAGTAAATAGCATTTAAAAACGTTTTACATAATACTTCCATACGTGCAAATATAGGAGAATTAAACAGCCGGTAGCATGCTGCAGAACGTTAGGCTCGAATCAAGGCAAACATACCTTATGACATAGACTATACAAATAACATATATTTCATAATGTAGTAAATAGTATTAAAAACGTTTTAAATAATACTTACAAACGTGTAAATATAGGAGAATAAAACAGCCGAAAGCATGCTGTAGAAAGGTAGGCTTGAATCAAGGCAAACATACCTTATTGCATAGACTATACAAATAACATATATTTCATAATGTAGTAAGTTGCATTTAAAAACATTTTAAATAATACTTACAAACGTGCAAATATAGGAGAATAAAACAGCCGAAAGCATGCCGTAGAAAGTTAGGCTTGAACTAAGGCAAACATACCCCTTGGCATAGACTATCCAAACAACATATATTCCATAATGTAGTAAATAGCATTTACAAACATTTTAAATAATACTTTCAAACGTGCAAATATAGGAGAATAGAACAGCCGGTAGCATGCTGTAGAAAGTTAGGCTTGAATCAAGGCAAACATACATTATGGCATAGACTATACAAATAACATATATTTCATAATGTCGTAAATAGCATTTAAAAACGTTTTAAATAATACTTCCAAACGTGCAAATATAGGAGAATTAAACAGCCGGTAGCATTCTGCAGAACGTTAGGCTCGAATCAAGAAAAACATACCTTATGACATAGACTATACAAATAACATATATTTCATAATGTAGTAAATAGCATTTAAAAACGTTTTAAATAATACTTCCAAATGTGCAAATATAGGAGAATAAAACAGCCGGTAGCATGCTGTAGAAAGTTAGGCTTGAATCAAAGCAAACATACCTTATGACATAGACTATACAAATAACATATATTTCATAATGTAGTAAATAGCATTTAAAAACGTTTTACATAATACTTCCAAACGTGCAAATATAGGAGAATTAAACAGCCGGTAGCATGCTGCAGAACGTTAGGCTCGAATCAAGGCAAACATGCCTTATGACATAGACTATACAAATAACATGTATTTCATATTGTAGTATATAGCATTTAAAAACGTTTTAAATAATACTTACAAACGTGCAAATATAGGAGAAAAAAACAGCCGAAAGCATGCTGCAGAACGTTAGGCTCGAATCAAGGCAAACATACCTTATGACATAGACTATACAAATAACATATATTTCATAATATAGTAAGTTGCATTTAAAAACTTTTACATAATACTTCCAAACGTGCAAATATAGGAGAATAAAACAGCCGGTAGCATGCTGCAGAAAGTTAGGCTTGAATCAAGGCAAACATACCTTATGACATAGACTATACAAATAACATATATTTCATAATGTAGTAAATAGCATTTAAAATCGTTTTAAATAATACTTACAAACGTGTAAATATAGGAGAATAAAACAGCCGGTAGCATGCTGTAGAAACGTAGGCTTGACGCAAGGCAAACATACCTTATGGCATAGACTATACATTAACATATATTTCATAATGTAGTAAGTTGCATTTAAAAACGTTTTAAATAATACTTCCAAACGTGCAAATATAGGAGAATAATACAGCCGAATGCATGCCGTAGAAAGTTAGGCATGAATCAAGGCAAACATACCTTATAGCCTAGTCTATACAAGCAACATATATTCCATAATGTAGTAAATAGCATTTAAAAACGTTTTAAATAATACTTCCAAACGTGCAAATATAGGAGAATAAAACAGCCGGTAGCATGCTGTTGAATGTTAGGCTTGAATGAAGGCAAACATACCTTATGGCATAGACTATACAAATAACATATATTTCATAATGTAGTAAATAGCATTTAAAAACGTTTTAAATAATACTTCCAAACGTGCAAGTATAGGAGAATAAAACAGCCGGTAGCATGCTGCAGAGAGTTAGGCTTGAATCAAGGCAAACATACTTTATGACATAGACTATACAAATAACATTTAATTCATAATGTAGTAAATAGCATTTAAAAACGTTTTAAATAATACTTCCAAACGTCAAAATATAGGAAAATAAAACAGACGCCAGCATGATGTAGAAAGCTAGGCTTGAATCAAGGCAAACATACCTTATGGCATAGACTATATAAATAACATATATTTCATTATGTAGTAAATAGCATTTAAAAACGTTTTAAATAATACTTCCAAACGTGCAAATATAGGAGAATAAAACAGCCGGTAGCATGCTGCAGAAAGTTAGGCTTGAATCGAAGCAAACATACCTTATGACATAGACTATACAAATAATATGTATTTCATAATGTAGTAAATAGCATTTAAAAACGTTTTAAATAATACTTCCAAACGTGCAAATATAGGAGAATAAAACAGCCGGTAGCATGCTGCAGAACGTTAGGCTCGAATCAAGGAAAACATACCTTATGTCATAGACTATACAAATAACATGTATTTCATAATGTAGTAAATAGCATTTAAAAACGTTTTAAATAATACTTCCAAACGTGCAAATATAGGAGAATAAAACAGCCGTTAGCATGCTGTAGAAAGTTAGGCTTGAATCAAGGCAAACATACATTATGGCATAGACTATATAAATAACATATATTTCATTATGTAGTAAATAGCATTTAAAAACGTTTTAAATAATACTTCCAAACGTGCAAATATAGGAGAATAAAACAGCCGGTAGCATGCTGCAGAAAGTTAGGCTTGAATCGAAGCAAACTTACCTTATGACATAGACTATACAAATAACATATATTTCATAATGTAGTAAATAGCATTTAAAAACGTTTTACATAATACTTCCAAACGTGCAAATATAGGAGAATAAAACAGCCGGTAGCATGCTGCAGAACGTTAGGCTCGAATCAAGGCAAACATACCTTATGACATAGACTATACAAATAACTATATTTCATTATGTAGTAAGTTGCATTTAAAAACGTTTTAAATAATACTTACAAACGTGCAAATATAGGAGAATAAAACAGCCGAAAGCATGCCGTAGAACGTTAGGCTTGAATCAAGGCAAACATAACTTATGGCATAGACTATACAAACAACATATATTCCATAATGTAGTAAATAGCATTTAAAAACGTTTTAAATAATACTTCCAAACGTGCAAATATAGGAGAATAAAACAGGCATTAACATGATGTAAAAAGTTAGACTTGAATCAAGGCAAAGATACCTTATGGCATAGACTATACAAATAACATATATTTCATAGTGTAGTAAATAGCATTTAAAAACGTTTTAAATAATACTTCCAAACGTGCAAATATAGGAGAATAAAACAGCCGGTAGCATGCTGTAGAAAGTTAGGCTTGTATCAAGGCAAACATACCTTATGACATAGACTATTGAAATAACATATATTTCATAATGTAGTCAATAGCATTTGAAAACGTTTTAAATAATACTTCCAAACGTGCAAATATAGGAGAATAAAACAGCCGAAAGCATGCCGTATAAAGTTAGGCTTGAACCAAGGCAAACATACCTTATGGCATAGACTATACAAACAACATATATTCCATAATGTAGTAAATAGCATTTAAAAACGTTTTAAATAATACTTCCAAACGTGCAAATACAGGAGAATAAAACAGGCGGTAACATGCTGTAGAAAGTTAGACTTGAATCAAGGCAAACATACCTTATGGCATAGACTATACAAATAACATGTATTTCATAGTGTGGTAAATAGCATTAAAAACGTTTTAAATAATACTTCCAAACGTGCAAATATAGGAGAATAAAACAGCCGGCAGCATGCTGTAGAAAAAAAGGCTTGAATCAAGGCAAACATACCTTATGGCATAGACTATACAAATAACATATATTTCATTATGTAGTAAGTTGCATTTAAAAACGTTTTAAATAATACTAACAAACGTGCAAATATAGGAGAATAAAACAGCCGGTAGCATGCTGCAGTAAGTTAGGCTTGAATCAAGGCAAACATACCTTATGACATAGACTATAGAAATAACATATATTTCATAATGTAGTAAATAGCATTTAAAAACGTTTTACATAATACTTCCAAACGTGCAAATATAGGAGAATTAAACAGCCGGTAGCATGCTGCAGAACGTTAGGCTCGAATCAAGGCAAACATACCTTATGACATAGACTATACAAATAACATATATTTCATAATGTAGTAAATAGCATTTTAAAACGTTTTAAATAATACTTACAAACGTGCCAATAAAGGAGAATAAAACAGCCGAAAGCATGCTGTAGAATGGTAGGCTTGAATCAAGGCAAACATACCTTATGGCATAGACTATACAAACAACATATATTCCATAATGTAGTAAATAGCATTTAAACCTTTTTAAATAAAACTTCCAAACGTGCAAATATAGGAGAATAAAACAGCCGGTAGCATGCTGTAGAAAGGTAGGCTTGAGTCAAGGCAAACATTCCTTATCGCATAGACTATACAAATAACATATATTTCATAGTGTAGTTAATAGTATTTAAAAACGTTTTAAATAATATTTTCAAACCTGCAAATATAGGAGAATAAAACCGCCGGTAGCATGCTGTAGAAAGTTAGGCTTGAATCAAGGCAAACATACCTTATGGCATAGACTATACTAATAACATATATTTCATAATGTAGTAAATAGTATTTAAAACGTTTTAAATAATACTTCCAAACGTGAAAATATAGGAGAATAAAACAGCCGGTAACATGCTGTAGAAAGTTAGACTTAAATCAAGGCAAACATACCTTATGGCATAGACTATACAAACAACATATATTCCATAATGTAGTAAATAGCATTTAAAAACGTTTTAAATAATACTTCCAAACGTGCAAATATAGGAGAATAAAACAGCCGGTATCATGCTGCAGAACGTTAGGCTCGAATCAAGGCAAACATACCTTATGGCATTGACTATACAAACAACATATATTCCATAATGTAGTACATAGCCTTTAATAACGTTTTAAATAATACTTCCAAACGTCCAAATATAGGAAAATAAAACAGCCGCCAGCATGCTGTAGAAAGGTAGGCTTGAATCAAGGCAAACATTCCTTATTTCATAGACTATACAAATAACATATATTACATAATGTAGTAAGTTGCATTTAAAAACGTTTTAAATAATACTTCCAAACGTGCAAATATAGGAGAATAAAAGAGCCGGTAGCATGCTGCAGAACGTTAGGCTCGAATCAAGGAAAACATACCTTATGACATAGACTATGCAAATAACATGTATTTCATAATGTAGTAAATAGCATTTAAAAACGTTTTAAGTAATACTTCCAAACGTGAAAATATAGGAGAATAAAACAGCCGGTAACATGCTGTAGAAAGTTAGACTTAAATCAAGGCAAACATACCTTATGGCATAGACTATACAAACAACATATATTCCATAATGTAGTAAATAGCATTTAAAAACGTTTTAAATAATACTTCCAAACGTGCAAATATAGGAGAATAAAACAGCCGGTATCATGCTGCAGAACGTTAGGCTCGAATCAAGGCAAACATACCTTATGGCATTGACTATACAAACAACATATATTCCATAATGTAGTACATAGCCTTTAATAACGTTTTAAATAATACTTCCAAACGTGCAAATATAGGAGAATAAAACAGCCGGTAGCATGCTGCAGAAAGTTAGGCTTGAATCGAAGCAAACATACCTTATGACATAGACATACAAATAACATATATTTCATAATGTAGTAAATAGCATTTAAAAACGTTTTACATAATACTTCCAAACGTGCAAATATAGGAGAATAAAACAGCCGGTAGCATGCTGCAGAACGTTAGGCTCGAATCAAGGCAAACATACCTTATGACATAGACTATACAAATAACATATTTTTCATAATGTAGTAAATACAATTTAAAAACGTTTTAAATAATACATACAAACGTGCAAATATAGGAGAAAAAAACAGCCGAAAGCATGCTGCAGAACGTTAGGCTCGAATCAAGGCAAACATACCTTATGGCATAGACTATACATTAAAATATATTACATAATGTAGTAAGTTGCATTTAAAAACGTTTTAAATAATACTTCCAAACGTGCAAATATAATAGAATAAAACTGCCGAAAGCATGCCGTAGAAAGTTAGGCTTGAATCAACTCAAACATACCTTATGGCATAGACTATACAAGCAACATATTTTCCATAATGTAGTAAATAGAATTTAAAAACGTTTTAAATAATACTTCCAAACGTGCAAATATAGGGGAATAAAACCGCCGGTAGCATGCTGTAGAAAGTTAGGCTTGAATCAAGGCAAACATACCTGATCTCATAGACTATACAAATAACATATATTTCATAATGTAGTCAATAGCATTTTAAAACGTTTTAAATAATACTTCCAAACGTGCAAATATAGGAGAATAAAACAGCCGAAAGCATGCCGTATAAAGTTAGGCTTGAACCAAGGCAAACATACCTTATGGCATAGACTATACAAACAACATATATTCCATAATGTAGTAAATAGCATTTAAAAACGTTTTAAATAATACTTCCAAACGTGCAAATACAGGAGAATAAAACAGGCGGTAACATGCTGTAGAAAGTTAGACTTGAATCAAGGCAAACATACCTTATGGCATTGACTATACAAATAACATGTATTTCATAGTGTGGTAAATAGCATTAAAAACGTTTTAAATAATACTTCCAAACGTGCAAATATAGGAGAATAAAACAGCCGGCAGCATGCTGTAGAAAAAAAGGCTTGAATCAAGGCAAACATACCTTATGGCATAGACTATACAAATAACATATATTTCATTATGTAGTAAGTTGCATTTAAAAACGTTTTAAATAATACTAACAAACGTGCAAATATAGGAGAATAAAACAGCCGGTAGCATGCTGCAGTAAGTTAGGCTTGAATCAAGGCAAACATACCTTATGACATAGACTATAGAAATAACATATATTTCATAATGTAGTAAATAGCATTTAAAAACGTTTTACATAATACTTCCAAACGTGCAAATATAGGAGAATTAAACAGCCGGTAGCATGCTGCAGAACGTTAGGCTCGAATCAAGGCAAACATACCTTATGACATAGACTATACAAATAACATATATTTCATAATGTAGTAAATAGCATTTTAAAACGTTTTAAATAATACTTACAAACGTGCCAATAAAGGAGAATAAAACAGCCGAAAGCATGCTGTAGAATGGTAGGCTTGAATCAAGGCAAACATACCTTATGGCATAGACTATACAAACAACATATATTCCATAATGTAGTAAATAGCATTTAAACCTTTTTAAATAAAACTTCCAAACGTGCAAATATAGGAGAATAAAACAGCCGGTAGCATGCTGTAGAAAGGTAGGCTTGAGTCAAGGCAAACATTCCTTATCGCATAGACTATACAAATAACATATATTTCATAGTGTAGTTAATAGTATTTAAAAACGTTTTAAATAATATTTTCAAACCTGCAAATATAGGAGAATAAAACCGCCGGTAGCATGCTGTAGAAAGTTAGGCTTGAATCAAGGCAAACATACCTTATGGCATAGACTATACTAATAACATATATTTCATAATGTAGTAAATAGTATTTAAAACGTTTTAAATAATACTTCCAAACGTGAAAATATAGGAGAATAAAACAGCCGGTAACATGCTGTAGAAAGTTAGACTTAAATCAAGGCAAACATACCTTATGGCATAGACTATACAAACAACATATATTCCATAATGTAGTAAATAGCATTTAAAAACGTTTTAAATAATACTTCCAAACGTGCAAATATAGGAGAATAAAACAGCCGGTATCATGCTGCAGAACGTTAGGCTCGAATCAAGGCAAACATACCTTATGGCATTGACTATACAAATAACATATATTCCATAATGTAGTACATAGCCTTTAATAACGTTTTAAATAATACTTCCAAACGTCCAAATATAGGAAAATAAAACAGCCGCCAGCATGCTGTAGAAAGGTAGGCTTGAATCAAGGCAAACATTCCTTATTTCATAGACTATACAAATAACATATATTACATAATGTAGTAAGTTGCATTTAAAAACGTTTTAAATAATACTTCCAAACGTGCAAATATAGGAGAATAAAAGAGCCGGTAGCATGCTGCAGAACGTTAGGCTCGAATCAAGGAAAACATACCTTATGACATAGACTATGCAAATAACATGTATTTCATAATGTAGTAAATAGCATTTAAAAACGTTTTAAATAATACTTCCAAACGTGAAAATATAGGAGAATAAAACAGCCGGTAACATGCTGTAGAAAGTTAGACTTAAATCAAGGCAAACATACCTTATGGCATAGACTATACAAACAACATATATTCCATAATGTAGTAAATAGCATTTAAAAACGTTTTAAATAATACTTCCAAACGTGCAAATATAGGAGAATAAAACAGCCGGTATCATGCTGCAGAACGTTAGGCTCGAATCAAGGCAAACATACCTTATGGCATTGACTATACAAACAACATATATTCCATAATGTAGTACATAGCCTTTAATAACGTTTTAAATAATACTTCCAAACGTGCAAATATAGGAGAATAAAACAGCCGGTAGCATGCTGCAGAAAGTTAGGCTTGAATCGAAGCAAACATACCTTATGACATAGACATACAAATAACATATATTTCATAATGTAGTAAATAGCATTTAAAAACGTTTTACATAATACTTCCAAACGTGCAAATATAGGAGAATAAAACAGCCGGTAGCATGCTGCAGAACGTTAGGCTCGAATCAAGGCAAACATACCTTATGACATAGACTATACAAATAACATATTTTTCATAATGTAGTAAATACAATTTAAAAACGTTTTAAATAATACATACAAACGTGCAAATATAGGAGAAAAAAACAGCCGAAAGCATGCTGCAGAACGTTAGGCTCGAATCAAGGCAAACATACCTTATGGCATAGACTATACATTAAAATATATTACATAATGTAGTAAGTTGCATTTAAAAACGTTTTAAATAATACTTCCAAACGTGCAAATATAATAGAATAAAACTGCCGAAAGCATGCCGTAGAAAGTTAGGCTTGAATCAACTCAAACATACCTTATGGCATAGACTATACAAGCAACATATTTTCCATAATGTAGTAAATAGAATTTAAAAACGTTTTAAATAATACTTCCAAACGTGCAAATATAGGGGAATAAAACCGCCGGTAGCATGCTGTAGAAAGTTAGGCTTGAATCAAGGCAAACATACCTGATCTCATAGACTATACAAATAACATATATTTCATAATGTAGTAAATAGCATTTAAAAACTTTTTAAATAATAGTTCCAAACGTGCAAATATAGGAGAATAAAACAGCCGGTAGCATACTGCAGAAAGTTAGGCTTGAATCAAGGCAAACATACCTTATGACATAGACTATAGAAATAACATATATTTCATAATGTAGTAAATAGCATTTAAAAACGTTTTACATAATACTTCCATACGTGCAAATATAGGAGAATTAAACAGCCGGTAGCATGCTGCAGAACGTTAGGCTCGAATCAAGGCAAACATACCTTATGACATAGACTATACAAATAACATATATTTCATAATGTAGTAAATAGTATTAAAAACGTTTTAAATAATACTTACAAACGTGTAAATATAGGAGAATAAAACAGCCGAAAGCATGCTGTAGAAAGGTAGGCTTGAATCAAGGCAAACATACCTTATGGCATAGACTATACAAATAACATATATTTCATAATGTAGTAAGTTGCATTTAAAAACATTTTAAATAATACTTACAAACGTGCAAATATAGGAGAATAAAACAGCCGAAAGCATGCCGTAGAAAGTTAGGCTTGAACTAAGGCAAACATACCTTATGGCATAGACTATCCAAACAACATATATTCCATAATGTAGTAAATAGCATTTACAAACATTTTAAATAATACTTTCAAACGTGCAAATATAGGAGAATAGAACAGCCGGTAGCATGCTGTAGAAAGTTAGGCTTGAATCAAGGCAAACATACATTATGGCATAGACTATACAAATAACATATATTTCATAATGTCGTAAATAGCATTTAAAAACGTTTTAAATAATACTTCCAAACGTGCAAATATAGGAGAATTAAACAGCCGGTAGCATTCTGCAGAACGTTAGGCTCGAATCAAGAAAAACGTACCTTATGACATAGACTATACAAATAACATATATTTCATAATGTAGTAAATAGCATTTAAAAACGTTTTAAATAATACTTCCAAATGTGCAAATATAGGAGAATAAAACAGCCGGTAGCATGCTGTAGAAAGTTAGGCTTGAATCAAAGCAAACATACCTTATGACATAGACTATACAAATAACATATATTTCATAATGTAGTAAATAGCATTTAAAAACGTTTTACATAATACTTCCAAACGTGCAAATATAGGAGAATTAAACAGCCGGTAGCATGCTGCAGAACGTTAGGCTCGAATCAAGGCAAACATGCCTTATGACATAGACTATACAAATAACATGTATTTCATAATGTAGTATATAGCATTTAAAAACGTTTTAAATAATACTTACAAACGTGCAAATATAGGAGAAAAAAACCGCCGAAAGCATGCTGCAGAACGTTAGGCTCGAATCAAGGCAAACATACCTTATGACATAGACTATACAAATAACATATATTTCATAATATAGTAAGTTGCATTTAAAAACTTTTACATAATACTTCCAAACGTGCAAATATAGGAGAATAAAACAGCCGGTAGCATGCTGCAGAAAGTTAGGCTTGAATCAAGGCAAACATACCTTATGACATAGACTATACAAATAACATATATTTCATAATGTAGTAAATAGCATTTAAAATCGTTTTAAATAATACTTACAAACGTGTAAATATAGGACAATAAAACAGCCGGTAGCATGCTGTAGAAACGTAGGCTTGACGCAAGGCAAACATACCTTATGGCATAGACTATACATTAACATATATTTCATAATGTAGTAAGTTGCATTTAAAAACGTTTTAAATAATACTTCCAAACGTGCAAATATAGGAGAATAATACAGCCGAAAGCATGCCGTAGAAAGTTAGGCATGAATCAAGGCAAACATACCTTATAGCCTAGACTATACAAGCAACATATATTCCATAATGTAGTAAATAGCATTTAAAAACGTTTTAAATAATACTTCCAAACGTGCAAATATAGGAGAATAAAACAGCCGGTAGCATGCTGTTGAATGTTAGGCTTGAATGAAGGCAAACATACCTTATGGCATAGACTATACAAATAACATATATTTCATAATGTAGTAAATAGCATTTAAAAACGTTTTAAATAATACTTCCAAACGTGCAAGTATAGGAGAATAAAACAGCCGGTAGCATGCTGCAGAGAGTTAGGCTTGAATCAAGGCAAACATACTTTATGACATAGACTATACAAATAACATTTAATTCATAATGTAGTAAATAGCATTTAAAAACGTTTTAAATAATACTTCCAAACGTCAAAATATAGGAAAATAAAACAGACGCCAGCATGATGTAGAAAGCTAGGCTTGAATCAAGGCAAACATACCTTATGGCATAGACTATATAAATAACATATATTTCATTATGTAGTAAATAGCATTTAAAAACGTTTTAAATAATACTTCCAAACGTGCAAATATAGGAGAATAAAACAGCCGGTAGCATGCTGCAGAAAGTTAGGCTTGAATCGAAGCAAACATACCTTATGACATAGACTATACAAATAAAATGTATTTCATAATGTAGTAAATAGCATTTAAAAACGTTTTAAATAATACTTCCAAACGTGCAAATATAGGAGAATAAAACAGCCGGTAGCATGCTGCAGAACGTTAGGCTCGAATCAAGGAAAACATACCTTATGTCATAGACTATACATTAACATGTATTTCATAATGTAGTAAATAGCATTTAAAAACGTTTTAAATAATACTTCCAAACGTGCAAATATAGGAGAATAAAACAGCCGTTAGCATGCTGTAGAAAGTTAGGCTTGAATCAAGGCAAACATACATTATGGCATAGACTATATAAATAACATATATTTCATTATGTAGTAAATAGCATTTAAAAACGTTTTAAATAATACTTCCAAACGTGCAAATATAGGAGAATAAAACAGCCGGTAGCATGCTGCAGAAAGTTAGGCTTGAATCGAAGCAAACATACCTTATGACATAGACTATACAAATAACATATATTTCATAATGTAGTAAATAGCATTTAAAAACGTTTTACATAATACTTCCAAACGTGCAAATATAGGAGAATAAAACAGCCGGTAGCATGCTGCAGAACGTTAGGCTCGAATCAAGGCAAACATACCTTATGACATAGACTATACAAATAACTATATTTCATTATGTAGTAAGTTGCATTTAAAAACGTTTTAAATAATACTTACAAACGTGCAAATATAGGAGAATAAAACAGCCGAAAGCATGCCGTAGAACGTTAGGCTTGAATCAAGGCAAACATAACTTATGGCATAGACTATACAAACAACATATATTCCATAATGTAGTAAATAGCATTTAAAAACGTTTTAAATAATACTTCCAAACGTGCAAATATAGGAGAATAAAACAGGCATTAACATGATGTAAAAAGTTAGACTTGAATCAAGGCAAAGATACCTTATGGCATAGACTATACAAATAACATATATTTCATAGTGTAGTAAATAGCATTTAAAAACGTTTTAAATAATACTTCCAAACGTGCAAATATAGGAGAATAAAACAGCCGGTAGCATGCTGTAGAAAGTTAGGCTTGTATCAAGGCAAACATACCTTATGACATAGACTATTGAAATAACATATATTTCATAATGTAGTCAATAGCATTTGAAAACGTTTTAAATAATACTTCCAAACGTGCAAATATAGGAGAATAAAACAGCCGAAAGCATGCCGTATAAAGTTAGGCTTGAACCAAGGCAAACATACCTTATGGCATAGACTATACAAACAACATATATTCCATAATGTAGTAAATAGCATTTAAAAACGTTTTAAATAATACTTCCAAACGTGCAAATATAGGAGAATAAAACAGGCGGTAACATGCTGTAGAAAGTTAGACTTGAATCAAGGCAAACATACCTTATGGCATAGACTATACAAATAACATGTATTTCATAGTGTGGTAAATAGCATTAAAAACGTTTTAAATAATACTTCCAAACGTGCAAATATAGGAGAATAAAACAGCCGGCAGCATGCTGTAGAAAAAAAGGCTTGAATCAAGGCAAACATACCTTATGGCATAGACTATACAAATAACATATATTTCATTATGTAGTAAGTTGCATTTAGAAACGTTTTAAATAATACTAACAAACGTGCAAATATAGGAGAATAAAACAGCCGGTAGCATGCTGCAGTAAGTTAGGCTTGAATCAAGGCAAACATACCTTATGACATAGACTATAGAAATAACATATATTTCATAATGTAGTAAATAGCATTTTAAAACGTTTTAAATAATACTTACAAACGTGCCAATAAAGGAGAATAATAACAGCCGAAAGCATGCTGTAGAATGGTAGGCTTGAATCAAGGCAAACATACCTTATGGCATAGACTATACAAACAACATATATTCCATAATGTAGTAAATAGCATTTAAACCTTTTTAAATAAAACTTCCAAACGTGCAAATATAGGAGAATAAAACAGCCGGTAGCATGCTGTAGAAAGGTAGGCTTGAGTCAAGGCAAACATTCCTTATCGCATAGACTATACAAATAACATATATTTCATAGTGTAGTTAATAGTATTTAAAAACGTTTTAAATAATATTTTCAAACCTGCAAATATAGGAGAATAAAACCGCCGGTAGCATGCTGTAGAAAGTTAGGCTTGAATCAAGGCAAACATACCTTATGGCATAGACTATACTAATAACATATATTTCATAATGTAGTAAATAGTATTTAAAACGTTTTAAATAATACTTCCAAACGTGAAAATATAGGAGAATAAAACAGCCGGTAACATGCTGTAGAAAGTTAGACTTAAATCAAGGCAAACATACCTTATGGCATAGACTATAAAAACAACATATATTCCATAATGTAGTAAATAGCATTTAAAAACGTTTTAAATAATACTTCCAAACGTGCAAATATAGGAGAATAAAACAGCCGGTATCATGCTGCAGCACGTTAGGCTCGAATCAAGGCAAACATACCTTATGGCATTGACTATACAAACAACATATATTCCATAATGTAGTACATAGCCTTTAATAACGTTTTAAATAATACTTCCAAACGTCCAAATATAGGAAAATAAAACAGCCGCCAGCATGCTGTAGAAAGGTAGGCTTGAATCAAGGCAAACATTCCTTATGGCATAGACTATACAAATAACATATATTACATAATGTAGTAAGTTGCATTTAAAAACGTTTTAAATAATACTTCCAAACGTGCAAATATAGGAGAATAAAAGAGCCGGTAGCATGCTGCAGAACGTTAGGCTCGAATCAAGGAAAACATACCTTATGACATAGACTATACAAACAACATATATTCCATAATGTAGTACATAGCATTTAAAAACGTTTTAAATAATACTTCCAAACGTGCAAATATAGGAGAATAAAACAGCCGGTATCATGCTGCAGAACGTTAGGCTCGAATCAAGGCAAACATACCTTATGGCATTGACTATACAAACAACATATATTCCATAATGTAGTACATAGCCTTTAATAACGTTTTAAATAATACTTCCAAACGTGCAAATATAGGAGAATAAAACAGCCGGTAGCATGCTGCAGAAAGTTAGGCTTGAATCGAAGCAAACATACCTTATGACATAGACATACAAATAACATATATTTCATAATGTAGTAAATAGCATTTAAAAACGTTTTACATAATACTTCCAAACGTGCAAATATAGGAGAATAAAACAGCCGGTAGCATGCTGCAGAACGTTAGGCTCGAATCAAGGCAAACATACCTTATGACATAGACTATACAAATAACATATTTTTCATAATGTAGTAAATACAATTTAAAAACGTTTTAAATAATACATACAAACGTGCAAATATAGGAGAAAAAAACAGCCGAAAGCATGCTGCAGAACGTTAGGCTCGAATCAAGGCAAACATACCTTATGACATAGACTATACAAATAACTATATTTCATTATGTAGTAAGTTGCATTTAAAAACGTTTTAAATAATACTTACAAACGTGCAATTATAGGAGAATAAAACAGCCGAAAGCATGCCGTAGAACGTTAGGCTTGAATCAAGGCAAACATAACTTATGGCATAGACTACACAAACAACATATATTCCATAATGTAGTAAATAGCATTTAAAAACGTTTTAAATAATACTTCCAAACGTGCAAATATAGGAGAATAAAACAGGCATCAACATGATGTAAAAAGTTAGACTTGAATCAAGGCAAAGATACCTTATGGCATAGACTATACAAATAACATATATTTCATAGTGTAGTAAATAGCATTTAAAAACGTTTTAAACAATACTTCCAAACGTGAAAATATAGGAGAATAAAACAGCCGGTAGCATGCTGTAGAAAGTTAGGCTTGAATCAAGGCAAACATACCTTATGACATAGACTATTGAAATAACATATATTTCATAATGTAGTCAATAGCATTTGAAAACGTTTTAAATAATACTTCCAAACGTGCAAATATAGGAGAATAAAACAGCCGAAAGCATGCCGTATAAAGGTAGGCTTGAACCAAGGCAAACATACCTTATGGCATAGACTATACAAACAACATATATTCCATAATGTAGTAAATAGCATTTAAAAACGTTTTAAATAATACTTCCAAACGTGCAAATATAGGAGAATAAAACAGCCGGCAGCATGCTGTAGAAAAGTAGGCTTGAATCAAGGTAAACATACCTTATGGCGTAGACTATACAAATAACATATATTTCATAATGTAGTAAGTTGCATTTAAAAACGTTTTAAATAATACTAACAAACGTGCAAATATAGGAGAATAAAACAGCCGGTAGCATGCTGCAGTAAGTTAGGCTTGAATCAAGGCAAACATACCTTATGACATAGACTATAGAAATAACATATATTTCATAATGTAGTAAATAGCATTTAAAAACGTTTTACATAATACTTCCAAACGTGCAAATATAGGAGAATTAAACAGCCGGTAGCATGCTGCAGAACGTAAGGCTCGAATCAAGGCAAACATACCTTATGACATAGACTATACAAATAACATATATTTCATAATGTAGTAAATAGCATTTTAAAACGTTTTAAATAATACTTACAAACGTGCCAATATAGGAGAATAAAACAGCCGAAAGCATGCTGTAGAATGGTAGGCTTGAATCAAGGCAAACATACCTTATGGCATAGACTATACAAACAACATATATTCCATAAAGTAGTAAATAGCATTTAAAAACTTTTTAAATAAAACTTCCAAACGTGCAAATATAGGAGAATAAAACAGCCGGTAGCATGCTGTAGAAAGGTAGGCTTGAGTCAAGGCAAACATTCCTTATCGCATTGACTATACAAATAACATATATTTCATAGTGTAGTTAATAGTATTTATAAACGTTTTAAATAATATTTTCAAACCTGCAAATATAGGAGAATAAAACCGCCGGTAGCATGCTGTAGAAAGTTAGGCTTGAATCAAGGCAAACATACCTTATGGCATAGACTATACTATTAACATATATTTCATAATGTAGTAAATAGTATTTAAAACGTTTTAAATAATACTTCCAAACGTGAAAATATAGGAGAATAAAACAGACGGTAACATGCTGTAGAAAGTTAGACTTAAATCAAGGCAAACATAAATTATGGCATAGACTATACAAACAACATATATTCCATAATGTAGTAAATAGCATTTAAAAACGTTTTAAATAATACTTCCAAACGTGCAAATATAGGAGAATAAAACAGCCGGTATCATGCTGCAGAACGTTAGGCTCGAATCAAGGCAAACATACCTTATGGCATTGACTATACAAACAACATATATTCCATAATGTAGTACATAGCCTTTAATAACGTTTTAAATAATACTTCCAAACGTGCAAATATAGGAGAATAAAACAGCCGGTAGCATGCTGCAGAAAGATAGGCTTGAATCATACAAACACACTTTATAACATAGACTATACGGGTAACATTTAATTCATAATGTAGTAAATAGCATTTAAAAACGTTTTAAATAATACTTCCAAACGTCCAAATATAGGAAAATAAAACAGCCGCCAGCATGCTGTAGAAAGGTAGGCTTGAATCAAGGCAAACATTCCTTATGGCATAGACTATACAAATAACATATATTTCATAGTGTAGTTAATAGTATTTAAAAACGTTTTAAATAATACTTCCAAACCTGCAAATATAGGAGAATAAAACAGCCGGTAGCATGCTGTAGAAAGTTAGGCTGGAATCAAGGCAAACATACCTGATGGCATAGACTATACAAATAACATATACTTCATAATGTAGAAAATAGCTTATAAAAACGTTTTAAATAATATTTCCAAACGTGCAAATATAGGAGAATAAAACAGCCAGTAGCATGCTGTAGAAAGTTAGGCTTGAATAAAGGCAAACATACAATATGGCATAGACCATACAAATAACATATAATTCATAATGTAGTAAATAGCATTTAAAAACATTTTAAATAATACTGCCAAACGTGCAAATATAGGAGAGTAAAACAGCCGGTAGCATGCTGCAGAAAGTTAGGTTTGAATCAAAGCAAACATACCTTATGACATAGACTATACAAATAACATATATTTCATAATGTAGTAAATAGCATTTAAAAACGTTTTAAATAATACTTCCAAACGTGCAAATATAGGAGAATAAAACAGCCGAAAGCATGCCGTATAAAGTTAGGCTTGAACCAAGGCAAACATACCTTATGGCATAGACTATACAAACAACATATATTCCATAATGTAGTAAATAGCATTTAAAAACGTTTTAAATAATACTTCCAAACGTGCAAATAAAGGAGAATAAAACAGGCGGTAACATGCTGTAGAAAGTTAGACTTGAATCAAGGCAAACATACCTTATGGCATAGACTATACAAATAACATGTATTTCATAGTGTAGTAAATAGCATTAAAAACGTTTTAAATAATACTTCCAAACGTGCAAATATAGGAGAATAAAACAGCCGGCAGCATGGTGTAGAAAAGTAGGCTTGAATCAAGGCAAACATACCTTATGGCATAGACTATACAAATAACATATATTTCATAATGTAGTAAGTTGCATTTAAAAACGTTTTAAATAATACTAACAAACGTGCAAATATAGGAGAATAAAACAGCCGGTAGCATGCTGCAGTAAGTTAGGCTTGAATCAAGGCAAACATACCTTATGACATAGACTATAGAAATAACATATATTTCATAATGTAGTAAATAGCATTTAAAAACGTTTTACATAATACTTCCAAACGTGCAAATATAGGAGAATTAAACAGCCGGTAGCATGCTGCAGAACGTTAGGCTCGAATCAAGGCAAACATACCTTATGACATAGACTATACAAATAACATATATTTCATAATGTAGTAAATAGCATTTTAAAACGTTTTAAATAATACTTACAAACGTGCCAATATAGGAGAATAAAACAGCCGAAAGCATGCTGTAGAATGGTAGGCTTGAATCAAGGCAAACATACCTTATGGCATAGACTATACAAACAACATATATTCCATAATGTAGTAAATAGCATTTAAAAACTTTTTAAATAAAACTTCCAAACGTGCAAATATAGGAGAATAAAACAGCCGGTAGCATGCTGTAGAAAGGTAGGCTTGAGTCAAGGCAAACATTCCTTATCGCATAGACTATACAAATAACATATATTTCATAGTGTAGTTAATAGTATTTAAAAACGTTTTAAATAATATTTTCAAACCTGCAAATATAGGAGAATAAAACCGCCGGTAGCATGCTGTAGAAAGTTAGGCTTGAATCAAGGCAAACATACCTTATGGCATAGACTATACTAATAACATATATTTCATAATGTAGTAAATAGTATTTAAAACGTTTTAAATAATACTTCCACACGTCCAAATATAGGAAAATAAAACAGCCGCCAGCATGCTGTAGAAAGGTAGGCTTGAATCAAGGCAAACATTCCTTATGGCATAGACTATACAAATAACATATAATACATAATGTAGTAAGTTGCATTTAAAAACGTTTTAAATAATACTTCCAAACGTGCAAATATAGGAGAATAAAAGAGCCGGTAGCATGCTGCAGAACGTTAGGCTCGAATCAAGGAAAACATACCTTATGACATAGACTATACAAATAACATGTATTTCATAATGTAGTAAATAGCATTTAAAAACGTTTTAAATAATACTTCCAAACGTGAAAATATAGGAGAATAAAACAGCCGGTAACATGCTGTAGAAAGTTAGACTTAAATCAAGGCAAACATACCTTATGGCATAGACTATACAAACAACATATATTCCATAATGTAGTAAATAGCATTTAAAAACGTTTTAAATAATACTTCCAAACGTGCAAATATAGGAGAATAAAACAGCCGGTATCATGCTGCAGAACGTTAGGCTCGAATCAAGGCAAACATACCTTATGGCATTGACTATACAAACAACATATATTCCATAATGTAGTACATAGCCTTTAATAACGTTTTAAATAATACTTCCAAACGTGCAAATATAGGAGAATAAAACAGCCGGTAGCATGCTGCAGAAAGTTAGGCTTGAATCGAAGCAAACATACCTTATGACATAGACATACAAATAACATATATTTCATAATGTAGTAAATAGCATTTAAAAACGTTTTACATAATACTTCCAAACGTGCAAATATAGGAGAATAAAACAGCCGGTAGCATGCTGCAGAACGTTAGGCTCGAATCAAGGCAAACATACCTTATGACATAGACTATACAAATAACATATTTTTCATAATGTAGTAAATACAATTTAAAAACGTTTTAAATAATACATACAAACGTGCAAATATAGGAGAAAAAAACAGCCGAAAGCATGCTGCAGAAAGTTAGGCTCGAATCAAGGCAAACATACCTTATGACATAGACTATACAAATAACTATATTTCATTATGTAGTAAGTTGCATTTAAAAACGTTTTAAATAAATCTTACAAACGTGCAAATATAGGAGAATAAAACAGCCGTAAGCATGCCGTAGAACGTTAGGCTTGAATCAAGGCAAACATAACTTATGGCATAGACTATACAAACAACATATATTCCATAATGTAGTAAATAGCATTTAAAAACGTTTTAAATAATACTTCCAAACGTGCAAATATAGGAGAATAAAACAGGCATTAACATGATGTAAAAAGTTAGACTTGAATCAAGGCAAAGATACCTTATGGCATAGACTATACAAATAACATATATTTCATAGTGTAGTAAATAGCATTTAAAAACGTTTTAAACAATACTTCCAAACGTGAAAATATAGGAGAATAAAACAGCCGGTAGCATGCTGTAGAAAGTTAGGCTTGAATCAAGGCAAACATACCTTATGACATAGACTATACAAATAACATATATTTCATAATGTAGTAAGTTGCATTTAAAAACGTTTTAAATAATACTAACAAACGTGCAAATATAGAAGAATAAAACAGCCGGTAGCATGCTGCAGTAAGTTAGGCTTGAATCAAGGCAAACATACCTTATGACATAGACTATAGAAATAACATATATTTCATAATGTAGTAAATAGCATTTAAAAACGTTTTACATAATACTTCCTAACGTGCAAATATAGGAGAATTAAACAGCCGGTAGCATGCTGCAGAACGTTAGGCTCGAATCAAGGCAAACATACCTTATGACATAGACTATACAAATAACATATATTTCATAATGTAGTAAATAGCATTTTAAAACGTTTTAAATAATACTTACAAACGTGCCAATATAGGAGAATAAAACAGCCGAAAGCATGCTGTAGAATGGTAGGCTTGAATCAAGGCAAACATACCTTATGGCATAGACTATACAAACAACATATATTCCATAATGTAGTAAATAGCATTTAAAAACTTTTAAAATAAAACTTCCAAACGTGCAAATATAGGAGAATAAAACAGCCGGTAGCATGCTGTAGAAAGATAGGCTTGAGTCAAGGCAAACATTCCTTAACGCATAGACTATACAAATAACATATATTTCATAGTGTAGTTAATAGTATTTAAAAACGTTTTAAATAATATTTTCAAACCTGCAAATATAGGAGAATAAAACCGCCGGTAGCATGCTGCAGAAAGTTAGGCTTGAATCATACAAACACACTTTATAACATAGACTATACAGGTAACATTTAATTCATAATGTAGTAAATAGCATTTAAAAACGTTTTAAATAATACTTCCAAACGTCCAAATATAGGAAAATAAAACAGCCGCCAGCATGCTGTAGAAAGGTAGGCTTGAATCAAGGCAAACATTCCTTATGGCATAGACTATACAAATAACATATATTTCATAGTGTAGTTAATAGTATTTAAAAACGTTTTAAATAATACTTCCAAACCTGCAAATATAGGGGAATAAAACGCCGGTAGCATGCTGTAGAAAGTTAGGCTGGAATCAAGGCAAACATACCTGATGGCATAGACTATACAAATAACATATATTTCATAATGTAGTAAATAGCTTATAAAAACGTTTTAAATAATACTTCCAAACTAGCAAATATAGGAGAATAAAACAGCCAGTAGCATGCTGTAGAAAGTTAGGCTTGAATAAAGGCAAACATACAATATGGCATAGACCATACAAATAACATATATTTCATAATGTAGTAAATAGCATTTAAAAACATTTTAAATAATACTGACAAACGTGCAAATATAGGAGAGTAAAACAGCCGGTAGCATGCTGCAGAAAGTTAGGTTTGAATCAAAGCAAACATACCTTATGACATAGACTATACAAATAACATATATTTCATAATGTAGTAAATAGCATTTAAAAACATTTTAAATAATACTGACAAACGTGCAAATATAGGAGAGTAAAACAGCCGGTAGCATGCTGCAGAAAGTTAGGTTTGAATCAAAGCAAACATACCTTATGACATAGACTATACAAATAACATATATTTCATAATGTAGTAAATAGCATTTAAAAACGTTTTAAATAATACTTCCAAACGTGCAAATATAGGAGAATAAAACAGCCGGTAGCATGCTGCAGAAAGTTAGGCTTGAATCAAGGCAAACATACCTTATGACATAGACTATTGAAATAACATATATTTCATAATGTAATCAATAGCATTTAAAAACGTTTTAAATAATACTTCCAAACGTGCAAATATAGGAGAATAAAACAGCTGAAAGCATGCCGTATAAAGTTAGGCTTGAACCAAGGCAAACATACCTTATGGCATAGACTATACAAACAACATATATTCCATAATGTAGTAAATAGCATTTAAAAACGTTTTAAATAATACTTCCAAACGTGCAAATATAGGAGAATAAAACAGGCGGTAACATGCTGTAGAAAGTTAGACTTGAATCAAGGCAAACATACCTTATGGCATAGACTATACAAATAACATATATTTCATAATGTAGTAAATAGCATTTAAAAACGTTTTAAATAAAACTTCCAAACGTGCAAATATAGGAGAATAAAACAGCCGGTAGCATGCTGTAGAAAGGTAGGCTTGAGTCAAGGCAAACATTCCTTATCGCATAGACTATACAAATAACATATATTTCATAATGTAGTAAATAGTATTTAAAACGTTTTAAATAATACTTCCAAACGTGAAAATATAGGAGAATAAAACAGCCGGTAACATGCTGTAGAAAGTTAGACTTAAATCAAGGCAAACATACCTTATGGCATAGACTATACAAACAACATATATTCCATAATGTAGTAAATAGCATTTAAAAACGTTTTAAATAATACTTCCAAACGTGCAAATATAGGAGAATAAAACAGCCGGTAGCATGATGCAGAACGTTAGGCTCGAATCAAAGCAAACATACCTTATGGCATTGACTATACAAACAACATATATTCCATAATGTATTACATAGCCTTTAATAACGTTTTAAATAATACTTCCAAACGTGCAAATATAGGAGAATAAAACAGCCGGTAGCATGCTGCAGAAAGTTAGGCTTGAATCATACAAACACACTTTATAACATAGACTATACAGGTAACATTTAATTCATTATGTAGTAAATAGCATTTAAAAACGTTTTAAATAATACTTCCAAACGTCCAAATATAGGAAAATAAAACAGCCGCCAGCATGCTGTAGAAAGGTAGGCTTGAATCAAGGCAAACATTCCTTATGGCATAGACTATACAAATAACATATATTACATAATGTAGTAAGTTGCATTTAAAAACGTTTTAAATAATACTTCCAAACGTGCAAATATAGGAGAATAAAACAGCCGGTAGCATGCTGTAGAAAGTTAGGCTTGAATCAAGGCAAACATACATTATGGCATAGACTATATAAATAACATATATTTCATAATGTAGTAAATAGCATTTAAAAACGTTTTAAATAATACTTCCAAACGTGCAAATATAGGAGAATAAAACAGCCAGTAGCATGCTGCAGAAAGTTAGGCTTGAATCGAAGCAAACATACCTTATGACATAGACTATACAAATAACATATATTTCATAATGTAGTAAATAGCATTTAAAAACGTTTTACATAATACTTCCAAACGTGCAAATATAGGAGAATAAAACAGCCGGTAGCATGCTGCAGAACGTTAGGCTCGAATCAAGGCAAACATACCTTATGACATAGACTATACAAATAACATATTTTTCATAATGTAGTAAGTTGCATTTAAAAACGTTTTAAATAATACTTACAAACGTGCAAATATAGGAGAATAAAACAGCCGAAAGCATGCCGTAGAACGTTAGGCTTGAATCAAGGCAAACATAACTTATGGCATAGACTATACAAACAACATATATTCCATAATGTAGTAAATAGCATTTAAAAACGTTTTAAATAATACTTCCAAACGTGCAAATATAGGAGAATAAAACAGGCATTAACATGATGTAAAAAGTTAGACTTGAATCAAGGCAAAGATACCTTATGGCATAGACTATACAAATAACATATATTTCATAGTGTAGTAAATAGCATTTAAAAACGTTTTAAATAATACTTCCAAACGTGCAAATATAGGAGAATAAAACAGCCGGTAGCATGCTGTAGAAAGTTAGGCTTGAATCAAGGCAAACATACCTTATGACATAGACTATTGAAATAACATATATTTCATAATGTAGTCAATAGCATTTGAAAACGTTTTAAATAATACTTCCAAACGTGCAAATATAGGATAATAAAACAGCCGAAAGCATGCCGTATAAAGTTAGGCTTGAACCAAGGCAAACATACCTTATGGCATAGACTATACAAACAACATATATTCCATAATGTAGTAAATAGCATTTAAAAACGTTTTAAATAATACTTCCAAACGTGCAAATATAGGAGAATAAAACAGGCGGTAACATGCTGTAGAAAGTTAGACTTGAATCAAGGCAAACATACCTTATGGCATAGACTATACAAATAACATGTATTTCATAGTGTAGTAAATAGCATTAAAAACGTTTTAAATAATACTTCCAAACGTGCAAATATAGGAGAATAAAACAGCCGGCAGCATGCTGTAGAAAAGTAGGCTTGAATCAAGGCAAACATAAATTATGACATAGACTATACAAATAACATATATTTCATAATGTAGTAAATAACATTTTAAAACGTTTTAAATAATACTTACAAACGTGCCAATATAGGAGAATAAAACAGCCGAAAGCATGCTGTAGAATGGTAGGCTTGAATCAAGGCAAACATACCTTATGGCATAGACTATACAAACAACATATATTCCATAATGTAGTAAATAGCATTTAAAAACTTTTTAAATAAAACTTCCAAACGTGCAAATATAGGAGAATAAAACAGCCGGTAGCATGCTGTAGAAAGGTAGGCTTGAGTCAAGGCAAACATTCCTTATCGCATAGACTATACAAATAACATATATTTCATAGTGTAGTTAATAGTATTTAAAAACGTTTTAAATAATATTTTCAAACCTGCAAATATAGGAGAAAAATACCGCCGGTAGCATGCTGTAGAAAGTTAGGCTTGAATCAAGGCAAACATACCTTATGGCATAGACTATACTAATAACATATATTTCATAATGTAGTAAATAGTATTTAAAACGTTTTAAATAATACTTCCAAACGTGAAAATATAGGAGAATAAAACAGCCGGTAACATGCTGTAGAAAGTTAGACTTAAATCAAGGCAAACATACCTTATGGCATAGACTATACAAACAACATATATTCCATAATGTAGTAAATAGCATTTAAAAACGTTTTAAATAATACTTCCAAACGTGCAAATATAGGAGAATAAAACAGCCGGTATCATGCTGCAGAACGTTAGGCTCGAATCAAGGCAAAACATACCTTATGGCATTGACTATACAAACAACATATATTCCATAATGTAGTACATAGCCTTTAATAACGTTTTAAATAATACATCCAAACGTGCAAATATAGGAGAATAAAACAGCCGGTAGCATGCTGCAGAAAGTTAGGCTTGAATCATACAAACACACTTTATAACATAGACTATACAGGTAACATTTAATTCATAATGTAGTAAATAGCATTTAAAAACGTTTTAAATAATACTTCCAAACGTCCAAATATAGGAAAATAAAACAGCCGCCAGCATGCTGTAGAAAGGTAGGCTTGAATCAAGGCCAACATTCCTTATGGCATAGACTATACAAATAACATATATTTCATAGTGTAGTTAATAGTATTTAAAAACGTTTTAAATAATACTTCCAAACCTGCAAATATAGGAGAATAAATAGCCGGTAGCATGCTGTAGAATGTTAGGCTGGAATCAAGGCAAACATTCCTTATGGCATAGACAATACAATTAACATATATTTCATAATGTAGTATATAGCATTTAAAAACGTTTTAAATAATACTTCCAAACGTGCAAATGTAGGAGAATGAAACATCCGGTAGCATGCTGTAGAAAGTAGGGCTAGATTCAAGGCAAACATACCTTATGGCATAGACTATACAAACAACATATATTCCATAATGTAGTAAATAGCATTTAAAAACGTTTTAAATAATACTTCCAAACGTGCAAATATAGGAGAATAAAACAGGCAATAACATGATGTAAAAAGTTAGACTTGAATCAAGGCAAAGATACCTTATGGCATAGACTATACAAATAACATATATTTCATAGTGTAGTAATTAGCATTTAAAAACGTTTTAAATAATACTTCTAAACGTACAAATATAGGAAAATAAAACAGCCGGTAGCATGCTGTAGAAAGGTAGGCTTGAATCAAGGCAAACATTCCTTATGGCATAGACAATACAATTAACATATATTTCATAATGTAGTATATAGCATTTAAAAACGTTTTAAATAATACTTCCAAACGTGCAAATGTAGGAGAATGAAACATCCGGTAGCATGCTGTAGAAAGTAGGGCTAGATTCAAGGCAAACATACCTTATGGCATAGACTATACAAACAACATATATTCCATAATGTAGTAAATAGCATTTAAAAACGTTTTAAATAATACTTCCAAACGTGCAAATATAGGAGAATAAAACAGGCAATAACATGATGTAAAAAGTTAGACTTGAATCAAGGCAAAGATACCTTATGGCATAGACTATACAAATAACATATATTTCATAGTGTAGTAATTAGCATTTAAAAACGTTTTAAATAATACTTCCAAACGTGCAAATATAGGAGAATAAAACAGCCGGTAGCATGCTGTAGAAATGTAGGCTTGAATCAAGGCAAACATACCTTATGGCATAGACTATACAAATAACATATATTTCATAATGTAGTAAGTTGCATTTAAAAACGTTTTAAATAATACTAACAAACGTGCAAATATAGGATAATAAAACAGCCGGTAGCATGCTGTAGAAAGTTAGGCTTGAATCAAGGCAAACATACCTTATGACATAGACTATTGAAATAACATATATTTCATAATGTAATCAATAGCATTTAAAAACGTTTTAAATAATACTTCCAAACGTGCAAATATAGGAGAATAAAACAGCTGAAAGCATGCCGTATAAAGTTAGGCTTGAACCAAGGCAAACATACCTTATGGCATAGACTATACAAACAACATATATTCCATAATGTAGTAAATAGCATTTAAAAACGTTTTAAATAATACTTCCAAACGTGCAAATATAGGAGAATAAAACAGGCGGTAACATGCTGTAGAAAGTTAGACTTGAATCAAGGCAAACATACCTTATGGCATAGACTATACAAATAACATATATTTCATAATGTAGTAAATAGCATTTAAAAACGTTTTAAATAAAACTTCCAAACGTGCAAATATAGGAGAATAAAACAGCCGGTAGCATGCTGTAGAAAGGTAGGCTTGAGTCAAGGCAAACATTCCTTATCGCATAGACTATACAAATAACATATATTTCATAGTGTAGTTAATAGTATTTAAAAACGTTTTAAATAATATTTTCAAACCTGCAAATATAGGAGAATAAAACCGCCGGTAGCATGCTGTAGAAAGTTAGGCTTGAATCAAGGCAAACATACCTTATGGCATAGACTATACTAATAACATATATTTCATAATGTAGTAAATAGTATTTAAAACGTTTTAAATAATACTTCCAAACGTGAAAATATAGGAGAATAAAACAGCCGGTAACATGCTGTAGAAAGTTAGACTTAAATCAAGGCAAACATACCTTATGGCATAGACTATACAAACAACATATATTCCATAATGTAGTAAATAGCATTTAAAAACGTTTTAAATAATACTTCCAAACGTGCAAATATAGGAGAATAAAACAGCCGGTAGCATGCTGCAGAACGTTAGGCTCGAATCAAAGCAAACATACCTTATGGCATTGACTATACAAACAACATATATTCCATAATGTATTACATAGCCTTTAATAACGTTTTAAATAATACTTCCAAACGTGCAAATATAGGAGAATAAAACAGCCGGTAGCATGCTGCAGAAAGTTAGGCTTGAATCATACAAACACACTTTATAACATAGACTATACAGGTAACATTTAATTCATTATGTAGTAAATAGCATTTAAAAACGTTTTAAATAATACTTCCAAACGTCCAAATATAGGAAAATAAAACAGCCGCCAGCATGCTGTAGAAAGGTAGGCTTGAATCAAGGCAAACATTCCTTATGGCATAGACTATACAAATAACATATATTACATAATGTAGTAAGTTGCATTTAAAAACGTTTTAAATAATACTTCCAAACGTGCAAATATAGGAGAATAAAACAGCCTGTAGCATGCTGCAGAACGTTAGGCTCGAATCAAGGAAAACATACCTTATGACATAGACTATACAAATAACATGTATTTCATAATGTAGTAAATAGCATTTAAAAACGTTTTAAATAATACTTCCAAACGTGCAAATATAGGAGAATAAAACAGCCGGTAGCATGCTGTAGAAAGTTAGGCTTGAATCAAGGCAAACATACATTATGGCATAGACTATATAAATAACATATATTTCATAATGTAGTAAATAGCATTTAAAAACGTTTTAAATAATACTTCCAAACGTGCAAATATAGGAGAATAAAACAGCCAGTAGCATGCTGCAGAAAGTTAGGCTTGAATCGAAGCAAACATACCTTATGACATAGACTATACAAATAACATATATTTCATAATGTAGTAAATAGCATTTAAAAACGTTTTACATAATACTTCCAAACGTGCAAATATAGGAGAATAAAACAGCCGGTAGCATGCTGCAGAACGTTAGGCTCGAATCAAGGCAAACATACCTTATGACATAGACTATACAAATAACATATTTTTCATAATGTAGTAAGTTGCATTTAAAAACGTTTTAAATAATACTTACAAACGTGCAAATATAGGAGAATAAAACAGCCGAAAGCATGCCGTAGAACGTTAGGCTTGAATCAAGGCAAACATAACTTATGGCATAGACTATACAAACAACATATATTCCATAATGTAGTAAATAGCATTTAAAAACGTTTTAAATAATACTTCCAAACGTGCAAATATAGGAGAATAAAACAGGCATTAACATGATGTAAAAAGTTAGACTTGAATCAAGGCAAAGATACCTTATGGCATAGACTATACAAATAACATATATTTCATAGTGTAGTAAATAGCATTTAAAAACGTTTTAAATAATACTTCCAAACGTGCAAATATAGGAGAATAAAACAGGCGGTAACATGCTGTAGAAAGTTAGACTTGAATCAAGGCAAACATACCTTATGGCATAGACTATTGAAATAACATATATTTCATAATGAAGTCAATAGCATTTGAAAACGTTTTAAATAATACTTCCAAACGTGCAAATATAGGATAATAAAACAGCCGAAAGCATGCCGTATAAAGTTAGGCTTGAACCAAGGCAAACATACCTTATGGCATAGACTATACAAACAACATATATTCCATAATGTAGTAAATAGCATTTAAAAACGTTTTAAATAATACTTCCAAACGTGCAAATATAGGAGAATAAAACAGGCGGTAACATGCTGTAGAAAGTTAGACTTGAATCAAGGCAAACATACCTTATGGCATAGACTATACAAATAACATGTATTTCATAGTGTAGTAAATAGCATTAAAAACGTTTTAAATAATACTTCCAAACGTGCAAATATAGGAGAATAAAACAGCCGGCAGCATGCTGTAGAAAAGTAGGCTTGAATCAAGGCAAACATAAATTATGACATAGACTATACAAATAACATATATTTCATAATGTAGTAAATAACATTTTAAAACGTTTTAAATAATACTTACAAACGTGCCAATATAGGAGAATAAAACAGCCGAAAGCATGCTGTAGAATGGTAGGCTTGAATCAAGGCAAACATACCTTATGGCATAGACTATACAAACAACATATATTCCATAATGTAGTAAATAGCATTTAAAAACTTTTTAAATAAAACTTCCAAACGTGCAAATATAGGAGAATAAAACAGCCGGTAGCATGCTGTAGAAAGGTAGGCTTGAGTCAAGGCAAACATTCCTTATCGCATAGACTATACAAATAACATATATTTCATAGTGTAGTTAATAGTATTTAAAAACGTTTTAAATAATATTTTCAAACCTGCAAATATAGGAGAATAATACCGCCGGTAGCATGCTGTAGAAAGTTAGGCTTGAATCAAGGCAAACATACCTTATGGCATAGACTATACTAATAACATATATTTCATAATGTAGTAAATAGTATTTAAAACGTTTTAAATAATACTTCCAAACGTGAAAATATAGGAGAATAAAACAGCCGGTAACATGCTGTAGAAAGTTAGACTTAAATCAAGGCAAACATACCTTATGGCATAGACTATACAAACAACATATATTCCATAATGTAGTAAATAGCATTTAAAAACGTTTTAAATAATACTTCCAAACGTGCAAATATAGGAGAATAAAACAGCCGGTATCATGCTGCAGAACGTTAGGCTCGAATCAAGGCAAAACATACCTTATGGCATTGACTATACAAACAACATATATTCCATAATGTAGTACATAGCCTTTAATAACGTTTTAAATAATACATCCAAACGTGCAAATATAGGAGAATAAAACAGCCGGTAGCATGCTGCAGAAAGTTAGGCTTGAATCATACAAACACACTTTATAACATAGACTATACAGGTAACATTTAATTCATAATGTAGTAAATAGCATTTAAAAACGTTTTAAATAATACTTCCAAACGTCCAAATATAGGAAAATAAAACAGCCGCCAGCATGCTGTAGAAAGGTAGGCTTGAATCAAGGCCAACATTCCTTATGGCATAGACTATACAAATAACATATATTTCATAGTGTAGTTAATAGTATTTAAAAACGTTTTAAATAATACTTCCAAACCTGCAAATATAGGAGAATAAATAGCCGGTAGCATGCTGTAGAATGTTAGGCTGGAATCAAGGCAAACATACCTGATGGCATAGACTATACAAATACCATATATTTCATAATGTAGTAAATAGCTTATAAAAACTTTTTAAATAATACTTCCAAACTAGCAAATATAGGAGAATAAAACAGCCAGTAGCATGCTGTAGAAAGTTAGGCTTGAATAAAGGCAAACATACAATATGTCATAGACCATACAAATAACATATATTTCATAATGTAGTAAATAGCATTTAAAAACATTTTAAATAATACTGCCAAACGTGCAAATATAGGAGAATAAAACAGCCGGTAGCATGCTGCAGAAAGTTAGGTTTGAATCAAAGCAAACATACCTTATGACATAGACTATACAAATAACATATATTTCATAATGTAGTAAATGGCATTTAAAAACGTTTTAAATAATACTTCCAAACGTGCAAATATAGGAGAATAAAACAGCCGGTAGCATGCTGCAGAAAGTTAGGCTTGAATAAAGGCAAACATACCTTATGACATAGACTATACAAGCAACATATATTCCATAATGTAGTAAATAGCATTTAAAAACGTTTTAAATAATACTTACAAACGTGCAAATATAGGAGAAAAAAACAGCCTTTAACATGCTGTAGAAAAATAGGCTTGAATGAAGGCAAACATACCTTATGGCATAGACTATACAAATAACATGTATTTCATAATGTAGTAAGTTGCATTTAAAAACGATTTAAATAATACTAACAAACGTGCAAATATTAGAGAATAAAACAGCCGGTAGCATGCTGTAGAAAGTTAGGCTTGAATCAAGGCAAACATACCTTATGACATAGACTATTGAAATAACATATATTTCATAATGTAGTCAATAGCATTTAAAAACGTTTTAAATAATACTTCCAAACGTGCAAATATAGGAGAATAAAACAGCCGAAAGCATGCCGTATAAAGTTAGGCTTGAACCAAGGCAAACATACCTTATGGCATAGACTATACAAACAACATATATTCCATAATGTAGTAAATAGCATTTAAAAACGTTTTAAATAATACTTCCAAACGTGCAAATATAGGAGAATAAAACAGGCGGTAACATGCTGTAGAAAGTTAGACTTGAATCAAGGCAAACATACCTTATGGCATAGACTATACAAATAACATGTATTTCATAGTGTAGTAAATAGCATTTAAAAACGTTTTAAATAATACTTCCAAACGTGCAAATATAGGAGAATAAAACAGCCGGCAGCATGCTGTAGAAAGGTAGGCTTGAATCAAGGCAAACATACCTTATGGCATAGACTATACAAACAACATATATTTCATAATGTAGTAAGTTGCATTTAAAAACGTTTTAAATAATACTAACAAACGTGCAAATATAGGAGAATAAAACAGCCGGTAGCATGCTGCAGAAAGATAGGCTTGAATCAAGGCAAACATACCTTATGACATAGACTATAGAAATAACATATATTTCATAATGTAGTAAATAGCATTTAAAAACGTTTTACATAATACTTCCAAACGTGAAAATATAGGAGAATAAAACAGCCGGTAGCATGCTGCAGAAAGTTAGGCTTGAATCATACAAACACACTTTATGACATAGACTATACAAGTAACATTTAATTCATAATGTAGTAAATAGCATTTAAAAACGTTTTAAATAATACTTCCAAACGTCCAAATATAGGAAAATAAAACAGCCGCCAGCATGCTGTAGAAAGGTAGGCTTGAATCAAGGCAAACATTCCTTATGGCATAGACTATACAAATAACATATATTTCATAATGTAGTATATAGCATTTAAAAACGTTTTAAATAATACTTCCAAACGTGCAAATATAGGAGAATAAAACAGCCGGTAGCAAGCTGTAGAAAGTAGTGCTAGATTCAAGGCAAACATACCTTATGGCATAGACTATACAAACAACATATATTCCATAATGTAGTAAATAGCATTTAAAAACGTTTTAAATAATACTTCCAAACGTGCAAATATAGGAGAATAAAACAGGCAATAACATGATGTAAAAAGTTAGACTTGAATCAAGGCAAAGATACCTTATGGCATAGACTATACAAATAACATATATTTCATAGTGTAGTAAATAGCATTTAAAAACGTTTTAAATAATACTTCCAAACGTGCAAATATAGGAGAATAAAACAGCCGGTGGCATGCTGTAGAAAGTTAGGCTTGAATCAAGGCAAACATACCTTATGGCATAGACTATACAAATAACATGTATTTCATAGTGTAGTAAATAGCATTTAAAAACGTTTTAAATAATACTTCCAAACGTGCAAATATAGGAGAATAAAACAGCCGGTAGCATGCTGTAGAAATGTAGGCTTGAATCAAGGCAAACATACCTTATGGCATAGACTATACAAATAACATATATTTCATAATGTAGTAAGTTGCATTTAAAAACGTTTTAAATAATACTAACAAACGTGCAAATATAGGAGAATAAAACGGCCGGTAGCATGCTGCAGAAAGTTAGGCTTGAATCAAGGCAAACATACCTTATGACATAGACTATAGAAATAACATATATTTCATAATGTAGTAAATAGCATTTAAAAACGTTTTACATAATACTTCCAAACGTGCAAATATAGGAGAATTAAACAGCCGGTAGCATGCTGCAGAACGTTAGGCTCGAATCAAGGCAAACATACCTCATGACATAGACTATACAAATAACATATATTTCATAATGTAGTAAATAGCATTTAAAAACGTTTTAAATAATACTTCCAAACGTGCAAATATAGGAGAATAAAACAGTCGGTAGCATGCTGCAGAAAGTTAGACTTGAATCAAGGCAAACATACCTTATGACATAGACTATACAAATAACATTTATTTCATATTGTAGTAAATAGCATTTAAAAACGTTTTAAATAATACTTCCAAACGTGCAAATATAGGAAAATATAACAGCTGGTAGCATGCTGTAGAAAGGTAGGCTTGAATCAAGGCAAACATTCCTTATCGCATAGACTATACAAATAACATATATTTCATAGTGTAGTTAATAGTATTTAAAAACGTTTTAAATAATATTTTCAAACCTGCAAATATAGGAGAATAAAACCACCGGTAGCATGCTGTAGAAAGTTAGGCTTGAATCAAGGCAAACATACCTTATGGCATAGACTATACTAATAACATATATTTCATAATGTAGTAAATAGTATTTAAAACGTTTTAAATAATACTTCCAAACGTGAAAATATAGGAGAATAAAACAGCCGGTAACATGCTGTAGAAAGTTAGACTTAAATCAAGGCAAACATAGCTTATGGCATAGACTATACAAACAACATATATTCCATAATGTAGTAAATAGCATTTAAAAACGTTTTAAATAATACTTCCAAACGTGCAAATATAGGAGAATAAAACAGCCGGTAGCATGCTGCAGAACGTTAGGCTCGAATCAAGCAAACATACCTTATGGCATTGACTATACAAACAACATATATTCCATAATGTAGTACATAGCCTTTAATAACGTTTTAAATAATACTTCCAAACGTGCAAATATAGGAGAATAAAACTGCCGGTAACATGCTGTAGAAAGTTAGGATTGAATCAAGGCAAACGGTTGTCAAGTACAATGTCTGTTATACTTGAGTGGACCCAACTGCAAGCCCCTACTAGGATCTATGAGAGGTAAGGCTATTAGAAGTTTCTAGAAGCGGCAAATCTATATAAAGGCTTGTCGTGAGTGAGAAGGGAGGGTAGTTTTCGAGATATATTGATGACAGTAAAAGCGTTAGTAGCTGAGTGCCAGACAGTGGACTTTCTTCCATTGCATTCTTTGTTTTTTGGTATGCGTTCTCTCTAAATTTATTTTTTCTTTTAGTTAATTGCTCTATATTAGATAACAAAACCTTCTCCGATGTAACACTTTCCTGAATATTTATTGTCAATCTTTTTTTTTAAATTACAATACATTTGGATTCTTTTGTATTTATGAATCATTTGTCAATTGCAAGCATTTCAATTGCAAAACCGTGACTGAAATAACAGATTAACAGGTAAATGAAGATGAATCTTATATTTACCTGCTCTATAAACTTCACTGTAGTGGATATTGACCTTTCTTGTATTTATTAATGACGAATAATAAACTAGTGTATGGCTTTTAAAAGTGTATAATAATGGTGTGAGAGGCAGTTCTAAAAAAAAATATAAAGTAGCAAATGACTCTGGAAATAAATCTCTTTCTATCCTAATGCGAAAAATTAAAGAAAGTAAAGTAGCTATATAATAGACTTTATTATTGATGCATTAGAAGATAAAAATAAATTATATAGAATGACGTACGTCACTCGTAATAAAAGACGAAATATAAGGTGTTTATGAGGCCAGCATTGGTAAGGACCTACTACCTACTTACTAACCAAATAAAGTTACGAAAAATACTGATTCTTCTTTAAAGTCTAAATAAGACCAGAACTATGAGCTTGTGGAAACTCTGGTGCTGTTTGTCTTTCTCCCCACCAGCGAAAATTCCACGAAGGAAAAATAGCTATAATATATACATTATTATTGACGTGTGAAAAGACGAGAAATAGGTTACACGGTATGACGCATTCCATTCCTAAAAAGAAAACCAACCATAAATCACTCACAATTGTGAATATATTGTAGAAATAGACAGTTACTAACTTACATTGTAGAAACGAATGTATGAAAACAAAGACCAGATGAGAAGTATATTAGAAGTGTATTAGACGTAATTGAATAAATAATGTACTCACAAAATTAATGTAACCTAACATGAAAAGAAACCGAAACTAGTTTCAGATGAATTAGAAGTGTTCTGGAGTAGAAATAATATTTTCTATGCAAATCAATTCATCGGAATAGCCGGAAACATTTATTCATTAATGCCCACTGACGTTTTTCACTAGGCTTTATCATCATTAGTCTTTAGCTTCGGCTGTCAAATTCTCGACGGCTTCTTGGTTAATCGGGTTCCTTTACAACTAAATACGCACTATAGGTCAATGGGTATTGCGTCATCTCGTTACGTGACGTAATTTAAATTGTAAATTTAACTTCAGTAAAAAAAATGTCGTTATCTGCAGGAAATTGAGTGCCATAATACAGTTCATTACAAAATCTGTCCTTATGTTATTTGTTGGATTCCTTCTTATGTAGTAGGGATTCTGTAAACTATGAAAAGGTAATTTCCTAACTACTTATTTAGAGTTTTTCCGGTTATTAGGTAACATTTATTTTCAATTTAATTTAGATTTAGTCTTAAGAATGGAAATAAGGCAACCATAAGCGATTGAAACTTCCAAGGAAATACTGAAATAAACTTTATAGCTAGTTATATAAGCAATGCATTATTTGTCAGAGTTCTGACTATATATAAATATATATGCTACGTTATATTCTTTTTATTGTTATAGTTGCCAGATTATTAACAAAAACGTTTGTGAGTTAAATAGTCACAATTTAAAATAATTTGTGAATACAATTTATAAATAACTCCACAGTTATTGTAAATAGAAGATACTGATGAAAATAGAAATTCTCACTGAATTTAGTTTACATGGTATATTTATTCTAACATTTTTTTATGTATAAAGCATGTAACCGATTTTCATTACTGGTTTCCCTTAGATAACTTTTATCAATATTTTGATTTGATACATAGGCTTAGAATGATTTGTTTATTATTTAGCATTCTTAATACCAAAAGTTTTGTAATTTTACTTCTCAAATTACTTAAATTAAAAAAAAAAATAATAATAATTACTATCGCACAATTAGGTCTCGATTTGCTAAATTGCTATATTGTTCCCAATTTAAAAACATACAAATTAGTATGTGTTTAAAATACGAATAAGATCAAGAATTACATATAATATTTATGATCTATTACTAGGTAGTAGCATCGGTAGATAAAACGTTTGCTTACAGCTGTTTCCTTATTGTAACGATACTCCATTGTTTACAATACTCCTGGATAATTCTAATTACTGTTGAAGCAAGGTGCTAATTAATTAGTACTCTCTTCTTGTTCTGAACTATAAAGCGTTCCGTAATTGATGGTTGTAATCAATATTGACTTGGTTTTAAGTTATTCCTCCGCGGTATTCGAGTTAACATTGCAACATTCAGAAGAAAATCGGAAACTAACAAACCTTAACTCATCTCAAGTTACAATACTGAGCGTTCATTAATAACAAAGGGAGTTTACTTTCTATACTCCTGTGTGAGGTCAGGCCATGGGGAAGGATTTTTAATGAAAATCATTTACATATTACATAAACACGATTATGGTTAGAAACTAATTTCAAATAAATTAGAGTTACAAAAGTTTGTAAAGTTTTTCTCATATAAATGCTTTTCATAAAACATGCTCGTAACTAAAAAGTTATTTAAAATAAATTAGAGTAATAAATGTATACAAGGGATACATTGATGAAACACACACCTAATAACAAAATGAAACAACTGTGACAAAATGTTTTTTTTTTGGTAAATTAATCCGTTTGATTACAAATAAACTATTTTGTATTAAAATCCATATGTATATTTCAATTGAAAAGTAATCATTTTCAGAAGAATCTACTACAACAATAACTTATTTACTAACAACTACTTTTCAAATTATATCACTATCATTTCATTTTCATAAGAATGAAACTAGAATACACGCTTACTTGTTCTCTGGCCTGTCATCTACTGTCGAGACGTCCTATTTATTATTTTTCGTTTTATAATGGTATTTTATTATTTGCAACAGCAATTAAAATAAAGAACACAACTGAGTTTCTCTGTACAAGTATGTATGTTTATTCCAACTATCATGTTCCACAGATTTGTATGTTGTATAACTTATATTATAAATACCTGCGAACGGAGAAACGACATTTAATGTTCTTAATTACTTTAGTTTATATTATTGTGTCGCAACAGCCACTCAATGTTATCTATTATTTTTAATAAATCAATATTTCACGTAGCAACCATATTTTAGCTTTTCTGACAACAACCAAAAAATGCTAAATTACCAATAGCTAAAAATCTGTCTAAAAATAATTTATTGTATTGTAATGTATCATCTAATTCAAATGAAAGAGACGTTGTAGATTATTACATTGAATGTAATTATCTTGTATTGCTAACCTAGGAAATGTAATTACTCATATGTGTGCTGTAGGTCATGTAAAGGTTATTTTAGCTGAGATCCTGTAATATCCCTGATACGAAAGAGTGTATATCAGGTAGTTTGCTAGTTTTACTGTTATAACTTTTAATGTAACTACTGACTATAGAATTGTGTCACCAATCACGGCCCCAGTTGTTATAGACAAAACGTTTGCTTACAGCTGTTTCCTTATTGTAACGATACTCCATTGTTTACAATACTCCTGGATAATTCTAATTACTGTTGAAGCAAGATGCTAATTAATTAACACTCTCGTCTTGTTCTGAACTATAAAGCGTTCCGTAATTGATGGGTTGTAATCAATATTGACTTGGATTTAAGTTATTCCTCCACGGTATTCGAGTTAACATTGCAATATTCAGAAGAAAATCGGAAACTAACAAACCTTAACTCATCTCAAGTTACAATACTGAGCGTTCATTAATAACAAAGGGAGTTTACTTACGATACTCCTGTGTGAGGTCAGGCCATGGGGATGGATTCTAATGTAAATGCTTCACATACTACATGGTCATAACTAAGATGTTATTTAAAATAAATTAGAGTAATAAATGTATACAAGGGATACATTGATGAAACACTCTCCTAATAAAAAAATAAAACAACTGTGAGATATTTTTTTTTTTGTCAATAATCTGCTTGATTACAAATAAACTATTTTGTATTAAAATTCATATGTATATTTCAATTGAAAAGTAATCATTTTCAGAAGAATCTACTACAACAATAACTTATTTACTAACAACTACTTTTCAAATAATATCATTATTATTTCATTTTCATAGGAATGAATCTAGAATACACACGACCTATCCTATAGCATGTCATCTACTGTCGAGACGTAATATTTGGTATTTTTCGTTTTATAATGGTATTTTATTATTTGCAACAGCAATTAAAATAAAGAACACAACTGAGTTTCTCTGTACAAATATGTATGTTTATTCCAACTATTATGTTCCACAGATTTGTATGTTGTATAACTTATAATATAAATACTTGCGAACGACGAAACGACATTTAATGTTTTTAATTATTTTAGTTTATATTATTGTGTCGCAACAGCGTTCACTCAATGTTATCTAATATTTTTAATAAATCAATATTTCACGTAACAACCATATTTTAGCTTTTCTGACAACAAACATAAGATGCTAAATTACAAACAGCTGAAAATCTTTCTAAAAATAACAAACAGCTGATGCTCGCAACGTGGCAAAATTCAAAACAAGAAAATTATATTTAATATTTTTTTACATATTTAACTAAGTAACTAGTAAACATTTTATCTATGTTCGGTTAAATTTTTTAAGAAACTAATTTATTGTATTGTAATGTATCATCTATTTCAAATGATAGAGACGTTATAGATTATTACATTTAATGTAATTATCTTGTATTGCTAATCTAGGAAATGTAATTACTCATATGTTTGCTGTAGGTTATGTAAAGGTTATTTTAGCTGAGATCCTGTAATATCCCTGATACGAAAGAGTGTATATCAGGTAGTTTGCTACCTGCACAACCCTTCCACATCCTAGATGAGATTTATACATAAATACCAGATCATAGATGAGATGTATATATAAATCCCAGATCATAGATGAAGTTTATATAAAAATTCCAGATCCTAGATGAGATTTATATATAATACTCCTTAAATTAGTTATGATTCAACAAATGTGTGTCTGCTAAAGATTTACTTGAAAGGTTGGGTTAAAATCTATATTTTCTGAATTTTATTCTTATTAAAACAAATTTATCAAAATACACATTATCTCTACAATATAAATACGAAAAGTTTTTTTATAGTTTTGACTAAGAAATAAATACATATTGAAACTTTCTAATCAACCAATGATATAATCTCCATTCCATGCAAACTTCTTATGGGGAGTCAATTTAGAAAACTTAAACATGCAACATAACGTCTGTAGGCTTTTATAACAATGAAATATTTACTTTGTTATAGCTAAGGAAACATTTGTCTAAAACATTTAGACGAAAGCGTAGGTCTGTTGGTGAAATGGATTCTGGTAACAGCTAATGATATATATTTTGTTAGGTGCTGAAGGTCGTAATCTCTTTGTATTTTTAACATATTCAGATATTTTCTCAATTGTTTAGAAACATGGTGGGAGAAATAGCCTTAAAATGTGATTAAAGGAGTGTATTGTGGTAAAAAATTAGTCAATCCCTTTTCCAGAAATAAAATCACTTGATATTATTCATTACAATTTCTAATAATTGATGGTAAAAACGAATAAAAAATAAGAGAATATATATGAAAAAAATAATAATTGTAAATTTCTATTTCTCAGGATATCAAAGTGTAAAATCGAAGTTCTACAATTAAAATAAGTAGCACTTTTCTACTGCAGAAAATGTAATTGTCATTAAGAATTACCTATTATTATGAATTATTAGTTATTAAAAACTGGTAATTTTAAAACCAAAAATGATAATGTTTAATTTGCTAAGACGACAAGGTACAAATAGAGCACTTCTGGTACAACTGCATACAATAAATTGGATACAAGAATTGGTTTACTTTAAACACAATTCATTGTAACTTTAAAAATTAAATAAATAAATGCATAACATTTGTAAACTATTTATATATTTCTTACCGTTTCAGAACATTCCCTTTTAATATTACCCTTTGTAATACTAAAATATATAATATATAACTGATATTTACAAATTTAGTTATAAACAAACATAAATAAGTTATGTAAATAAATAAACTGTATATTTTGGAATGGAGTTTATAAGCCACTATATTATAGGCCTGCATATGTTTTTTTTTGTTTAAATATAAATAGTCTTATATCTAGCATACACTCTTGTTTCAGCTTTTGCTAACTATCGTCTGTATTTTATAAAATTATAGAAACAGTTTTATTTGTTAATCTAGAGTATGAATAATTTTCCTATCTATATCATCTAGCTCTAATCTAAAACATTTCTGTATTTTAATATATTCTTGTAATATGTATATGAAAAAGCAATGTATTGTCTAAAATTAAAACATATTATATGTTTTGGTTCACTCGAGAAAATTTAAAATTTTATTATTTTTGTAAATCATATTGTTTTAGCTTAACTATTTTCACACAAAATTAATTTATAAATGAATACCGCTATACTAATTTAACATTTATTTTTAAAAAAATTCTCAAAATAACCAAATACAACCATAACTCAAAATAATAGATACAAATATAACTGAAACAATTACAAACTTTTGTATTTAGAAAAAAGAATTTTTTAAATAATCATTTTTTAAAATATTCCTTTTACCATTTCTATTTATAAATAATATGGTAAAATATATAAAATATGGTAAAATATATAAAATAATATAAGTAAATAAATGTGGAAGATTAGCAATTTTTTTTATAAACGACAATAATATTGCAGTCTTGGAAACTTGTTTGAACAATATTATTTTCTTCATTTTGAATTTTGTCGTTTGTTTTTTTTTAGTTTCTTAATGGTGGTAACGTTTTCGTCTTCCGCACTTGAAGGTCGCTCCCACATTCTGGGTAGTTTCCTGTCTAAACCATATTGTTGTACAATTTTGGCGTAAGGTATGTAAAAGACTAGAAATGCATTTTTGGGGGTTTCTAATGGGTAAGTCAAAGAAAATCCACTAAAATAATAAAACTTCTAGAAAATAAAATTTACAAAACATTATTATTTCATATCTCACTTCAGAAAAATCCTAATGCGTCTAGGAAACAGACGAAAATTTGGAAATTACAACCAAAATAAAAAAGGGAGGGACCTTAAATATTTGAGATATATTTGGCTGGAACCTTTAAAGGCTGGAAAATTTAAAGGGGAAAGTAGTTGGAGAGGTTATTAAACATAATATTTTAGTAGCTGAGTAAAAATAATGTACGCTACTAATATATTTATATATATATAGGAGGTAAGTTGTGTAAAAATATATAGATTTATATTTAGTTATAGAAACGTAGGATATAGGTATTTGAAAAGAGGAATTCAATCGTTATTGGAATGTTGGAAACAAGTTAGCAAAAGATATTGCTGTAAACTTCTCAGATGACGTTACATAAAAATTGGGGAGGAGTTAATAAAAAAACTTTGGATAGATCTTTTGGTTCTTGGAAAATTTATTTCAAACATAAATCGTAACCGATTCATTGACATTTCTCAGCAGAAATCATTCAAACAGGTGAGATCTTCTACCAATCCTAGAAAATCAGTCACCATATTCATAAGCCTAGTGACTGAATTAGTCAATAGACTTAGGTCTACATGTAACGTATGCACTGACTTGCGGTAAAGTAGGACGAACGAAAGAGGAAAATAAACTTTATAAATATTTTAAGTAGTCATAATGTTTCCACGAAAATCAATTTTAGATCGAAGACCCAACTTATATTTCCCAACCTAACCTAAGAAAGGGAAGTAGCAACGTTGCTAAAATAATATAAATTATATATGTGACGGTGTGTGAATGGGTGTTGAAGTGAGTGTTGCTGTGGTCTAAGTTACCAGCAAGGAGGATCATTTTACATAGGTATAATCTGACACTAACAAACCTGACTGCATTCAGAACCAAAACTACTGTTTGCCAAAGTCTGCTACCAAACCAGTCACTACAAAATCTTTCCTTACAATTAAACTTTCGGGTTATTATATTCCGGGGCGGGGGGTATTTCGTTGAAGGCGTCACAGATTATCGATCACGAATTTTTGAATATAAATTATTCTCAGTATAGGAAGTTAGTAAAAACATAATTTTCATTTATTTAAATGTTTTTCAAGTACAACCATTTAATCTTTTTAAAATTAAAGCATAAAATAATTAAAAAATTATGTACATGAATCAATGTATTAATAATAAAACTTCTGCCTGTCAAAACGGTTAGGCCGTCTCTTGAGCTGTGTTTATTATACTATCGTCTGAATTTTTAATTAGGAAAGTATTATAAGAACAAAAGATGTATAGCATTCATAATAAACAGCACTCAAAGTACATTCTTCAACATAGAAAAATATTGCACTCTTAGGAAAGGCAGAAAATGTACTAAAGTATATACAGATATTCCTAACATAAGTGAAGATGAGTAAATTATTAATAGCCTAGTAAATTGCAAAGTCCTGCAATGAAAAAGTGGTATTCATGATTACTAACGCAATAAAAAGAGTTTTGCATCCCTTTTATACTTATTCTATTGTTTCTTGATGTTTTATTCCTATTTATATTACCAACTATAGGGACCAATCTGTATAACCCAATTTTATAATTGAACTATAAGAGTTGCTTATAATATAAAATTATTAAAGAACCCAGTTCATTATTTAAAAAAAGGTAATTATTTGAAACTATGAAGTTCAACTATTATTGAATTGTATTCGGCTGTTGAATGGTTTCTGATTTTTTGTAAACAGTATTTTTTAAATAGTTTTTATGATATAGAGATGACATGTCTCTGAAAGCTTGACATAAGTAAATCATCTCTTCGATTGTCAAAACGGCACTATCTCTCTTCCTAGATTCTAGGTTGCTCTTTCATTCTACCGCTTCCATCTCCTATATTTACCGTCAATCATTTTTATTTTTCTTAATTATGAGAATTTACCTATTTACACTATCAGATTGCTAATAAGTCCCAAGTAGAAGCACGTAGTCCTTCTATTGATATCGCTTTGCTTGTGTATGAGCTGATTTAACAAATAACTCATCACATAAATCCAGATTACTTTTATAAATGCAGTATATTTATTGAAAAGGCTCACTTGATATCGTTATTTACGTATTAGTTAGCCATTAACTTGTGGAGTAGAAGTTATATTGTATACAAAAAAAATGTATTTCGAATCCAAAGAAGTTTGAAAATAAAGCTAAATGGTGAGAATAGTTAACAATGTGAAAGTGATTAATTAAGATTCATCGAACGTAATGGACTACAAAATTAAAGAGTATGTAATTTTATTGATTGTGTATAAGTTTAAGGTGAATAATCGAGTGTTGGATTTATATGAGTTGATATCATTCTGTTAGAAATTAATGAGCCTGTTAAAAGTTCTAGCATGTGAATGCAAAATGAACTATTCTTACCATTTAGCTTTATTTTCAAACTTCTTTGGATTGGAAATAATTTTTTTTTGTATCCGATATAACTTCTACTCTACAAGTCACTGTCAATTTCATAAAACAGAAGCAAACTTCTGAAAGAAAACTGAACTCTATTCCTGCAACATTTTAATGGAGTTTATTTGAAAGTCTCAAGCTTTACAACAATATCTTCGTTTTCATTAACCGCTTAAGTGTTGTTTGGAAACATCATATTTTATATTTATTTTTTCTGAGAATTAGAAGCCTACCAACTGCATGTTACACAGTTCTCTTTATGAGAGTCCGTTAACTACTATCACAGGTTCGTATATTTCATGAAGATTTGGTTTTAATGCGTTATTAATCACGCCGCAGCAGCAACAGTGATTTACTAAAAGGCGAATTCAGTTAAATCAAGGGATGTATGAATCACCACAAAAGATGGCAAAAATTAAACGAAAATAATTACTATTTGTTGAAGATATTAATTTTTAATAGTGCTTTAATTCTTCACTGATTATATTTATCTGCTGATGAAAAATTATAGAAAAACTTTGAAAAATATGAAAATGTTGGACCCGGTATATTTGTAGAGCTTCAAAGCTCATCAAGAGTATTGCTCAATATCATATAATAGTATTGCAACCCACTATATCTCCCATATTCACCTAAGCAGTGAATCTAATTCCGAAAATAGCATTTAGGGTCTTATCTGTTTCCTATAGTTCCAAGCCATACCTGGGTCCCACAGCATTTAGGATCTTATCTGTTTCCTATAGTTGCAAGCCATACCTGAGTCCCACAACATTTAGGGTCTTATCTGTTTCCTATAGTTCCAAGCCTTACCTGGGTCCCACAGCATTTAGGATCTTATCTGTTTCCTATAGTTCCAAGCCATACCTGTATCCCACAACATTTAGGGTGTTATCTGTTTCCTATAGTTCCAAGCCTTATCTGTATCCCACAACATTTAGGGTGTTATCTGTTTCCTATAGTTCCAAGCCATACCTGTATCCCACAACATTTAGGGTGTTATCTGTTTCCTATAGTTCCAAGCCTTATCTGTATCCCACAACATTTAGGGTGTTATCTGTTTCCTATAGTTCCAAGCCATACCTGTATCCCACAACATTTAGGGTGTTATCTGTTTCCTATAGTTCCAAGCCTTATCTGGGTCCCACAGCATTTAGGATCTTATCTGTTTCCTATAGTTCCAAGCCATACTTGAGTTCCTCAGCATTTAGGGTCTTATCTATTTCCAACAAAGTTTTTTTCCTGCATAAAACTTCTTGCACTTTCGAAACTTGTGCTTGACCTCCGCATCTGACTAATTACAGTGTGCCTTAACGAGTTTGTACACCTTCCGGCAACAGCTTATAAAAACACTCATGGGCATGGAAACTTTACTAACGTCCTAATGCAGTAAGTTTCTAGCAGTAGGCCAGGTTTACAATTATTTATTATTAACGTAGGGATTATTCAGAAAACAACAAAATAATATTTTATAATGTAGTAATATAAATGAAAATAAATAACATTGTATGTTTTTAATTAGCCATTTTTGTTTATGTGTTAAAAGTATAAGGCTTGTAGAAATCAGTTATTGCATATGTTCCTTCAGGAAGACCGGAGACAGCTAGGAATTTATAAAAAAGGGCGAAGGTAATGTTGGGAACAGAAAAGGTAAATCAAATTAAAAAAATAAAATGACGATTACCTGATTCAATAGTTCTGCATAGTTTCATTAGGTGGGAAGACGGGGGTGTTATTCGTTAACCCAGAGTCGTATGTGTAAGTAAACTAACTACGATCAAGAGACATCACTTACTGTTAAAGTTTGTCAACTGAAATAAATTCTCTTCTGATTTTTTGGCCAACAATTCTGATTTTTATATTTTTGTCGGAGTATTGTTTCTAAGTCCTATATTTCACAAGCGCCGCATTATAAACACTTTCACAATTTTAATAAACTTTTGGAAAGCTATTGTCTACTTTTTTACTATTGTGGAACTTTTAAAAGGCTTCACCTAATGACCAAGATGTTAAATAAATTCATTATTAGAGAATATCATTTAGGCCTACATAACTTGAAAGAATCAACAGTCGGAATCGAAAATTGTATTAGAATCGAACATTTTAGGAGGCCCTCTGACTAATTGTGAGGCTTACGTGGCATAACGAGTTTGTACACTTGCCGGCAACAGATACTCATGTGCATGGGCAATTTACTTGCGTCCTAATGCATTAAGTTAGTGGGTTACGTTTACAAACATTGATTATGTTCTCATTATCCAGAATATAACTGCATGCGAAGAACAAACGTTAACTGCATACGTTGTAAAGCTAAACGAATTATATCTGAAGAAATGAAAGATTCAGATTTTTATGTTATTTTTAGACGGAATTTCGATTCTACATCCTAGATGTCACTATCGCAGGAATATAAACACTTTAACAGTTCCAATTAGGGATTTAGAAAAGTATTTTTAACATTTTATACACAATATTCAATATGTTAAGTAGTTTAACATCTTTAAGCATCGTTTGAGATCAATCTATATTTAATATAAGAAAAAAATATATACTAGTATAAAACTACTGCTACAAGTATAACTAACTACGCAGTCTTGTATGTAGAAAAGGAATTAGTAATTATATAGACGTGCGACTACCGCTATTGTCGTGGCTACCGCTATTACTATATAGGCTATATATATTAAAGCATAGCTACGAAGTATGCACTCAGGATAGATTAGGTTACAACTTTATTCAACATTACTATATAGGCCTTATACATTAAAATATAGGTACTTCACAGGTATATATTAATAGGTAGGCCTATATATAAACGTTCAATAAAATTATAATCAAATATATCCTGACTGGATACTTTGTAGCAAAAATTTAGATAGAACTAGATATTAGAATTAGAATTTTATTAGAATTAAATAGATTAGAATTGAAGATATATTTTAAAGGTCAATAAAGGTTAGTTTAGGTTATGTTTGTTTTATTATATTTTAAAAAAACTGCATCAGCGACAAAGAATAAGGGTGGAATCGTGTGTGTGAAGTTAAAATACATGAGAAAATTTTTTAAAAAATAACGAAAATAGCGGTAGTCGCATGTCTATATAATTACCAAGGAATTATAATAAAATAACTAGATATGGCGGAAATGAGCTTTTGGAGAAGTGCCTCGGTAAAGCTTAAATATAGAGGTTATGTGTTTTATTATCATATAATAAGAAAAATCATACCATAGTTAAAAAATTGTGTATCTAACAACCTAGATGTTAAAGGCATGTTGAAATATTCTTTTTTAAGTAGCCTAATCACTTTAAAAAAAAACAAACAAAGGTCGAACTCTCACGGTAGAAAAGAGAGAGAGGAAGACTTTACTTATATAATATAGATAGATGACACTGCGTACGAAAGTCAATTTCTTTAGGACTAGTAGACCTGTAAGTAATTTTCTTAGTCTAACCCCTATTCTACCAAACTTTGTTAGTTTTGTACACCACTCTACTCTTAAAAAAAGGAAGTATGTCTGATCCAAGTCACGTTCAAAAGCTGAGGTTTTTAACGCTGCAATGTTACTTCTAGTAGCTAAGGTCTATCCTTGAGAATTGTATTCCCGTATCTGCAAGGTTTCGTTCCAGCAAGGCTTTGTTCTTTGATACCATTTGTTTAAAATGTATCGAGGAAAATAAATTGAAAATTCTATTTATACGTCCACTGAGATTGGGCATTATTCGATCTTTCTTTAGTAGTTATAAAACATTTAATTTCAGTGTGTCGTTTTCTCATTTTAGGTTTTATAATTCCTGTTCCACATTTGGATACGCCGAAATATTTCTGATAATTTTAAGGACTCAGATATTAAAGGAATTTCGTTTGTTTTATATCCCCTTTTAAAGAAATCTGTGTAAATATTTTGAATAATTTTTTTTTTTGTTGTTACCAAAAATAAAGGTATTGAGTTTGTAGTTAACTTAATTGAAAATTATATTCACATCACGCCTGACGAAAAAATAATATCTTGTAGAATTTAACTAAAACGAAGAACCGTGTTCAAAAGTTACATCTTCGGTACATCAAATGTCTCTACAAAATCCCACGCTGACGGATTAGGAACGCCATTAGATTGTGATGTTAATACGAAATGATCTGAGGCCTCTAGGGACGAAAGGGATCGACTATCAAATTTACCCAACGCCGTCCTTATACGGAATAGCCCATCAAATATTCCGTTTTATCCGATACAGCCTACCCCGTGCATTTCCAACACGTTTGCTGGTTACGCTATCTTTGATCGAATATTCAGACAAAAACGTGAACAAATTTCAATCTCACAAAAAAAGATAATATTTGGACTTGTCATATTCCATTAAAAACACGAAAAATCACTGTATTTCGTCATTCACTTAATGCACTGCGTTTTGTGTACATTTTGCAGTCTCGTTTTAAACAAGTACAATTGTTACTGTGTTTTAATAAATTCCTAAATCAATCTTTATAATTCAATAAATCTTTGGAATTCGGTTAACAAAGAACAACTATACATGTAACTCAAGTGTGGTTTTACAAAGAATCCACTTAATGCTAATATCTAATATTACCATCGGAATAATGTGTTACTAATATTTAATAATATGTTAGTCATACTTATTCGAACGTTTGAAGAAAACAAATGATGTTATATTTAATATTGTGTTAGAGTCGTTATTGCAGTTTAGTAGAATATTTTGCTAAGAAGGTAATACAGAATGAAAACAAATTGAAACAGAAATTAAAGAGCAAGAGTAATGAAGGGTAGTGAAACCAAGTTATTTCTTTTTAAGGAGCTGAGATAGACATTTTTTTAAAGTTACGATTACAATAGTTATTATCTGCAACACTTAAAACTAAATAATATATCTGAATATTAAACACTATTATATTTTCGGTCTCATAATCAAAGTTTATGGTTCAAAATATGCTTTTTTATTTTCACTTTTTTAAAACATTTATTTCAGACATAAATGTTGTAACGTACCTATAAAGAGAAAAGAACTATACTAGTTACACAACTATATAAATCTTGAGAGAAGAAAAAATATGTTAACGGAGCGAAAAACGTTTTAATGACAAAGTTCAACGCTTATGTCATAATGACGTCTATGAAACTTTTGTTTCATCTTTTTCTTTGGTTGCTTCTTTCTTACATTTTTTGGTTGTAGTAAACATGTAAATATAGATTTATTCCCCATAAAAAAAATGTTTTCCCAAATTTGTATATTAAAAAGTTAGTTTCCCAAGTAGTTACGACAGTTAAACTGGGTAATAGAAATAGTAATTCCATAAGCGATGTAATTTATTCTATAAATTCACCATCGGTGTAAAGTGAGATCAATGTATATTTTCCAAATATTAAATATTTTTTACATCAAAAAAGAATTTTAATTTTTTTCCCGTTACTGAAGACGTTCTACAATATAATTCTGTATGCAATATTTAGAATCGTTATAAATACACCTAAATGTATTTGTGTGCCTTAATATCTTCCATAGATCATTATCCTGAAGCTTATGGTTAAGAAAATTATTGTATAATAATATATTTTACTATTAGATAAATAGTAATTAATATTTAAAATAATCCTGCAATTACTCTGTAGTTGACGTTGTAGTTCTATGTCTATTGTTAAAGGTAGAGCTCTGACTTTAAGAAACTCCTAATTCCAGTCTTTAATTATTTTTAAAAGTCACAGGTACTGAGGGTTACACAATAATGTACCAACTATACAACTGATCTCAATGCCTCAGTAGTTTTATTAGATGTCCTATTTAAAGCTAAATAAATGATCAATAGCTATTTTAGTAAATAACGAAATAGAAATAATAATAGACATTATCACATTACGTTGAAGGTGTATAAAGACCGTACCACTAAACCTGTCACAAATGTATCACCTTGAGCAACGAACACTATTACGGGATGAGAAGCTTGTAGTAGCAGGATTCTAGTCGAAGTGTCTCAGTGGGCTGTATCTCTCTGCCCAAAGTATCCTGATAGATATCAGTATTTCTAGTATAATGATAGAAAATTAGTTAAAATTATTAGATGTTAATTATTAGTGTTTTTTTAAAAGTTGTTGACGATTTATAAGTAGTATACTAAGGAAACGACATAAGAAAAAGGTATGTACATCGCTTAGAATACAAATTCATCGGAGAAAGTGTTCTTGAATATTTAGATAAATGTGTAGAAAATGAAATGGCCAAACGATATGATCATGCCATGACACCACACTCACTTTTACCTTGGACGATTCACTAACGTTCCAAATACTTAAATTTAGCCAAGAGATGCATATTCAAGAATTATGACTGTCATTGATGGGGAAAGATTTCTCCTAAGATAACTTAAAAATTCGATTCGGGACATTAGTAAACAAGTAAAGATATTTACGTCATTTAGTTTGCTTTATTTGATGCCGTAATAGCAGTTTATAAGGACTAATATGTATTTTAATATAAGTATTGTACTATATGGTTTTGAGAATACGTAGTTATAAACTACGATATAAGGGCTTTTTTGACTGAGAAAACACGGCCTTTTTGAAGGTTTTATAACTTCTTTTTAAGTACTACTTCGGCCGGGTAATTTTTTAATGTCTATTCTTTCAATGTATTTGATCTGTTGGAAACAACCAGGATCAAACAACAGTCACTTATAACATACTTTAATTAGTTACCTAGCAATGTAGGTTAGTAATTGCCTATTTCTAGATAGTTTTACCATAAATTAGGAGAAAGGAACATTTCGCAACAACCACAAACCTACGTTTTGTGCACAGTGAACGTCAAGGTCGGTTATTGTTGATTTAAAACAGTTACATTTTGTCTGTTAGTTTGGCATAGTTAGCTTCGTTATTACTTTTGAAATTTCAATTCAAAATTAAGGTCACTTCATTCGATGGGTCTTTAATAAGCATTGATTTCTATATAATGTGGAAACGCCACTATAAAAACCGAAAGATTTCATCTGTTACATTTCGTAATAATTAAATACTACATAAACTTAGTTTGGGAGCTGAACCCAAGTTCCAAGTTTCTAGAAACAAAATAAAAACTTTAAAAGTTTTACATGTTCTTCTGATACATGTGAGATTTACGTACACTGTTTAACTTTAATATAACATTATTAAAAATGGAAAATAATTCTGCCGTTTAAAATGGAAAACGTATAAGTTAGACTTGTAATATTTATGTATTCTCTTTATCACGTTCTGAGATGTACTTCATGCCGCCCAATCTATGAATATTAGTTTTGCATCTAAAATCACCCACTCTTCCAAACAAAACGACTGAAGATAATTGTGAAAATGCACATAACAATATATGCTTTTAACTTTTACAGAGCTCCGTCTTCAAATTAACTCATATGTTTTCTAATAGTGTTATTATTAAACCCAAACTTATAAAAGAGATTGATAATTTACATAAAATGATTTGATGGAAATGATAATACCAGGAATGAAATCTATCAGGAATTATTGAATACATTTCATCTGGTGTTAAAGGCAAAAAACCTAAAGCATTAGACCATATCATGAAACATATATAGTCAGGGCTAGATAACGGATTCGAACCAACATTAAATACGGGAAGGTTATGTGAAAGAAGAAGGTATACGAAAATTAAAAGCTAATGAAAGAAACGAATAAGATTTAATAAATCCAAGAATTGCCATTTTAATGACTATCCGTGAGTATGAAAAATTACCAATATTATTTAATAAGACCAGTTTTTTATTTTATTTTCTACATTTCCCTTTTCATCGTTAAGTTTAAAACCTATGAATGAATAATTGTTAAATTTGCAAGTAACCTACTAATTAAATTAAAAATTAATTTCTTTTTTAAAAGAAGATTAGTTTTCATTTAAATGTGAAGCAATTAACAACTTTTCAACAAATTGGAGTACAAAAGGTTTAATTTGAAACAATTAAAATGCTTGTCCGAAGTGAAACGTTTGTTCTGTTTCCGGCTCTACAGACAGAGAGAAGCAAATAGATAAGGTAATATATTTTCAATTATTTTATTAAAACAATAAATGAAAACACAATTTCCACGAAGGATATTTGTTCCTAATTTCATCCCATCAATCAATTTATTTCATAACTATATGCTTTCACAGTTCTAATACTCTTTTTGCGTCATCAATCACTGGTTTGTTCTATGTCAGAAAAGATCCATTGACACAATAAGATCGTCGACATTCTACCCGAGCTCTTGGCCTTCAATTCTATGTGTTTATTCAAAGGTTTTCTTGATATGTCACTTGTATCTTCTAAATATTATTTTCAAAATAGTATTTGATTAGGTAATTCTAATGTATGAAGTTTTGGTTAGCTTACGTTTGTTTAGAAATTAATATAGGGTATTGAAACTCGGCAAGATTATGTTTCGAAAATGGTTATCGTCTACATGTAGTTAGGTTACGATAAATGTTGTTAAAGGTAATTTTATAAAAAAAGGTCAAGTTAAGGTGATTAGTAGTTATGTTATTCACACTAGGTTCTGTAATGCTTCATCGTTGACGAGGGTTTACTAATAAAATTAGGCTGCATTGTATTTTGTGAATGTTATTTTAGAAAACGTTTGGGTACGTTATGTTACATTAGAGGTTTGCATAGGTTATTCAGACAGTGTTTGGTTCAGTTCCGTTCGTTAATGAGCGTATACGTAATGTTAGACTAGGTTAGGTTTTGGCTTTAGGGCTTATTTTATGTAAGGTATGTTTAGCTAACGTCTGTGAGATAGACCACGCAAACTTAGGTTAGTAGCGAGCGGTAGCATAAACAAAATTAAGCAATATAATCCTGAGTTTTTGACGAGACTGTACTTGTGATTGAGGTAACTTAATGACATGCGTATGAGTAAGATTAGGTCCAATTAGTTACGGGTATCAATGAGTATTAGATTAAGTTTAAGCAATGGTCTACTTAATGTGAGACAAGGTTCAATTAGTGACGGGTATCAATGAAGATTATATTAAGTTTAAGCAATGGTCTACTTAATGTGAGGCTAGGTTCCATTAGTGACGGGTATCAATGAAGATTATATTAATTTTAAGCGATGGTCTACTTAATGTTAGGCTAGGTTCCATTAGTGAAGGGTATCAATGAAGATTATATTAAGTTTAGGCGATGGTCTACTTAATGTGAGGCTAGGTTCCATTAGTGACGGGTATCAATGAAGATTAGATTAAGTTTAAGCGATGGCCTACTTAATGTGAGGCTAGGTTCCATTAGTGACGGATATCAATGAAGGTTATATTAAGTTTAAGCGATGATCTACTTAATATGAGGCTAGGTTCCATTAGTGACGGATATCAATGAAGATTATATTAAGTTTAAGCGATGGTCTACTTAATGTGAGGATAGGTTCCATTAGTGACGCATATCAATGAAGATTATATTAAGTTTAAGCGATGGTCTACTTAGTGTGAGGCTAGGTTTCGAAAGTGACGGGTATCAATGAAGATTATTTATAAATTCATAAATAATTCTTGTATTTGAATATCCTGTTGTTGTTGAATTCTAGTTTGTAACTTCTTGTGTGCTAGATTGTATTTTGTAATAAAATCCTCTGATGATGATGACATGGTCATCGAAATGAACACAAGGGTTTAATCTGAAGTAACTTGTTTAATTTGTTATTTTTGATTATTTTTGTGGTATTGGGGTTCTTTCAATATTTTTATTGTAATCAATTGTACTTCTGTGCTCTTGATATTGTGTATAGTTAATAGATGGTAAAGTTACTGAGATCATCAAGGAAACTAATGCTTGTTTTCATACGAGAAGAAGACTTCGATGCTCCAACTGGCGGCGTAGTTTCTTCATTACATCGTCCTTCAGGAAAAACACTCTTATTCAGTTGGTAAAAATGTGTTGTTAGAAATTGATTTCTTGTAAAAAATTCCAACTTAACGTCTTCAAGGTGAGAGATTTTGCTAATGTACATTCGAAACACAATTTTAGTTTTCCCGTATACTTTCACAATTGTAAAGTCAATAACCTGGAGGTTACTGTTAAGTTCTGGAGCATAGTTTGCCATATCATTCTTCGGATTCAGATAGAATAAGTTCTGCATCACTATCTTGGAGAGAGTACTCTGATTCTTCTTCCGATGATGAGAAATTAAGATTTTATGTCCTCTTACTTTTCCATATTTTTTATTTGACCTGATTTTTATTTTATTTTTAGACTCACTAGAGTTCTCGTTGTCATTGCTGGTACTAGCACCACCGGTAGGTTCGACCTGTACTGGATCTTCTGGAATTTAAAAATCTGCCACAGAAACACTTTTTCCAGGCTCAACAAAAACTTTCACGCGTTTTATGTGAGGTGCAGTTGCTTCTGGTTGTCTAAGAGCTTTTAGGAGGTCCTTGAAAGTGTCGTCAATAGGAGTTGTGGCTGTTGGAGTTGTGTCTCCTGAGTCATCTAGAGATGCTAACATATTTAGTACCTGATTGCGACAAAGGGACACAATACCACATTTTCTAAAACCAGCCATTATATTTTCTGATTTACAAACTTCCCATAGTTTTTAGCTGTTTACAGCTGCATACTAGGTTTTTATTCATACCACACATCCTAAATATGTGACATAGCCTCAAATTATATTCTGAAAATAGAAAAGTGTGTTATTTATATATTATTAAAGTATGTTATACTTTTTTATAGGTATATAACACTAAACAAATAGTCCAAATGAAGAACATAACATGATAGGATATAATACTTACATATAGAGTTTAGAAGATGACGAAATATCTGCTAAAAACAAAACATTTAATTCTTGCAATAAATCTGACTCTCAATCCTGCCAACCACATAAACTTATTTTTCTCTTCAAACGTAGAGCGTTATCAACATGCAGCAAAAACTTTACCCCTTTACCACTACATTTACCACCTGAAATATGATATAAAAATATTTTGGAAGTTTTGTTACTCTTCATCCCATTGTTTCTATTCACCCCATTTTACATAAATATATACATATATATATATATATATATATATATATATTTGTAAAGGTTTTCTCAGACATTGCTCTAGAGAGTTTCCATTTAATCGGTATATAGAGAATGTTTAACCTCAGAAATCCATTAAGCTAAGTGAAAATGTAATATCAAATCATTACTGATGTACTGATGTTCACAAAAATTCATATATATATATATATATATATATATATATATATATATATATATATATATATATAGGGTTTTTAACCTCATTATTTCAATGAGATGAGTGAAAAATTTCTGAAAATTCGTCATCAAGTTTTCGAAAATTGTTTAACATTGGAAACCACTTTAAGGTTTTTCTCACTAATAGGCAAATAGTACGTTGTCATCCATCTGCAATCTAAATGAAAATTTTCACAAAAAGCAGTATAAAGTTTACGAAAATCTTTTAACTTCTAATGTTACTTTAAGGGTTTTCACCAAAATTGGTATTTTGTGGGCTAACCATAGTAAACGAATAGGCAAAGTAAACCATTTTTTATTGAAAAATTTTTTTAGAAAAATCTATATCATCAAGTTTTCAAAAATTTGTAAGCAGTTCATAATTCTAGACATACATATGACTCAAGCAAGAGTCAACATGAATATACTATGCAAATACATCATTTCCCAACTAGACAGGTATTTGCCATGACATTCCATATATCACCGTTGCACACTTTTGATTATGTTGGTATCGACTAAATAAGCTCTGCTTTTACACACAGGGTGCTATATGTGGCAATCTCTAGGATTAAAAAAAAGGAATAGCTTAAAAAATCTTTTGCCAAACGATCCACGTATGTGAAACATAAAACTTAAAATATCCAACTCAATAGGAATATTATCGTAGATTGTAGATAAGGTTTGCTTATTACACACACACACATATGTATATATATATATATATATATATATATATATATATATATATATATATATATATATATAAATTGATTGAGAGCCACAAGGAACAAACGAAATTATTGCACAGACTCTTTAATTGCCAATTTAAAGCTGTAATTAAATTCGTTTATATTGCCTTTGTGTCATGCACAACTACAAAGGTCCTTTCCAATCACATTGTTCGAAGGATTGCTGTCTTAGTGAAAATGGAGAACGTTCAAATGAATTGAATATAGGCCCCTAACTTCAAAACAAACACAGGGTCTGGCTTTGAGTTTGTCGTTAATGTCTAACCACGTTTGCTTAGGAAGTTATCTTGGTAACAGTAAGCTTACAGTAATGCTATGCATTGTAACTGATTATATCATTCCTTTACTAAACTTCTATAATAACAACATGTATATATATTTTTTAATCAATACAAAATATGCTTAAATGTTAATTAAATAATTTTTTTAATGCTTTTTTAAAATAATTCCAAGAATTTATTTGTTGGAGAATATCGAACTGACAAAAGCTAATGATCTCTCTTTTGTTATGTGTTGGAAACAGAAATCCATTAGTGTTTTATGTAAATATGTATCTTTTATTCCATTGTCTTGAGAAATGCTTGGGATTATTACCGAAGGATGGGAAAATGGAAGAATATTTTAAGCTTTTCTGATCGGACCATTTACTTTGGGGGTCACATAGATGTGATTAAAAGCTAACAAAATTGTTTTTGCAGTTAATGTTTGTTAGGGCCTAGATTAATATAAATTCCAGGTCCTTCACTAAATTAGGTTTCCTATTACTTTACGTTATGAATTGAAAATTTATAACTATAGTTTTAATTTATAAGATTGTTTTAAATATTAAATAAGACGGTCCCTCCATGATGGATTACTAGTTTCTACAGGGAACGATATTCATAACATCAGCTTATACACCAATTTATCTTAAGACTTTGAGATAGAACTACTAGATTTTAAAACAAGAATTGTATGGGAAATGAAAACAGATAAAAAAATGAAAGCTATGGTAAAAGCAAAGGTAAATGTAGAAAGAAAATAACAGGTATATAATAAACCAGTATTAAGAATTGTACAGAAAAAATGGTATGCATTCCAAGAGTAAAAATAATAATTACTTACTTTGAAATATTTCTTATTATATAACATTTACCTATATGTACTACTGGTTTTTATTTAATCCTAAAATATATTTAAATAAAATTGGATAGAAGGTTGCACAAGTAAAACCAATACAGGTTTCAAAAATGAAAAAAAACCTATCAAATACCGAACCTTAGCAATTCAACAAAAATATAAATTATTGTTGACGCATATTAAAAGAAAACATTAGAATTCAAATAATTTATTTTGCCACACTAATCTTTGCACTACAAGCGGATTGTCTTACTTCACTTATTCGTATATGTTGATGATTTAATATATCTAAAGACTTACAAATATATGACATTATAAATATGGCATTATAAATCCCTCAATTTTATGAATGGCTTGTAAATAGAATTATATTTTGCATATACAAGGAAGTAAGACACGATAAACCTAATATAGATGATTGTATAAATCTGCTTGACAAACTAATAGACTCTCGCTTGGCTATTGTACTCCATCACGTTCGGTAAAACGAATTTAATAGCTTGACTTTAATATACGACTATCCAAAATTTAATTTTGTCTAAATTTGTAAGAACTTACTGAAACCGAACGTTTTCCATTGCTCTGTGGCGAGATCTACATCATTTTGCAACACGGATAAAGATCTCCACGTTGCGATTTAAATTGTTCGATCTCAGGACGTTTTCAACAAATTTACATTTCTGGACACCTATGAACGTCCTGCACCAATATGTTGCAGAATGTAAGAAGAAAACCAAATTATTTCCTTAAATATAATTAATAGGTTTCAGTATGTATTACTTTCAACCATTCAATTAGGCAGCAGCCATTCATAATCTTTTTTTACCGTTTAACAGAGATATTATGAATAAAATTGCCTAAATAATTATATAAATTAGTTATGTTTTTTAAATTTTACAATATTAAGTTATTGCTAAAATTTCTCTGTGTGTTAAGTTAATTGCAGTAAGTGGTTAAATTATAGAGAACTTACCATCACTAACGTTTATTCTTTTTGTGGATTTATTCAATTCGTTTTATGCATCAATTTCTTCACTGAACCTTTTCTTCGTGTCATGGTTGATTGGTTTAAATCCTACTTTAACTTTATCACTTTTTCAATCTCCTCCTTTATTGTTGATTTAGTCATAATTTTTCCTATATATTTCCTGGAAACTATTTCTTTTAATAGATCTGATTCATAGGTTTTATTTTATCATAAGTTTTTTTAAATATTTATAATTTGTCTAGTATGTTTGCCGTAGTAGAGATACCACTCTTTGCACTTAGACCACACTCAAAATATATTGAAACATATTATTGTTTATATTTGTGTTTCATGCTCCCATAGTGATCACAGTTCATCGAATCAAAGAGAAAACTATAGAGGTATTCAGAACATCTTTATATACAAACACTTACATTGAAAGGAAAAGTAAAGTAAATCCTTAAAGGAAGATTGTTGTTCGTAATAAAGACGAAAGGCAGTACTTCTGAATATCAACATTATTTGTTAATGACTGACATATAGTTTTAATAAATCAGAGGAAGAAATTGTCATTATATGTTGCAGATGGTCGTGCTTATTGCTACATCACTGATTCATTAGATATACTTAAAAATTTTATTACTCACATAAAATGTATGCACAGACCAGCAGCAACAAGTAAACGAACTTGAGAAGAAAGGGAAAAGAGTTTCATAAGTAATCTGGAGCAAGAATAATATTTTCTACGCAAAAAAAATCCTGTGGTTTAACCCGAAACGTAATTTATTTTTCATAACCTAAAAAGCTGAACTGAATACAAATGAGTCATTAGTTCACAACGTCGGGTGTCAAATTCCCGAGGGTTTTCTCGGCTAATCTCGTTTCTTTACGATGCGATTGGGAAATACGCACTCCAGGTCAATAGCATTATTTTCTCATTCCGTGACGTGAGATTGTTTAAATTGTAGCTTTGTTGCTTAGAAAAAAGTTAATACCGTATCTAAATAGAAAAAATCAAAATATATGTTAGCATTTAAATCTCTCTTTTTTGAATAATTGTAATATGGCCTATTCTGTTTCTACTACTTTAGTGAAAACTCCGCCAAATAACACAGGAAATACATAATATATTTATTTCCATCCTTTAATGTATAATATATTATTATTGATAATCTTGAAGAATTATGTAAGGTAGCTGAAAACGTGGAAAGAAATATTGTATTTAATGAAATAATTAGTGGTAGGGTTTTGCGCAAATAGTTTGAAAGATGTAGATTAGTAAATAATAGTTTATAATATCCAATATCAGTTTTTATATTATATTTATGTTCTAGTCTTTCTTCAGGCTGTCTTAAGAAGGCATAAACATGCGAATTTTAAATAAATGTCTCTATACACATAAAACCTATTTGCAATGCAAATAGCCAGTAGGGAAATTGGATAAATTCTATTGTCCCGTGAATCGTAGGATAGTGACCTTGAGTCCTAGATTATTTAATTACAAGTACTGTAAACTATATCAACTTTAAAAAAATATAGTTGGAGACATTTAAGCTCTGTAGGTTGTTTACGCTATTTAATGATAGATCCTATCACTGACACGTAACTACAAAGTTTATTACTGCTGTGTACATTGTGCTACTCATCCCTTGGACGCCAAATATAGCATCACAGTTGTAATATTCTTACCTTAATCAGTTAGTACCTTGATCACGTAACCCAAGGAGTAAGCTTCTTAGTGATGGATCTGGGAGGCTGTTTACAGTTCAGCAATTTAACAATAATCCTAAATTACAAATTTTTCAAAGTAGCCTAATTTGCCCATACTTTGCTATGAATACAATACATGATCGGTTGTGACAATTATTATTAGTAATGATACGTTATAGAAATATTTTTAATAACAGTTTGCAGTAGCTCTTACGCCTTCAACCGCCCTTGTACTACCGTAATATTTGTTTGCGAAACTTCTTATAAGTAATTATAATGCGTTTATTTAAATCTTGGGTAATTTTAAGAGGTTTGAAATGCTTTTTATTGTTTTTTATTCAATGATGTTTTTAGTGATTAACGATTAATAATTTTAGGATGGGTATTTATTTATTTAGTTTAATGATGTTTTATAAATATTTGAAAAAATATCAATAAAATTCTTTCAATCAATATTACCAATATTGTGTTTATAACAAATCACTGGTATTTAAGAAATGAGTATACCGGGCTGGTCTCTCTTGCATTATTTCTTGAAGTAATTTGGATTTACTGTCAGCCTCCAATGCATGTGTCTTAAAACTCCACTTTAGAAAATTCCTAATAATTTCATTGAATAATATTTTATTCCTTCCTTATTTTACCATTAATCATTTACCTAAAATATATATAAATAATTATTCAAATTTAATAACTGATTTTATTGAGACACTTAGGGCCTGCACCCTTTCTGCATCACCGTATTAATATAGGCAATCCGACCCTCTTGTCTCGCCAACATTTATTCTATATCGTACTTATCCTTTGGAACATCAGAATGCCCCTCCTTCCTTTTGCAATTTTTTGGTAACTATATGACAATTCGAAAAATCACCTCTTCCTATAATAGTTACTATCTAATCGTAAAGAACGTCTTTGGGCTTCAGGTAATTCCCTCATCTTGCACATCCGCATCTAGCATAAATAAAGAGAGAAGCCACCCTTACTTTACCCTCCATAAATTACGTTTATTTATGATACAGGTCTTGAACCTATATACTTAAGTGGGCTACCTGTCAGCGTCCAACGAGTGGGTTTTAAAGCTTCACTTAAGCTAATTCGTAACATTGTCTATGATTATTAAGGTACTACTTCCATTTAACCACCATTTACATACTTAACATTTAACTAATTATATTTTCACATTCAAAACTTGAATTTAATTATTCACTATATAAATCTCCATATCACGTAATAATATAAGTATTCCGACCTCCATGTCCCGCCAACCTTTACTCCATTTCGTACTTACTCCCTGGAGGCTCTGAGTCCTGCTATTCCTATTGCGATAATCTAGTATTTAAATGAAAATTCGCACCAATCAGCTATTCCTATAATGATTACCTTATAATCCTGACGGACCACTTCAGATCCTGAACTATACATTCACCTCTAGTGCCAGCTGGTGTTTTTAAAGCCTTACTTTCCACTTGCAATTATATGGCATAGTTCATTTTACTAAAAAGTATTTTCTTGCCATTAAAAATAATCAAAAATAAAGAGACAACCCTTAATATATCCTCCGTAAATTAAACGTGTATTTATGATACAGGCGTTGAACCTCAATACCTATAACTTAAACTAGTCAGATATTTTAAAGGTATCAGTTTCTTTTCAACCATATAGAAAATTTGTTAAACTGTAAAAAAGTACTAACATTAGTAGAAATGCTTATGCTTGTAACGTTTCCTCTAGCGACGTTGAAGTAGTAATATATTGTATCAAAACTCAGTCCATATTGTTCAAACGTACGTGTGTTTAGTTTGTTACAAGACCATCCACTCAAGTACTACTGCTAAACTTAAGAGACAAAACCGTGTTTATAAAAGTAACACAACCCGGGATCTGGATTGTAGCGTTTGATGACGGATGTAATTGCAAAATTAAATGTAATGGTAGTATACTACTTTCTCAGAGGGGATGAAATACAAAGCAAATCCAAGTTTAACATTGCTAAATAAATTGTAACTTTGTTTCATTTGTTACTCATATAGTGCAATTTTATTAATTTTATTTATTTAATATTGAAATATACGTAAACATTTTCATAAGAAAGTATAAATTTGTATTATACTTCACCATGTGCATCTACTGAAGCATGATTTGAAAATGATTTTAACATTTTTTTTACTTTTCAGTAATAAATTGCATTTTTGAATAATAGCTAGGTAATTCTGCCACTTGTGACGAAAAACAATATTTAGCTGTAAAGGTTTGTAACTGGTATCGCAGGATTCATATAAAACGTGTCTATTTTGTTCCTTTCTATAGCAACAAAATTTAGAAAAATGGATTTACTTTAATGTTACAATCAACGGCATGAAGGTATAAATTGAAGTGAAATATAGTTCGAAACCCAAAACCTATGTTAACTGTCGCTGAGTACGTATTAGAGAAAATATTGGCGGTTATCATAAGCAACTCACAACTAGCAGTTAAATATAAATTTTCACGACTTTAATCAGCAACCAAGAAATTAACACTGTCATTGAAATCAATACTTAGATATTACAACAAGAATCAAGCTACAACAACAAAATAACCAACAGTACTTAGGTAATTTAATAGTTTTTGTGTTAAAATAAGAAATAAGCTACAAGAACAAAACAACCTACTGTACATAGGTAATTTAAAAGTATTTGTGTCAAAATAAGAAATAAGCTACAACAAAATAACATACAGTACTTAGGTAATTTAAAAGTATTTGTGTCAAAATAAGAAATAAGCTACAACAAAATAACCTACAGTACTTAGGTAATTTAAAAGTATTTGTGTTAAAATAAGAAATAAGCTACAAGAACAAAATAACCTACTGTACTTAGGTAATTTAAAAGTATTTGTGTCACAATAAGAAATAAGCTACAACAAAATAACCTACAGTACATAGGAAATTTAAAAGTATTTGTGTTAAAATAAGAAATAAGCTACAAGAACAAAATAACCTACAGTACTTAGGTAATTTAAAAGTATTTGTGTCAAAATAAGAAATAAGCTACAACAAAATAACCTACAGTACTTAGGTAATTTAAAAGTATTTGTGTCAAAATAAGAAATAAGCTACAACAAAATAACCTACAGTACTTAGGTAATTTAAAAGTATTTGTGTCAAAATAAGAAATAAGCTACAACAAAATAACCTACAGTACATAGGAAATTTAAAAGTATTTGTGTTAAAATAAGAAATAAGCTACAAGAACAAAATAACCTACTGTACTTAGGTAATTTAAAAGTATTTGTTTCAAAATAAGAAATAAGCTACAACAAAATAACCTACAGTACATAGGAAATTTAAAAGTATTTGTGTTAAAATAAGAAATAAGCTACAAGAACAAAATAACCTACAGTACTTAGGTAATTTAAAAGTATTTAAGTCAAAATAAGAAATAAGCTACAACAAAATAACCTACAGTACTTAGGTAATTTAAAAGTACTTGTGTGAAAATAAGAAATAAGCTACAACAAAATAACCTACAGTACTTAGGTAATTTAAAAGTATTTGTGTTAAAATAAGAAATAAGCTACAAGAACAAAATAACCTACAGTACTTAGGTAATTTAAAAGTATTTGTGTCACAATAAGAAATAAGCTACAACAAAATAACCTACAGTACATAGGAAATTTAAAAGTATTTGTGTTAAAATAAGAAATAAGCTACAAGAACAAAATAACCTACAGTACTTAGGTAATTTAAAAGTATTTGTGTCAAAATAAGAAATAAGCTACAACAAAATAACCTACAGTACTTAGGTAATTTAAAAGTATTTGTGTCAAAATAAGAAATAAGCTACAACAAAATAACCTACAGTACTTAGGTAATTTAAAAGTATTTGTGTCAAAATAAGAAATAAGCTACAAGAACAAAATAACCTACAGTACTTAGGTAATTTAAAAGTATTTGTGTCAAAATAAGAAATAAGCTACAACAAAATAACCTACAGTGCTTAGGCAATTTAAAAGTATTTGTGTCAAAATAAGAAATAAGCTACAACAAAATAACCTACAGTACTTAGGTAATTAAAAGTATTTGTGTTAAAATAAGAAATAAGCTACAAGAACAAAATAACCTACAGTACTTAGGTAATTTAAAAGTATTTGTGTCAAAATAAGAAATAAGCTACAACAAAATAACCTACAGTACTTAGGAAATTTAAAAGTATTTGTGTTAAAATAAGAAATAAGCTACAAGAACAAAATAACCTACAGTACTTAGGTAATTTAAAAGTATTTGTGTCAAAATAAGAAATAAGCTACAACAAAATAACCTACAGTACTTAGGTAATTTACAAGTATTTGTGTTAAAATAAGAAATAAGCTACAAGAACAAAATAACCTACAGTACTTAGGTAATTTAAAAGTATTTAAGTCAAAATAAGAAATAAGCTACAACAAAATAACCTACAGTACTTAGGTAATTTAAAAGTATTTAAGTCAAAGTAAGAAATAAGCTACAACAAAATAACCTACAGTACTTAGGTAATTTAAAAGTATTTGTGTTAAAATAAGAAATAAGCTACAAGAACAAAATAACCTACAGTACTTAGGTAATTTAAAAGTATTTAAGTCAAAATAAGAAATAAGCTACAACAAAATAACCTACAGTACTTAGGTAATTTAAAAGTATTTGTGTCAAAATAAGAAATAAGCTACAACAAAATAACCTACAGTACTTATGTAATTTAAAAGTATTTGTGTTTAATATCGGTTTAAATGAGGAGATTCCTAGACACATCTTTTAGATATGAAAAATCGTTTATTTGTTAAGTGTTTATGTATAAGATTGACAATAAAGACAGTATTGAATGTGTTAAACTCTAAAATCAGGCTGTTCATCCAAATCTATCGTGGATATTTTGGTTTAAAAAAGGCGTCAGATTACTTACTTTGCAGTTATGTTGCGTTGCTACTAAGTAGGCGGCTCATTTTGCTAGGCGTGTTATGCTGCTGGGTATGTTATTCTGCTGATCGTGTTATTTAAAAAAAAAAAACTATGTTTTTGAAAATATTACATTATATAGGATTATTCAATTTTATTTCTTTTATAAAACGTTTGACATAGTTTTAATGTTAAAAAAGTTAATATTTTTATATTTACCCTATAACTTCCATAATTTCTTTGTAAAAGAGTAAATGGCTTACTACCTCAATGTGCTTCAGCCAAATAACACGTTACATGTTACGAGAGGACATAATCAGTTATGAAGTCCAACATATGAAATTAGGTAACAACTTCTTTCCGTTTATATAAGGCGGCCATAAAGTCTGTAGCTCTCCACAATAAACGTTTTATTGACTTTGTTTTAAAACGAATTTGAGGCATTCGAAGGTCTTAACGGTCCCCGTTAAGTCGGACATTATCCTAACAAAAGCGTACAATGAGATAAACGTTTGGTTCTAATTGCAATAATAATATTCTCTTTATTTCATTTTAACTAGCATAATCCAACGTTACAAGAATTCGTGAAATACCCCACTGCAATGTTTCTAAATACCATCCGTTTGTAAATTTTGAGGAATGCAAACTTCTCTGGAGTAATTACTTTGCAGGAATGTTAAACCGCGCTTACTTCTGCAACCCTGTTCTATTCTCTACCGCTCGTAAATCAAGTTGAGGCATGTTTTACTTTAGGATAATTCTAATACTTTATTCTTCCCTGGACATACTTGACCAGACTTAATTTTCAATCAAACGTCACATCAAATTGATTTCAAATTTTAGAGGTTTTTTATAATCTTTGAACTTTTATGAGTTATGATGCATTTTATTGAGAGTTGTCATCCAGAATGTGTTTGTATTCACTTCTTGTACCCTATCCTTTATTGCGTTGCGCTCTATTTTCGTCGGTAACTTTCATTATGTTTATACGTCTGTGAAATGTTTAAAGGAACGTGATATTCTTCTCTGCTACCTCATAAGATATGTGTTTGTGTGACTGCGTCTGTTTCATGTACGTGTATACTATGAATTTGAGTATGCATCAAGGATATGGATTTTTTGTTAGAGTTTAATTTCAGTGTGCATTTTTTATTATTCTATTACGTTACCTCGTAGGATATGTGTTTGTATGACTGCGTCTGTTTCATGTACGTGTATACTATGAATTTGAGTATGCATCAAGGATATGGATTTTTTGTTAGAGTTTAATTTCAGTGTGCATTTTTTATTATTCTATTACGTTACCTCGTAGGATATGTGTTTGTGTGACTGAGTCTGTTTCATGTTACTTGTATACTATGAATTTGAGTATGCATCAAGGATATGGATTTTTTGTTAGAGTTTAATTTCAGTGTACATTTTTTATTATTCTATTACGGTACCTCGTAGGATATGTGTTTGTGTGACTGCGACTGTTTTATGTTAGTTGTATACTATGAATTTGAGTATGCATCAAAAATATGGATTTTTTGTGTAAAGTTTAGTTTTAGTGTGCATATTTTGTTATTCTATTCCACTACCTCGTAGGATATGTGTTTGTGTGACTGCGTCTGTTTTATGTTAGTTGTATACTATGAATTTGAGTATGCATCAAGGATATGGATTTTTTGTTAGAGTTTAATTTCAGTGTGCATTTTTTATTATTCTATTACGTTACCTCGTAGGATATGTGTTTGTGTGACTGCGTCTGTTTTATGTTACTTGTATACTATGAATTTGAGTATGCATCAAGGATATGGATTTTTTGTTAGAGTTTAATTTCAGTGTTCATTTTTTATTTTTCTATTACGTTACCTCGTAGGGTATGTGTTTGTGTGACTGAGTCTGTTTCATGTTACTTGTATACTATGAATTTGAGTATGCATCAAGGATATGGATTTTTTGTTAGAGTTTAATTTCAGTGTACATTTTTTATTATGCTATTACGTTACCTCGTTGGATATGTGTTTGTGTGACTGCGTCTGTTTTATGTTAGTTGTATACTATGAATTTGAGTATGCATCAAAGATATGGATTTTATGGTAAAGTTTAGTTTTAGTGTGCATATTTTGTTATTCTATTCCGCTACCTCATAGGATATGTGTTTGTGTGATTGCGTCTGTTTTATGTTACTTGTATACTTTGAATTTGAGTATGCATCAAGGATATGGATTTTTTGTTAGAGCTTCATTTCAGTGTATATTTTTTATTATTCTATTACGTTACCTCGTAGGATATGTGTTTGTGTGTCTGAGTCTGTTTCATGTGACATGTATACTATGAATTTGAGTATGCATCAAGGATATGGATGTTTTGTTAGAGTTTAATTTCAGTGTACATTTTTTATTATTCTATTACGGTACCTCGTAGGATATGTGTTTGTGTGACTGCGTCTGTTTTATGTTACTTGTATACTATGAATTTGAGTATGCATCAAGGATATGGATTTTTTGTTAGAGTTTAATTTCAGTGTTCATTTTTTATTATTCTATTACGTTACCTCGTAGGGTATGTGTTTGTGTGACTGAGTCTGTTTCATGTTACTTGTATACTATGAATTTGAGTATGCATCAAGGATATGGATTTTTTGTTAGAGTTTAATTTCAGTGTACATTTTTTATTATGCTATTACGTTACCTCGTAGGATATGTGTTTGTGTGACTGCGTCTGTTTTATGTTAGTTGTATACTATGAATTTGAGTATGCATCAAGGATATGGATTTTTTGTTAGAGTTTAATTTCTGTGTACGTTTTTATTATTCTATTACGTTACCTCGTAGGATATGTGTTTGTGTGACTGCTTCTGTTTTATGTTAGTTGTATACTATGAATTTGAGTATGCATCAAAAATATGGATTTTGTGGTAAAGTTTAGTTTTAGTGTGCATATTTTGTTATTCTATTCCGCTACCTCATAGGATATGTGTTTGTGTGACTGCGTCTGTTTTATGGTACTTGTATACTATGAATTTGAGTTTGCATCAAGGATATGGGTTTTTTGTTAGAGTTTAATTTCTGTGTACGTTTTCATTATTCTATTACGTTACCTCGTAGGATATGTGTTTGTGTGACTGCGTCTGTTTTATGGTACTTGTATACTATGAATTTGAGTATGCATCAAGGATATGGATTTTTTGTTAGAGTTTAATTTCTGTGTACGTTTTTATTATTCTATTACGTTACCTCGTAGGATATGTGTTTGTGTGACTGCGTCTGTTTTATGTTAGTTGTATACTATGAATTTGAGTATGCATCAAAAATATGGATTTTGTGGTAAAGTTTAGTTTTAGTGTGCATATTTTGTTATTCTATTCCGCTACCTCATAGGATATGTGTTTGTGTGACTGCGTCTGTTTTATGGTACTTGTATACTATGAATTTGAGTATGCATCAAGGATATGGATTTTTTGTTAGAGTTTAATTTCAGTGTTCATTTTTTATTATTCTATTACGTTACCTCGTAGGATATGTGTTTTTGTGACTGCGTCTGTTTCATGTTACTTGTATACTATGAACTTGAGTATGCATCAAGGATATGGATTTTTTGTTAGAGTTTAATTTCAGTGTACATTTTTTATTATGCTATTACGTTACCTCGTAGGATATGTGTTTGTGTGACTGCGTCTGTTTTATGTTAGTTGTATACTATGAATTTGAGTATGCATCAAGGATATGGATTTTTTGTTAGAGTTTAATTTCAGTGTTCATTTTTTATTATTCTATTACGTTACCTCGTAGGGTATGTGTTTGTGTGACTGAGTCTGTTTCATGTTACTTGTATACTATGAATTTGAGTATGCATCAAGGATATGGATTTTTTGTTAGAGTTTAATTTCAGTGTACATTTTTTATTATGCTATTACGTTACCTCGTAGGATATGTGTTTGTGTGACTGCGTCTGTTTTATGTTAGTTGTATACTATGAATTTGAGTATGCATCAAAAATATGGATTTTGTGGTAAAGTTTAGTTTTAGTGTGCATATTTTGTTATTCTATTCCGCTACCTCATAGGATATGTGTTTGTGTGACTGCGTCTGTTTTATGGTACTTGTATACTATGAATTTGAGTATGCATCAAGGATATGGATTTTTTGTTAGAGTTTAATTTCTGTGTACGTTTTTATTATTCTATTACGTTACCTCGTAGGATATGTGTTTGTGTGACTGCGTCTGTTTTATGGTACTTGTATACTATGAATTTGAGTATGCATCAAGGATATGGATTTTTTGTTAGAGTTTAATTTCAGTGTACATTTTTTATTATTCTATTACGGTACCTCGTAGGATATGTGTTTGTGTGACTGCGTCTGTTTTATGTTAGTTGTATACTATGAATTTGAGTATCATTCAGTGGCTTGGATTGTGTATTATTTTAATGTGTATTATTGTGTGTATTATTAGTGTAAGTATTTTGTTTTTATCCAAAGCGTTTAGTAATTACTGGAATATGTCAATCTGTATTATATGTCCTTCGTATAATAATGGAATCTACATATCTGTGCTTCTATACACTTATGTGTTGCAGTTTGTTGAAGTACAGAGTAAATTTCTCTTCCCGTATAGTTACAAGAAGAATCCATCACTGGGGAAAATTCGCAATAAATGCGATATTAACTTTATTATTTAGTTGTTATTATAAATACTTACTATCATCTCTTCTATTTTAATTGTGTTATAGCGCTTTATTTTCTTTGAGAATTGGTTTTAGTAGCTTTTATGTTCTTTAGATATAATTCAATCTCTCTCTCTCTCTCTCTCTCTCTCCTTCTCTCTCTGAGTTATCTCATATGAAAAACACTGAATTACGTTGAACTTATAAATATCACTTCTATCTACTTGAAATTATTTAGTGGATGGTTTCCAAATTTTGTTTGTTAAGAAGTAAATGATAATTTACACAATGGTAATACCGATGACTCTGAGTGAAAGGCGTGGCAACATTGGTGTCCCTTTCAACAGCAAAACTATCAGCAAACTGATTTCTTTACATTATTTCATAATCTTTCCACAACTGCTTAAAATTGAACCCTTTTCATCGTGCTGTTTTAATTTATAGAAATATTAGTAAATTTTAATCAAAAATCAATTTTTAAAACTTCACATTTCACAATTATTTTTATAGAGATTTAAGTTAATAGTTTACCATTACCAGTAAAAGCGTTTCTAAGGCTAAAGATTTAGTCGAACTCTTTAAAAATAATTTGTTTCAGTTTTTCCCTAAGTAAGTCAATATGATCCTTATTTTCTGCAACGGTCTTACAATATTTTTTTTATTAGAAATGGTTGTCGGGTGAGGCACCGTACGGAATTAATTTCTTTAATGAAATGATTCCTTCTACTCACAGATGCTGTAGGAATCAAGGGAACAAATTAGGGACATTTATTCCTATAGGTCTCTATAATCAGATGTTTAAATTATTTATGTAATTATTATGTATTTGTCGCCACGTTTTCCTAGTTTTTCGTCTGTCTTGTAACTAGTAATCCGCTTAAAAATAGGTTACAGTTATTTCGGTAAAGAACATAGAAAATCATGTTATAAATTTTAAAAATGTTAAAGAAAATGTTAAACCCCAGAGAACATTTTGTAAACAAAGGTTTCCAACCAGAAGCATAACGCAATTTCCAACTCTCTCTCTATACATCAATACTTTCGAGATAATACGCGTGATAATAAATTACTGTCGTATAGACAGCAATGAAATAATGTAGGAATGAACCTATTTGATTCATAAGCTTGGAATGAATTTTTTTTAATGATTTAAGGTTTTAATAACAACAGTGTGTAATTTAACTTCTTTAGTTTTTGTTTCTTTTCATTTTCTTCCTTAAAAATGAAAAACAACTGCAAAATTAGGCCTTAATCGTTTTATAAGTCACAATTTAAAAATATACCGACACTAATAATTCGTATGATTTAAAAAAAAGAATTAAATTAAACAAATACATCAAATCTTTATGCTCCATTATTAGGGGAGAGTATCGGTTTTAATTTATAGAAACAAAACTAAATTTTAATCAAAATCAATTTCCTAAAGTTCACAATTCACAGTTATTTTTATATTGTATAGAGATTTTATTTAAGTTAGTAGTTTACCATTACTAGTAAACGCGTTGTTAAGACTGAATATTTGGTCGAACTCTTTAAAGATAACGTTCTTTTCAGCTTTTCCTAAGTCAGTCAATATGATCCTTATTTTCTGCATCATTTCTACAAGATTTTTTATATTAGAAACGTCGGTGTTGACAGGTGCGACAGCGTACGGAATTCATTTCTGTAATGAAATAAGTCCTTCCTCTCACAGATGCTACAGAAGACAAGGAAACAAATTAGGGACACTTCACAATCATTTTTATCGCTGTAAATATGTCTTCAATGATATTACTTAAAAGTTGTGTGATTCATGTTTGTGTTTCCAGTCAACAAATGTTTGTTTTTCCAGTCAACAAATGTTTGCGTCAGGTTCGCATTAGACAAGGCTCTCAAAAGTTGTGTTACTCACATTTACTATATAGGCTACGCCTATTGATTCAGTCTCTAAAAGCTATGAGTTTATACTTTTTAGATAAGACTCTCAAAAGTTGTGTTGCTCACGTTTACTATATAAGCCTATTGATTTAGTCTCTAAAAACTGTGTAGCTCACACCTATTATACAAAGCTCTCAAATGTTGTGTGATTCACTTTTTTAATCCAATTGCATAAAATTCTCTAATTGACGTAGTTCAGATCTATTACTATTTATTAGGAATATACTGTGGTTGAATTTAATAATAAATACACAAAAACCTCTTAACCATAAACTTTCTTTAATTTTCCCTAATGTACATTTCAGTTACAAAGTAACAATCTTCAGAGGGATAACATACAAAGACTGATTAACGCTAGAAAAATACCTTATTTACAATCTACAGAACTAGTCACCCCTACTCCGACCGCCGCGGCCACACCTGTTAAACAAGGCGTAGCCACGCCCATCGAGTGAAAGCAAGATATCTAACGTCAACTTACTAAAATATAAATTAAAAATACAATAAAAACATAATTAAATTTTTTTTTTTTAAATTATAACCAACACAATATTTAATATAAAAACCATAATCCTATTTAACAAATGAATATAAAATTTAATTAGGAATAGGACCTCTATCAGAATTTAATAAATTCTCAGGTTTATGTTTACTAATTTTTAAACTTTCAAAATTATTTAATAACTTATTAGCTCTAACATTCTTTATTAACTTGACATTATTAACATCTAGATTGTGATTGGTCTCTAAAATATGGGCAGCAATACTAGACTTATCAGATCTTTGGTATTTAATATCCCTAATATGTTCCTTAAATCTAGTTATTACTTTTCGTCTTGTCTGCCCAATATACATTTTATTACAATCCTTACAATTAACTTGGTAAATCCCTGATTTATCAAGTGTTTCTACTTTATCTTTTGCATTAACTAATAAATTTTTTAAGGTAATTATGACTTTTATACACATCTCTCAATTTAAAATTCTTAAAAATTCCCTCAAGCCCTTTGGTTAAAACTTTTTCAAAAGGTAAACTAATAAACCGGCTTTCTTCTTTAGTTTCCAAAGGTAATGTTGTTAATTTCCTCCGAAAAATCCTAATCTTTTGCTTCCTAAGGATATTATCAATAATTTTACGTTCATAACCATTAAATTCAGCTGTACTTTTAATATGTTCTAATTCAATATCAAAACGTCTTTTACTCAACGGAATATTAATCAACCTATTAACTAAAGAATTGAAAGCTGCAAATTTGTGTTGGTTACAATGGTTAGATTCGTTTGGAATAAATCTATCATTGGATGTTGGCTTTCTATAAATATCAAAAACTATTTTATCTCTATTTCTAATACAATAAACATCAAGAAACGGTAAACGTTTATCTCTTTCAATTTCATAAGTAAATATAATATTAGGATGTTGATCATTGATGATAAATCTTTAGAAATATATAAATTGATGATCCTTAGAAATAAATCTATTTGAAATTCTTTAATATTAAATATAGCGAAAATATCATCAACGTATCTTATCCAGACACGAGGAAAATATTTAAGTTTCTTTTTCAATCCTAATTCAAAATGACTCATAAAGAGTTCTGCTAAAAAAGGTGATAGGCTGTTTCCCATTGTTGTACCATCTTTTTGTTTATAAAAATTATTATTAAATTGAAAATAATTATTATTCATACAACAATTAGTTAATTTTACATATTGGTCAACTCTGTCAATATCGACATCATTCTCAATTACAAACTTTTGGTATTGTGTTAATTCCAAGGCTGTCGAGATTTTTTACTATACTTGCATGTGATAAGTTACAAGTTGTTTTTCACCTCTGCCTGTGTACTGCTTAAAGTCATTTATTCTACAAGCAAGATAAATAGTTTTTCCCGTTTACCATACTATTTTAGTTTGTCTAAATTATTTGGTCTAAATTTATTGTACATTAGTTTGAAGTATAACAATTTTAAAACAAGGAGTTTATTTTTATGGGATCTTGAAATTATGTTGGAAATACTGAATAAGTAGCAATGCCGTACAAAGTTAATTTAATTTGAAATTTATCCTGTAATTTCATTTGTAATTTCTAGTAATTTTTAATTTCACCTTTTTACAATAATTTCTATTGAAATAACTTACCGTGAAATATTGTCGGTGTAATTTCAACACTGACTTCCTTCTCCTGTAGGAAGTATATAACTCCTTCTCATTCATTGAGGACGATTGCTTTTCCTTAGAATATATTAAAGTAATCAAATTAATATATATATCCTTTACGCTTATTACTTTGAAGGTTGAAGGAAGGTGGATTCTTGATTAATTTCTGTTTCTGTTTTTTACTGGTGCCATGAGGATGTTACCAGTAACCTATTCCGTCGTCTGGGAATGGTAGAGAACAGGAGGATGGGTGGATTGATGGTAGTATTAGGAAGAAGGGGCCCTCCTTTTACAAGGATGAATGAGATTCTCATCTAAGGAAAGTAAACCTTAGATTAGTTGAAATAGATAGGTTGTAGGTTATGGGGAACATAGGGTGTTATTGATATCAAATATTGAGTTGTAGATACTCTGATACTGATAAATACTACTTATAATGCCTTGCTAATCGGAATATAGTTTGCATACAACTTCCTTTGGCGATTTTTGAGCAACTATTATTTAATTCTAAGTCACTGTCATCATTAAATATTCTCTGCTGACATCTTATGAGTTTCCCTTTATCTTTTTAAAAATAGAAATTATTGTTTGATTCCTAATAAACACATTTTAAATTCTGTTAGGAATATTAGTATACGTTTAAGTACATTTGTGTGTATCTTATAAAAAAAAGGTTTTTATTGACGCGTTTCCGAATACCTCAATTCTCAAAATTTTACTGGTACTGAGGTTATTACTGTTTTAACCTAATGAATGATAGTAATACCTACCCACTGCCTTTACTGACACTAGTGTATAAAATTATTTTTTCAACTTCATGCCATTATTATACGTAATCCATGAGACTACTGTTTCAATACAATGTTAGTGTTTGTGCAATAATTAAGTAAAAGTTACTGACAAACTGTTGCTATAATTATATTAACGAAATAATAGTATTTGACGCTAATATACCTCAAAATAGAATGTAGGATGCTACGGCAAGGTTAGCTATGAAATCTAAAAGAGTTAGTTGGAAAGTTCACTTACTTGTAGGCGGTTATCTGTCACAACTGTAACTGCTTGTAGTACTACGTTCGGCCGCAAGATGAGTAGAGACAGCGCTCCAATCGTAGTACAAATGTAGATAAAAAATTAATTATAATAGAAATAATTGTTCCTCACTCACAATGTTGTATTTGAGGAAAATGAGGAATTAGAAAAGGATTTACCCAACAGTTAGTACTATCAATACGGTAGGGATTAGAGGCCTATTACTAAAGGATATCCCTAAAATAATCTACACTTTCTGCAACATAGTTTCGGAATGGAGAAAAGTGCGTTTAAAAATAAAGGTTTTTTGTAATGTTCTACATAAATTTCCAATATGCGTTGGATTTAGAGTGAGGTTAACATTTCCTCTGATTATTATTCGCGAAAAATCGAAAGGACTCAACTGTAGGATAATTAGTTGTTGTTATTTTACTATTTTACATTTCCTACTACAGGATTCGTTTGGTGAATATCTACCTCCAGCGCCGTATGTTAAATTTCCTGTTGTCCTATATCACTCCGAAACAACTTATTTTTGGTAGACCCCTGAGCGGAGAACCACAAAGTACATGGATTGAATTTTCCTTTTCATATACGTCGAAGTTTACGCACACAGGAGTCCTAGATCTCACCTCGAATACCCCGACCTGGGAACAGTTTCACAATACTTCTAAGTCAAGATCTACTATGGGAAAGTAGTTGTTTCAGCTAAAGTTACCAAATACATCGCCGCTTTAATATGCTCTTGCCACAACCCAAGGACGCATATTCCATTCTCCCCTACACATTCTGTCAATGTAGGCAGTAAACGTCTTGCATAAATCTATAGGTGATTTATACTGCCCTTAATAGTCCTTGAAAGCGATACTCTTGACCTGGCCCTTCAGTCATAGTCTTTAGGCTATCTTGAATTGTATTTTCCAGCTCAACCACTTGGCTGTTCCGAAAATGGCTACAGTCTCAATCACTAGCTTAAATCTGATGTTCGCTTTGTTAAAACCCTTTCAAGTTGTTTGTCACAACCAATCTAAATATTCTTTCTCTCATGGAATTCTCTATTATTTCATCAACACAAAAGTTTTTTCGTGAGTATCTCCTCCAGATAAAACTGAATTTCAGTCCTCTAGGAATAGACAGAATTTGACTTGGTAATGGGATCCAATAAGACGCCATTACCATCTCCTTTCTTCATCTGACACAAATTCGTGAACGACTATGGATAATATTTTAAGATACATTCGCTCCATGTCTTATTTTTTGAAATTTGAATTTAAAAATTCTCACTTAGCATTATGAAAGGCAGTGCTTTAACCTGAAGATTGATTCAAAAGTTTATGATATAATCGTATGCTCCTCCAGTGCATCTTCGATAACCAGTATATGCCCTATGCTAGTTTTATTGGACTATCCGACGCAACTCAGTCGGTATGCCGATTTCATTGCATCTAACATAACGTGCAGAACCAGAGATGAAAGGACCAGCATGAACCTTATAAACTGCACATGGGGTGCTCCTCCTTCGTACGGCGGTTAGGTCTCTGAGGAAGGGAGACCCTGCACCTTTTCTGGTCTAACAGAGAACGTAGGTCTGTGACAAAGATTTTCTTATAACAAAATAGTTACAGCTCTTCTGACTTGGATCTAGACCAAACATCTTACCTATTGCTCTGCGTTGCCAGGGTTTAGCTAAGATTTTTCACCATCTATCTTACAGATGAAAAACGCTAAAGTAGCTCTTTTTACAGCAAAACCAATACACACTTAGCACACTCTACTTACATATTCGTCATTTTCGTTTACCATCATTACCAGGTGCTTAGTTTCATAGAGCCTTGTAAAAAGTGTGTCATAGATTTATCTCCCTGAATGCGTTGGCTCTCTACCTAAGCCACACATCCATTCCCTTGAACACCTCCTGAAATCTCTAAAAACCTCTTCATAGCCTCCCACTCCTTACAAGCATAGCTATGCCATCGGTGTTTCATACCAAGTATCAATTCATTCCCCACAACAGATGGAACAACACACCCCTTCGCCCAATCCTCCAAAACCATCTCACTACTTTTTCAACGAACTCATTTTCAAAACCATATTCTATCGAAATTTCCAGGTTCCGTAGCGGTTCAATAAATTAGAGGAGACGTGATTAACTTTGTACTGAACGCTCAAATAAAAGTAGGTAAAGTGGTTCACACGAGTAGATTAAAAGAACATAATTATTATTAACTGTCTATGGTGTTTAAGTCACGTTACGTAACGTGACGGCAGTAATGATATATATTTGAGATTTACGGTCCAAACATATTACAGACACGTTCAGGCTAGACAAGTTCACCCTTTTTTCTTCATCCACCTGTTTAATATTAGCTTTTTGTACTGTTCAAATATTCTAGTTTTTAATTACGCTAATTATTGTACCAATGTGTATATATATATATATATATATATATATATATATATATATATACACACATATATATTTAATATTTTTTCAATAAAAATAATTAATTATATATATGTATATATTATATTATTATATATACGCACACAGATACAAGTAAAAACTAAACTCTTCAAAATAAAATAAATAAAAACATTCCAACTGTAACTAATTAAGTGATTGCCGACGGTATCTAAAGTCACAAAAGTGTAATCATATAGAAAACAGCTTTGATGTTAGCAAAGCATCCTTTAAACATTGACAAATATGTATTACACCGCCAGGCAGTATGTATTAAAACCCCCTTGGCAAACTCATCCTTCTGCGGGATGCTGGTGACATATTCAACATTCTATTTATTCTTATAAAAATTTATACCTAAGTAAAACTTTCTGTTCTGCATGTATATGTCCCTTTTAGTTACAAATTCCAGTGCTACCCTTCCATGTTAAATTAGTTAAATAGCAACAAAGTGAAATGTTTAACGACAGAGTTTTTACTGATTCAAAACACATAACATATTTAAAAATACAAACAAAAATATTTTTTCTCCCCTAACAGGCTCAGAGGAGATTTATTGTATGGAAATACTGTATTTAACAAATAGCAATTAAGAGAGATTATCAATAAACCTATAACATCAAACAAGTTTAAACAATAATACCAATAATAAGGAAAACCAAGTAATTTAAATTTATACACGTTTTAGGAAATAATTATTTGTATTCAATTTTTCGTACCAAAATTTAAAAACTCATTATACTCAGAATACAACTTAACCTTATTCAATTCCTTCTATGAGTTCACATTCTCCATATATATAGTTGTAAACATTTTCAATCGTTTATAAATTACGTATTTTATTTATCCAATTAGATTGAAATACATTTTTATAGCCTTTACTAGATGACAATTTATGTTAATAAAGGTTTTTGAAATATTTATTTATTAATTGATTTTAAAAATTTTGAAGTGACGGTCAGATTCGAACTGAATAACTACATGTTTGATAACACTGGGACAGTGTTAAGCTCCTAATACTTACAATTCTATTACTTTAAGATGTATATGAAATTATGAGAGAAAGGTTCCTGGTAATAATAAAGAATGACAAGAAATGGATAGAATGAGAATACCATCAGATTCATAAATTAGCAACTATAATAAATACAACAAAAAAGTGATAACCAAAAATAGTAGTCCAACACGAAATACCATAAAGAGAGGAAAATGGAAAATTGCGAGGCAATTCTCTTTCTATTTTGCCACACATTATTGTGATTTTCTTATATGTAAATACATACCTGTGTTAATTGTAATTATAAAATAAAAATTACCATAAATAATACTTTTCTTGGTTCTGGAACTGAATATTTTTTTATATATATATTACTTGATTAAAAATATATCCAACCACTCTTTGATACATATGTTTCAGCACTAAAAAACAATTATTTTATTTTTAGTTTTATATTTTATTTAATAGGAAAGTAAACAAAATTGTTATTTGAATACATCTTGTAGCTATCACGTTACATAACTATTTACAGATTGCTTTTTAGGTAATAATATAATTAATTTAGACATACATGTTAACATACTGGTAATGTAAAAGATACAAGGAATGATAGGAGATAAGAATATTGAAAATTTCTTTCATACGCCATAATATTTTATGATATAACCTTATCAAAAAAAAGATATTTCATAACGTATTAAATATCATTTAAAAATTGTGTACACCTAACCTGTAATCGTAGTCTTAATGAAGACGAAATCTTCTTGTGGCGTACTGTAACAAACAGCCGTTATTTATGGCACCCGCTTGAGAAATACATGCCCTTCTACGTTTGAGCAGACATACCGGACGACGAGCCGTCTCGTAATGGACTTACTAGAAGCAAAGGGAGTAGAAAATTCTAGAAGCAGCAAGTAGATATATTAAGGTTTTGTTGAGAGAGAAACAAGAGTCATTTTTGCAATGTATTAAAGAGAGTTAAAACCTTAATGACTGAGTGACAGTTTGTCCGTTGCTTTTTTGATGCTTGATACTCAATTTCTCTAACTATGATATTTTCTGCAAGAAGTTAATGAAACCTTATCTAACTTGACCACTTTCTTAATATATTGTGCTACAAACCTTTTTTAATTATAATTCATTTTAAGCCCTCTTGCATTTGTTAAATGGTAGTAAACATGTGTGAATTCAAGAGGTTATAAACATGTGTGAAATATGAGGTTATAAAGAAAGTGATGAGTATTAAATCTTCATGTGATCTGTAAAGCATATCATTGTGGACTTAGAGCTGCCTTGCATTACTTAATCGTTTAAATACACTGGTTTCTGGTATTTACAGTCGGATATTAGCGTTATGAAATGAAGTTACACAGAAAATTAAAAGCAGCAATATTGGTTGAGAAATTCCCTTTCTTTCCTCTTCAGAAAATATATTATTATCTGTCTTGGAATCGGACGAAAAATAAAAAACGACAATGTTCACGATAGAAAAAGAACTGTAATATTTTGTATGTAGAAAGTAAGAAGACGTGGCAATAAAACAACAAAAGTTATTAGAAGAATCGAAGAGCATATGATCGTAGAGCAAGCTAATGAATCAGAGTCAACGTTACAAGTTATGGAAGAGCTATGATATATATATATATATATATATATATATATATATATATATACACATTTTTGTAGATATACAAGAAAAGAAATAGAAATACGAACTGAGTAATCTTATGACAAAAAAAAATATATAAGTGGTGGTAATATGGCCAGCCTTGATACTTCCTACTTACTAATTAAATAGAGTTACGAAAAATACAGATTCTTACTCAATCCCCAATTACTTCCAGAACTACAAACTTGTGGAAACATTTTGTAAAAGCGAAAAATAACTAGCATATAAATCACTCTAAATTTTGAATATTTATTTTAGAAGCAAAAAGTTACACATTTACATTGTAGAAACCAATGTAAGAAAAGAACGACCAGATGAAAACAATATTAATAATCGTTTATACCTAATATAATAAATAATGTACTCCCACAAAATACGCGAACAAAACGAAAGAAGAAACCAAAATTAGTTTCATAAGTAAACTGAAGAAGAAATAATATTTTCTATGCACATCAATTCTTTGGATTAAATTGGAAACTTAATTAAGTTTTCATAACCAACTGAAGTTTTACATAAAGCTGAACTGAATACAAATGAATCATTTCTCTTCAGCTTCGTCTGTCAAATTCCCGAGGGTTTTCTGGGCTCAACAAGTTCCTTTACCATCCAATACGCACCGCAATTCAATAGCGTTTGCGTCTCACCATGTGATGAGATTTAATTATAGTTTTGTCTTCCGTAAAAAATAAATGTCGTTATATCCGGGATATTGAGTATTAAAATACAGTTGTTGGGACAATCCGTCCTTCTCCTATTAGTAGTGTACCTATTTATGTAGTAGGTATCTGGAAACTAAGATAAACTATTTATAACTACCAAATTTATTTGTCATTGCAGTTAGTAGGGAATATTTTCTCCCCAATTGTATCAAGATTTAGTCTCAACAATGGCAATAAGTCAACCATAATAGGTTGAATCGTCCACGAAAATACTCAATTAAATTGTGTGTATGTGTGTGTATGTGTGTGTGTGTGTGTGTGTGTGTGTGCGTGTGTGCGTGCGTGTGTGTGTGTGTGTGTGTGTGTTTTGTGTGTGTGTGTGTGTGTGTGGTGTGTGTGTGTGTGTGTGTGTGTGTGTGTGTGTGTGTGTGTGTGTGTGTGTGTGTGTGTGTGTGTGTGTGTGTGTGTGTGTGTGTGTGTGTGTGTGTGTGTGTGTGTGTGTGGTGTTGAAACGGTCTGAATCACCGTTCAAATGAGGAAATAGTTGATTGCAAATATTAGAATAACAAATATAATAATTAAATAATAAGATTTTAATTTATAGTAAAATGAAAGGCTGTAAAGAGTGAAGAAGTCAGTAAAATATTGAATAAGTATTATTAAGACAAATTAAAAATTAAAATAAAATAAAACTGTAATAATTAACTAAATTTGACAAACAGGAGTGTAGTGAAAATTTTCTAAGTGCCGAAAAATGCTAACTTAAGAACTAGGCAACGTAGAACTATCACTGACCTTTTGAAATGACCAGCAAAATCCAAAATGAAAACTAAATTTAAAAAACTTTAATAACAAAAATAATAGACAATTTTCAGTGTTCTAAAACAGATATCAAAATTATGCAGGTTGAATCGAATACGTTGTCCAACCCGCCTTTAGAAGAAAAAAGCACGGAGGTAGCGACGAGCTTAGAATGGGGGGGAAGGGTTACATAGCCGCAATAAATACTGGAACTGAGGGAACTGTAAGGCAGTCCGTAAAAAAAATTTAATACGAGGTGCTAACGGTTGTAATGTCGGTTAGCGCCTAGGACAATCACCATAGGCCAGATGGAACCAAAATAGCCACGTTTCCGCCGTCTACTTCCATCCATGGACGTGGCCTTCAGACCCAGCCTCCGGGACGTGAAAATGGAGAGGACTTCCATCGTCTGACCAGGAATGGCAACTTACGATGTCCAGGGACCTGGAATCCAGACGAGAGGACTCTAGGACCGGCAGGGAAATCCTTGGCAAGACATTTTCTCTATTTTATAAAATAACGTCAAATTTAGTAAGTTAAAAATAATAAATTCAAAATTATCAATAAAAATTAAACAATGACTTCATTCTATGTTGAATATTAAATAAATGTTAAGTTCAGTAAAATCAATTTGTATAATAGAAATGCTTAAATAATGAATAGTAACTATTAAATTCACGAAGTGGTTTCGGCCATAAGCCAATCATTTTCAAGAAGACCACAATTAAAGAATTATACTAATTTTAAAATTATTTGTTATAAAATGTAAAATTTACCAATTCAATCTTGAAATCAGAGGATAAAAAATTTGTTATTTTGTTAAATTAGGAAATAATTTTGTTGAAATATGTAAATGTAGTTAATGAATATATATATATATATATATATATATATATATATATATATAAATATATATAAATATATATATATTAAGTAGAAATTAAATATATGAAATATCAGAAATATTTAATTGATTATTTGTGATTTCAATGAAAACAAAGAAATAGTAAATAGAGAGTCAAATGTATTTTAGTTGAAAATATTTTTATTTTTATTTTAAAAACCAGTAATTAAATGCTTTATAAAAACTTATGGTATATAAATTTATCCTGTGTTGAACAACCAATAAAACCTTTAGTTTTTTCAAACTGATAAATAATGATTATAAAATCCAAGTACAGTTTTAATTAAATTTCATAATTAATAAATATATTAAATTCAGAGCCTACTGTTTCTTCAAGAGAGTTCTTTCCTGAGAACCAATTTATTGAGCTATTCTAAAATTTATTTGGCTTTTTGTATTGAAGCCCAGAGACACAGTCTACTGGCAAATCATGTTTAAAGAACACAGGAGCCTTTAAAAAAGGTATCTCAAACATGATCATATTTTGCACGTCCCCTTGCTTTGCCTACAGATCTTCTAAGATGGTAACATTCTTTGAAAATTTTGTGTGTTGATATTAATAATGTTTCTTGCCAGCTGACTACTTTACTGACAAGTATGATTATATAAAGTCCCAACGAAACATGTTAACCATTTTAGAAGAGTCATACACACTTTAAGGTAGGAGTCAGAGGGAATTTGCTTGCGTTTAGGCGTGGCATATAACGGGTGAACACAAGACAAAATTTAAGAACGGTCGAGGCTACATGAGCCCGAGAGCGCAACAGAGATAAGCAGGCGCGATTTAAAATAATAAAAAGTAACAACTCCGTAACACCATTAACGTTACGATAGTAAAGTAGAGTGAGAGGTGAGGGGACGTTACAGTGTGTGTCTGTGAGTGCGAGCGTGTGAGAATTCGGGTTTCGTGTTGTTACTGAACAATTCTTTGGGAAACATTATTACAGACATAGTAACACACAGTACGTACAATAGTTTCTGGAATACCCCAGACGTAATATATGATTTATTTCTTTAATACGTACTTTATTTTAGCAATTCTTCAAACAATATTTGTCAAACATGACATTTCCACCACTACATATTTTCAACTTGTAAATACGGTTTACTTTACATAATTTTTTAAAGTTATTTTAAAATATGTGATATAATATTTTAGGTGTCATTATTTAAAAAACTTTAACCTTTAATTTATGCTTGAACAAAATATCATAATGAAGAATTTAAAGGATTAGGCAGTGAAATGGGTAAAACGTAACGGTTGAATGAGTAAACCCTAGCGACGTCCTTGATGTGGCAAGGTTCATGCAGGACTAAGACGCTTTGTGTCCGCTCCGCTCTGATTGCGAGTGCCCTTTCACTTCAGGGCTACAATCAACCCGCTACATCTACCCGCTTCGAGTTATACCAAGCTTGACAAATTGTTACAACTGAAGCTATACAACATATAGAGGTCAGTATAAGCATTAGCACAAGCATAAGGTTAACAAAAATTAAATTTATGCAGTTTTTATTAAGATGACAAATCTGTTTCCTAAAAGTTCTTATCTTTGAAAGATGAAATGGAAACATGTGACAAATTTAGAGTCCGAGAGATATTTTAACATGAGTAACTTCTCTTCTCACAGCAATACTACTAATATTTTGCCGACCTTCCTATACCGAAAATGGAGACGAACATTTTTCCATTTTGAAATGATTTTAAGAAATGATTTCACTAATATGACTCATTTATTCAAATCAAAATTTTTATTTGAATATATTGTAAATATGTCTCGAGATATATTCCGCAAACTATCTAATATAAATTCTTCTTATTTGATCTAACCATCGTTCTTTTGAGGATCATCTAATAGTTTTACCTGCCTTGAATCCCAGGTGACATTAGCCTAACGTAGGTAGTTAGCTCCTTCCGAAGCCAAACTCAAATCAACTACAATTAAGTTTAATTTTCTCACTCTAACTTTACTTCTCTTGAATTTTGTAGTCTATTCGGTTCAGTGAATCCTAATTAATCACCTTAATAATTGTTTATGACTATCCGAACTTTAAATTTTGTAAATTTGTTATACCTTATTGAGACAGAACGTTTATGATCGTTATGTGGCTATCTTCATCAGTGTCTTCTGCTTGGAAATGCCAGGTAAAGCGGTTAAGGTTTTAATGGCAGGCTTTCGATATTATCAAAGATTATGTGTGATTTGTATTATGTTTGTTCGTGTAATATGTGTGTACACAAAGTACAAACATATTTTGAGTACGACTCAAAGTCACGAGGATGGCTCGAAAAATTCCTTATAACACATGATATCTTTTTAAACAATTACGGGCGAAAGTGCTTCGGTAGATAGAAATACAGTGAGTGAATGGGAAAACAAATTGCCAGGAATTATCAAATCATTTGAACGTGAAGACGTCTTCAAGGCAGATGAAACGGGGCTGTTTTTCCGTGCTTTACCCGGAAGAACGACATGTTTTAAAAACGATACATGTGTTGAGCGGGATTTCAAAAGAGCCGCTAACTGTTGTACAGCCCCACTGCTCATAAATACAAACAACGATAATTCTTTCGTTTAAAATATTATAGGCTAGCCTCTACATTAATTCACAAATTGAAAAAATGTAAAGTACTGTATTGCTGTATTGTTTAAGTGTTTTTTAAATTTGCTTTAGAATTTATGTTTAATTACGATACAGTATTTATTATACTAAATTTATAAAAAGGTAGCCGACATTATTAAATAAATACTGTACGTTAGTATAAGTGTTAAATATATTAAAATATTATTATTAGTTAAATACTGTAACCTATTATGTAATGGATAAGAAATAAGTGTGTAATGAATGAATACTGTAATCATTTTTGATGTTCGGTTTCTATACGGACACCCCTCATGGGTGGATCAAAAACCGTATGTGTCCGTTTAACAGGTTTTTCACTGTATATATATATATATATATATATATATATATATATATATATATATATATATTAAATTAGATTATTAGATAATTATTTTCCTGAAGATGCTGGTACTATTTTATCGGCGAAAAGCTTTGAATAAATATCTTCATTAAAAGTATTCTTGTTTTTGAAATATGTTTAATGTATTATTATTATATATATATATATATATATATATATATATGTGTGTGTGTGTGTGTGTGTGTGTGTGTGTGTGTGTCTGTGTCTGAGTATTAAAATCATTCAATACTTCTATCATACCTAAGTTTTGGATATCATTGTCACTTAGCTGTGTAGCCAGTCCTTGACCAAAGCCAGTGAAGGTACCTACCTTATATCCACCTTTATGTCATAAGAACATCTAAACCTAACTTTACGTTTTCGTTGTTACTACCACAATCACTATGTCGTATCCTACTTTCTCTTCCGCACAGGTCATAACCTAACCGCCCTTTTCTAGCCACACTAATAAATGAAACAAATCTATTACCGCTGTATTCATATTTACATGTATGTTCGCAGAACGTTAGAGTTTTACATAATCTTTCTGTAAGTATCTATGAATATATTCGCTAAAACAACCGTTGTAATCGGAAGATAAATTAGTAAAGTACAATATTGTTTCAATAGTTAAAAGATGCAGTATTATATCGCGATTTTGTAGTTATAGATATCGTAATCGTTACTATGCTTTGTTAAAATATAGTGTTTTCATACAAGGATCTGTGTCTGAAACAAAAATTGTAAGGATTTTATTGTAATATTGTATTTTTGTAAAATTTAGTTTTTGATTAGTTAAAAGTATATTTATAAATCTCTATTACAAAAGCAACCACTTTAGTATGAAAACAAACTGGTTGGACGCAACATATCATGGGATATGGTTCTAGTCGCGTCCGTAGAGAGATGTAATAGCAAAATTAAATGTAGCGTTAGTGACGAACTTTCCCAGAGAGAGTGAAATACAAAGTAGAGTCAATATTACCAGAGATTCATTGATTGATACGCTTCTTCATTTGTAACTTATAGACTGTAATTTTTATTTATTCGTTTGAATCTTGGAAAATAGACAACTTTTTTATTAAATCTACTTTATTCTTATCTGTGAATGTAATCACCCCTCTGCCTCTCTCTCTATTGGCAGTCTGAGTTCATCTTACACATCTGTTATGGCTATATCTGGATTTCCTGACGTCTAACTCTATATATTGTGATCATATATAACGTGTAATTTTTTTACGAATTTAAAACATAAGAATGAGTAACAAAATGAGAGAAGTGTGAAATATTTTGGCTAAAAAATTTAAATCCATGAAACATTTTGTTCTATTTTCTTAGTTAAATTAAAATCTTATTACGAAATATTTTCGTTACTGATTGAGCTTAATGGTTTGTCCATTATCAATTTGAGGTCTAGGTAGGATCACCACATGTTTACGGTTAAAGCCAGTACTTTACGTTCAGCACTAATGCCATGGCGGTCGTATTATACCTTATTACTGCTGGTACATATAATCCGTGTTTAACTGAAGACTAGTGTAATGTAGCGACAAATATACTTTCGTATTCATAGATATCACAGTGTACCTCCCGTGAAGCTATTTATTTATCACCAAATCGTCAATACTATTTAGTGCTTAATTATAGTTGCAAAAAGTGTCTTGACGGCAACCGTGCAATATAAAATGAGTTCTATATGATCATTAAGCCCGTTTGAATCTAGGTTATAGGAATTTCTTTTATTAATTTTCAAAAATATACCGTATCGAAAATATTGACAACAAACACAGATTTGTTCTGAAGACCACTGAATGACTCAGGTACCCCCATGGAAATGTGCCAGGAAGGTTTGTAGGCCTACATAACTTGAAAGAATCGAGAATCGAAAAAAAAAACTTTTCGAATCTAAACCTGAATAGAAAATTTTAGTAAATGGCCCATCTTTACTAATATCTTAATTACTTGTTAACTATGTAATATCATACTCTAAAGATTCCTCTTTGAAAATAAAATGTACATAGGTCTGATATGTTCCTAAAATTATTAACTAATAATAAGGGGTTGATAATGTGGTTAGAAGATTTTAGTTTGATTTTTCAATTTTAATTGTTCATATTATCATATTTAAAAATTTTGAAATTTTAATCTTATATTTTCCTTAAATATTCACTCACCTATGAAACTACTTTTTACACATAACGTATAAAATAAAGTAGCCTACATACAAGTAACACAATTATAATTTAAAATCGTACGTTTAATGAAGACCTGTCTTGTTGTTTGTAATTGTTGTTTGTGTCTTTAGAAATAATAAGGTCAAATTTCGGATCTTTTCCGTTATATGTATACCACTATTTAAATATATTGAATAATACATCTTAACCATTGTTTGGTATAAATAACGGAACATGTTTTAAAACATGTTTTCCTCATTTTCAACCTTTAGAACCGGCTTTCTTATCTGTAAAGCGGTTTTCTTATCTGTAATCTGGCAGTCGTCAGTTTGTTTGCGAGACATAATGAACTTTCTTCGATTGGCCGATCTATAGAAAACTGAAGAAGATGCGATACATTTTTTCCAAGGTAAATCTGTTTTGCATAATCCTCGGAAATGTGTGCGTGGACACGACATGGTCCTTAACGTGAATTCGTGTAAATGGGTATGTTCTAAACGTGAGTGCCGTGAGTACAAATCTATTCGAGTTGACACTTATTTAACAGGTTCGAAACTGCCATTTCGAAAGGTATTACTTTTTATCTATTGTTGGTCCAGGAAATTAACAACAATTGAATTTTGTGAGCACGAACTAGAAATCAATCATAACACAACTGTAGATTGGTGTAACTATATGCGTGAAGTATGTGCAGACAATTTGTTACGCAACCCTATTCAAATTGGAGGACCTAACACAACTGTGGAAATTGATGAAAGTTTATTTTCGCGTCGTTAAAATAATGTTGGTCGTGTACTTCAACAACAATGGGTATTTGGAGGAGTTTGTCGTGAAATTCGTGAGTGTTTTTTAGTTGCCGTTCCTGAACGTTCCGCTACTCAACTTTTGCCCATAATTAAGGAATACATTAGGCCGGGGACAACAATTATATCTGACGAGTGGCGAGCCTATAATAGCATTTACAGGTTAGGCTATGAACATTATACGGTGAACCATAGGTATAATTTTGTTGATCCCGAAAGTGGTGCTCACACACAAACAATTGAGAGTACTTGGCGTCTGGCTAAACAACGAAATAAAAACCAGTGCGGGACCAGACGCACGTTGTTAGATTCTTACCTGTGCGAGTTCATGTGGCGGCGGCGACACGCAGGAAAGGACTTGTTTGTGGAAATACTGCGTAATATCGCCGAGTATTGGCCACCTTCATCAACATAATAAGGTAACTTACTTACATAAATATAATACTTATAATGAAAAAGCATAAATTTCGACATTAAATAGTGGTATACGTATAACAGAAAAGATCCCAAATTTCTATATCTTTTTTGACTCACTTCCATATGAAATGTAATATCTTATGTTAGTACACTATCTTGTAAATTCTTACACGGTAACGTGAGATTAAAATGTTTATTTATTCGTAATAAATAAATTTATTTATTATTTATTGTTTTTTATAATCATGAAAAAATACACATAAAGCATTTTTTACTAATATATATAAAGTGACAAATGTGTAACAATAATAATTCTATTCGTTTAGTAACAAGTACAGATAGTTTTCGCCATTTTATTAGGCTCTATTTAATAAGATACTTAGGTCTGGAGAGGTTTCATCCAATAATATTATATATTATTATTGGATAACATCATAACAAACAATTATGATATGAAAAAATGTCGTTTTTTGTATTTGTTTGAACTCGTTCTTTTACTTTTCAACCTAAATTTTGGTTCATATTTTCCTTGATACATCTATATTTTATTGCAATTACATTGATAAAACTTTTGTTATTTAGTCGTGGATTTAATTGAATTTATTCATTAGTGACTATATGTACTCACTAAATTGTCTTTATATCATTTATTTCGTGTTTTATTTGTCTATTAAAATATGCTTTGCAAAGATGCAATTACCTATATGTATTACATTGTTGTTTTCTTATGTATTTCTGACGGTGTTGTTTAATATATTACTGATTGCTTATTAAATTGTATACCTATTATAGGTTTTATGTTTAATATATTACTGATTGCTTATTAAATTGTATACCTATTATAAATTTTATGTTTAATATATTACTGATTGCTTATTAAATTGTAATTCATTGTGTGCAGCTGTTCTTTGAATTATTGAAGTAATAGCCAGTTTGTTTCTATATGGTTCTGTATATATTTCTCAAGTTAATCTCAAATTCATGGAGGAATTAGTTATGATCAGATTATCTATATAAATAATCTTGGTTATTTAGATCCCGACCTCATTTAAAGTCACTAATAAACATAAGTGCTCAATATCCGGAAATTATAGTCTCGCATAATCTCTCTCTACATTCCGTTTTCGCCACATTTGTTTTATCCTATTCACCTTAATTCAAGTCGTATAATTAATTCATTCCAGTACGTCGAGTTTTCTATTACTTTTTTGGTTGGTCCGTTATTCATTTTCTAAGCGTTTTGCTCTACTCTACCCTTAATTTGTTCGTCATTGTTATTCCTAAAATTTCTTACTAATTTGCATGATATTATTAAGAAAACAAACCAATAATTTCTGATAGACAAATATCAACAACCAAAGGAGTTGTTTATATTATTTTTATTAAATCACCCTAGCCTCTCTACGATAGTTGCGTTGTTGGAAATAGCCCATCCCTTTTAATGGATTCATTACTTTGAGGTAACCAGCAATACTTCCATCAATCTCTCACATCCTTTTAGATGTAACTAAACTAGAAGTATATTTTCTATATGATTGTTTATGAGGTAGTATTTTGACTAATGCCGAAGTATATATGTAACAATAAATACAAATATGTCATCTGAATCAAATTATTTCATATGAATAAGAGATATTTATTAATAATCGTTCCTTATTGTTCCAATTTATAGATACTAACGTAAAACAACGTTTACAAATAAAGCTTTAGTTCATAACAAAATGTGTTTAACGCAATTTTGAACATTTAAAACAATGCACTTGTCCGTATATGAAAAAAATGAGTTCAAGTAAACCTTTCTACCACTTAAGAAAAATAAATAAATCAGGTTAGTACAATTTATAAAGACATGTTTATCTTGAGACTGCGTCATATTTCATCCCCACTGGAAATGAACTGCTCAGTAAAATTTAGCTATATTTAATGTCGTCTGTAAACCCCTCGTCATACGCTGCTCAGATTGTATTCAAATATCATGTACATAAACAAACGAGATAATTCTTACTTAAATAATGTAGTAAACTGAAATCATTAATATTCCAAATTTAATTTTAAATGTGTAAATTATGTTTCCTAACCAAATGTAACGATATTATTTATTTCAACCATTATCATATTTTCTCATTAAATGCAAGTTGTAAAATTCGTAGTGATTAGATGTGTGCAATCAAGCAATCTATAAATTCGTATTTAATCCTGTTTTCAAATCCTACTAATTAGTTCACACTCTTTCTACTTATATCTTGCTCACACCTATAAACATTAATTAATATATTTTTTTTCATTCACTCAAGTCTAAACAGTTTTATTTAAACCTATCGTATATGATAATTTATGTTAATTAGGTATTTTTCCCAATCATTATTATATTATGAAACATAAAAGGCTTCAGGTCGTAGGTCGAATTTTAAACGAATGATTACATTTTTGAAATCCACTAGTTGAGATGATGAATAATTAATAATTGAATGAATTCGGTTTTATAATCGAGTTTCAGCCAATAAAAGTTTTGAAGAATTTATATGAAGTTGAATAGAAGATAAACGTTATTTATAACTTTTCAAAACCTTTGACAACCTATTTAACATTTTTGACCAATATATATAATACATTTTCTTGTTTAATAATCATAAACAACTAAGGTTGTTCAAATACAGGAATTATTTATTAAGTTTTATTCAAATATTTTCTTTAATAAACAGTACCAACATCATTAAGAATGAATTTTGTTAAAAATAATTAAATAATCCTTGTATTTGATTAATCTCCGTTGTTATTGGTTTATATATATATATATACTTTTATGTTACAATGTTACGTTAAATGAATGGATTTAATACATTTTTGATTTAATAAAACAATAAGTGAAGACACATTCTACGGAGAATAATTAATTTTAATTGCATCCCATCCATCATTTTCATTGCATAACTGTTTGGTTTCACAGATCCATTGTTCTTTTCTGCGTGACCCTTTCCTTGTCAACAATCACAGCTTTGTTCTTTGTAGGAAGCTATCAATTGAACAACAAAGCTGACGATACCCCATAAAAGCTATTCGTCCTTGTGTTTCTTTCAAGCTTAGTAAGAAATATCATTTGTAGAATTTAAAAACTATTTACACAATAATATTAGGTTACAAAAGTATATATATTTACTAGCCGAATACTTCGTTGTTTATCTTCGTTGATTGAACCAATGCTTTCTTTTACTGAACCAGGCCTTTTATAATTTAAATTATAACAAATCATGTTCCTCCTAACCAAATAGAATGAATATAAAAATTTACTTTAAAGATTTGGTTTTAATATATATTGAAAATTCAAAAAACACACAACTTAATAAGAGTGAAATGATGCAATACAAGGGATTTCTTTTTATTGTCTTTATAATCAAGAAGAACGTTAAGGTTTACTAGGTTATGTTTAACCTTATCAGATACGTAACTCTGTATGGTCGCCTGTAACATACTGTCTCTAAACTTCCACAACAATGAAATATTTACTTTTGTTATACATAGTGAAACAATATACAATATTTAAATAAATTTATAAACAAACGTAGGTCTGTAGGTGAAGTGAATACCGTCCGCAGTTAACGGTCTAGCTTTAGTTAGGTACCAAAGGTCGAAATCCCTTTGTAGGTTGTAAAAATATTCAATAGTTTTCTAGATTTCCGTGAAAAATGTCGGGAAATGTACCTTAATAAGTGATCGAGGGCGTATATTTTCTCACGGCCTCTTAGCGAAATAAGAAAAACTAGATAATATACACTACGAAATTGTAGTAATTCATATGAAAGACGAATAAAAAAAATATATTTTAAAAAGATAATAATTGAATTACTAATTCTATTATGGAATATACCAATTTGTAAATCGGGTATTTTAGTACTAATCTGAAAAGGACTTGTCTACTCTAAGAAAAAATAATTTTATTAATATTTCAATATTATTATTGAATAATTCTATTATTAAGAACTGGTAAGGCTTATAATAAACTTGACAATATTTACTAATTACACTGAAGACAGGTACAATTAGACCATGTTTCTTATCAATCCGTATGATAAATCGGATACGAGTATTGACGTACTTTATTTTAAAAACACAATTTATTAAACCTTTGTATAAATGTATGCGTTTGATCTGAAATAATTCTTATAATTGTTTTCCTTTTCGAACATTACCTTCTGATTTGCCTTCCAAGTTCAAATTGAATTATTTTATCGTTAAAATTTATTTATAGATAAGAAAGAAGAATAATTTATCTAAGTAAATAAATTTTGAATCCTATTCGTCTTGAAAGCGAGTGTTGGAGCTTTTATAATACAATGCTCTGTATGTTTATCCACAGTTTTACTTACATAATTATATATCCGGCCTACAATCTTCGTTGCTCTGCTAGTTTTGTCGACGTATTATGTACAATTATGGAGAATAGTTGAATAGGTCGATCTAGAGTATAGGCAATGACTAATTGCCTAATTTCATAGTTTAAATCTATCCTAGGACAATTATGTACATTAAAACTTTCTGTACTTTTTTGAAATTTGTTAAAGTAATGTAATATTTAAAACAATATATATTTAAAATATACTTTATGATTTGGTTTATTCCTTAAGTTTTTGAAAAATAAATAATTTCGTAAATCATTGTCTTTTTTTCTTGATTATTTTCAATTTATATTTTTTTTACAAACAACCAAAGTCATAAAAAGTTATGACAAGTAATCTTAAATATTGATTTAAATACAATTCAATAATGTGCTATTATCGACGTTAATAGATATACAAATAAGTAAAACACTTACAATCGTTCAAATTAAAATAATATATTTTTCTCAAAGGAGTATTATTTCCTAAGACTTATACTTTTTATCAATTCTTTTTATTCTAAATCATATAATTCTGGGATATGGCATATTTTTTAAATAAACGACAACAATTTTGTAGGATTCTTACAATATATTGTAACGCTTCAATTATCTAATACTCTATCCATTTCCTATTTTGTTGTGTTTCCTTTTGTGTGTTATAAATGGTTGTAATCGTCTCAACTCTAGCATGTGAACATTCCGTGTCATTCTGGATTGTTCCATCTCTAAGCTTTATAGTTGTGCACTTTGGCTGCGCTCAGCGTTTACCAGTCTAAAAGTGGCAGGTTTCTGAATTCTAAACCATAATCCTGAATAAGCAATACAGAAACAAAAATATCTTATCACACTGAACACATCATTTCTTATCTCTCTTGTTAAAAATTATAATTGGACGTTTGAAAAGATTTCTAAAACTACATAGAAAATGAAAATAAACAAGATATTTGGCAGAAAACCTTACAGAAAGCAAAAATTGAATGACGAAAATAGTTGGAGAGATTACTTAACGTTCCATTGCAGTAGTTCAGCAAAAAAAAAAACGTAAGAAGATATGAAAGAGTTGAGTGTTGTATTAATATATCCGGTTATACTGGGATATAAGAAACGTAGTGCATCCGAAAAGAGGAGAGTTAATCTTTATAAGAATGTCGCTAAGTGGTTAGCACGAATAACTATAAACAACTAATCGAAAGACGTTACAAACAAAGGGGGAAGTGTTATTAACAATTTTTGGATGACTATATTGTGACTTTGAAATCTTATCTCAAACCCAAATCGTAACAAACTTATTTCTATATATATCGGCAGAAATCCCTCAAACAAAAATATATTCTACCAATGCACGAAACCAACAGACCGGAAACCTAAACCTAGTATCTGATTAGACCAACTTGAATAAATCAATAGCTTACAAGAAACGTATGCAACTTGCAGCGAGAAGTTGACGAACTAGAGATGAAACTAACTTTTATAAATAGTTTCAGTACTTATAATATTTTCTACACAATATCAAGAGCACAGTGGTACAATATATTACAATAAAAATATTGAAAAGAACCCCAATACCACAAAAATAATCAAAAATAACAAATAAGACAAGTTACTTAAGATTAAACCCTTTAAGGGTTTAATCTTAAGTAACTTGTCTTATTTGTTATTTTTGATTATTTTTGTGGTATTGGGGTTCTTTTCAATATTTTTATTGTAATATTTTCTATGCAAATTATTGCTTTTAGGTCAGAAACATAATTTATATTTCGTAACCTAAAAAGCTGATGTGCATAGAAATTTATCATTAGTCAACAACGTTAGCTGTAAAACCCACAAAAGCCTTCCAAGGGTAAACAATTCGTGACTTTAGGCCATTACGTACCGTAAGACAATGACATATGGGTCACATCACTTGACAAGATATATTTAAAAATTAGTTTTGTTCTAGAATAATAATGAGTACCGTCTCATATTAAAATATTGTGTGACCGAACATAGCTTATAATAAAAGTGGTCTCTCAGTATCGAATTTTGAACTAATTGAATAATTGGCAGTTTATTGATTTTCATTCTTACTTTCTTAATTAGAAGTCTGAGTATCACAATGCAGTGAATAGTTTCACATTCAAATAATTTCAACATTTTCGCTGACGATTCAGCCTTTGAGGTAGATTATAATTTTGTTTTATAATACGTCTTATTCTTGGAAAAGGCAAACATACCCTATGGCATAGACTATACAAATAACATATATTTCATAATGTAGTAAATAGCTTTTAAAAACGTTTTAAATAATACTTCCAAACGTGCAAATATAGGAGAATAAAACAGCCGGTTGCATGCTGTAGAAAGTTAGGCTTGAATCAAGGCAAACATACCTTATGGCATAGACTATACAAATAACATATATTTCATAATGTAGTAAATAGCATTAAAAAAATAGGCACCACCTCGAAGTAATGCTTCGGCGGTCCCGGGGTGGAATCTTTGCCTGGGAAAGACGGGTTTTAGTGGGTATACTCTCATGTAGAGCCTAGTGCAATGTCGAGAGGAGTCCCACACTATGTGCATAAAGCATTTCCCGTCGTTAAAAAAAAAAAAAAAAAAAAAAAAAAATAGCATTTAAAAACGTTTAAAATATTACTTCCAAACGTGCAAATATAGGAGAATAAAACAGCCGGAAGCATGCTGTAGGAAGTTAGGCTTGAATCAAGGCAAACATAACCTATGGCATAGACTATACAAATAACATAAATTTCATAATGTAGTAAATAGCATTTAAAAACGTTTTAAATAATACTTCCAAACGTGCAAATATAGGAGAATAAAACAGCCGGAAGCATGCTGTAGGAAGTTAGGCTTGAATCAAGGCAAACATAACTTATAGCATAGACTATACAAATAACATATATTTCATAATGTAGTAAATAGCATTTAAAAACGTTTTAAATAATACTTCCAAACGTGCAAATATAGGAGAATAAAACAGCCGGTAACATTCTGTAGAAAGTTAGGCTTGAATCAAGGCAAACGCTTGACAAGTACAATGTCTGTTATACTTGAGTGGACCCGACAGCAAGCCGTTACTAGGATCTATGAGAGGTAAGGCGATTAGAAGTTTCTAGAAGCGGCAAATCTATATAAAGGCTTGTCGTGAGTGAGAAGGGAGGGTAGTTATTGAGATATATTGCAGACAGTAAAAGTGTTAGTAGCTGAGTGCCAGACAGTGGAAGTTCTTCCATTGCTTTCTTTGTTGCTTGATATGCGTTCTCTCTAAATTTATTTTTTCTTTTAGTTAGTTGCTCTATATTAGATAACAAAACCTTCTCCGATGTAACACTTTCCTGAATGTTTATTGTCAATCTTTTTTTTTTAAATTACAATACATTTTTATTCTTTTGTATTTGTGAATCATTTGTCAATTGCAAGCATTTCAATTGCAAAACCGTGACTGAAATATCAGATTAATAGGTAAATGAAGATGAATCTTATATTTACATGCTCTATAAACTTCACGGTAGTGGAAATTGACCTTTATTGTATTTATTAATGACGAATAATAAACTAGTGTATGGCTTTTAAAAGTGTATAATAATGGTGTGAGAGGCAGTTCTAAAAAAAAATATAAAGTAGCAAATGACCCTGGAAATAAATCTCTTTCTATCCTAATGCGAAAAATTAAAGAAAGAAAAGTAGCTATATAATAGACTTTATTATTGATGCATTAGAAGATAAAAATAAATTATATAGAATGACGCACGTCCCTCGTAATAAAAGACGAAATATAAGGTGTTTATGAGGCCAGCATTGGTAAGGACCTACTACCTACTTACTAACCAAATAAAGTTACGAAAAATACTGATTCTTCTTTAAAGTCTAAATAAGACCAGAACTATGAGCTTGTGGAAACTCTGCTGCTGTTTGTCTTTCTCCCCACCAGCAAAAATTCCACGAAGGAAAAATAGCTATAATATATACATTATTATTGACGTGTGAAAAGATGAGAAATAGGTTACACGGTATGACGCATTCCATTCTTAAAAAGAAAACCAACCATAAATCACTCACAATTGTGAATATATTGTAGAAATAGACAGTTACTAACTTACATTGTAGAAACGAATGTATGAAAACAAAGACCAGATGAGAAGTATATTAGAAGTGTATTAGACGTAATTGAATAGATAATTTACTCACAAAATGAATGTATCCGAACGTGAAAAGAAACCGAAACTAGTTTCAGATTAATTAGAAGTGTTCTGGAATAGAAATAATATTTTCTATGCAAATCAATTCATCGGAATAGCCGGAAACATTTATTCATCAATGCCCACTGACGTTTTTCACTAGGCTTTATCATCATTAGTCTTTAGCTTCGGCTGTCAAAATCTCGAGGGTTTTCTTGGTTAATCGGTTTCCTTTACAACTAAATACGCACTGCACGTCAATGGGTCTCATCACGTGACGTGGCGTAATTTAAATTGTAAATTTAACTTCAGTAAAAAAATGCCGTTATCTTCAGGAAATTGAGTGCCATAATACAGTTCATTACAAAATCTGTCCTTCTGTTATTAGTTGGATTCCTTCTTATGTAGTAGGGATTCTGCCAGCTATGAAAAGGAAATTTCCTAACAACTTATTTAGAGTTTTTCCGGTTATTAGGTAACATTTGTTTTCAATTTAATTTAGATTTAGTCTTAAGAATGGAAATAAGGCAACCATAAGCGATTGAAATCTCCAAGGAAATACTGGAATAAACTTTATAGCTAGTTATATAAGCAATGCATTATTTGTCAGAGTTCTGACTATATATAAATATTTATGCTATGCTACATTCATTTTATTGTTAGAGTTGCCAGATTATTAACATAAACGTTTGTGAGTTAAATAGTCACAATTTAAAATAATTTGTGAATACAATTTATAAATAACTCCACAGTTATTGTAAATAGAAGACACGGATGAAAATAGAGGTTCTCACTGAAATTAGTTTACATATTATATTTACTCTAACAATTTTTTATGTATAAAGCATGTAACCGATTCCCATTACTGGTTTCCCTTGGATAACTTTTATCAATATTTTTATTTGATACATAGGCTTAGAATGATTTGTTTATTATTTAGCATTCTTAATACCAAAAGTTTTGTAATTTTACTTCTCAAGTTACTTAGGTTTTTTTCTTTAAAAAAAATAATAATAATAATTATCGCACAATTAGGTCTCGATTCGCTAAATTGCTATATTGGTCACAATTTAAAAACATAAAAATTAGTATGTGTTTAAAATACGAATAAGATACAAGAATTACATATAATATTTATGATCTATTACTAGTAGTAGCATTGGTAACAAGTTGTTATAGACAAAACGTTTGCTTACAGCTGTTTTTACTTATTGTAACGTTACTCCATTGTTTACAATACTCTTGGATAATTCTAATTACTGTTGAAGCAAGATGCTAATTAATTAGTACTCTCATCTTGTTCTGAACTATAAAGCGTTCCGTAATTGATGGGTTGTAATCAATATTGACTTGGATTTAAGTTATTCCTCCGCGGTTTTCGAGTTAACATTGCAACATTCAGAAGAAAATCGGAAACTAATAAACCTTAACTCATCTCAAGTTACAGTACTGAGCGTTCATTAATAACAAAGGGAGTTTACTTACGATACTCCTGTGTGAGGTCAGGCCATGGGGAAGGTTTTTAATGTAAATCATTTACATATTACATAATCATGATTATGGTTAGAAACGGTTTTAAATTAAATTAGAGTTACAAAAGCTTGTAAAGGATTTCTCATATAAATACTTTTCATATAACGTGATCGTAACTAAGAAGTTATTTAAACTAAATTAGAGTAATAAATGTATACAAGGGATACATTCCTGAAACACGCTCCTAATAACAAAATGAAACACCTGTGACATTTTTTTTTTTGTGGTAAATTACCGTTTATATATATATATATATATATATATATATATATATATATATATATATATATATATATATATATATATATATATGGTAATTGTTCCGACGTGCGACTACCTCTTTTTTCGTGAACTTTTTTTACTTTTCTTATGTATTTTTACGTCTTAGACACGAATCCAACATCATTTTTTGTCGCTGACGCCGTTTTTTAAAATATATTTAAAAAACATAACCTTTATTGACGTACGTTCCGACGTGCGACTACCACTGTTTCGACGTGTGACAACCGCTATTTTCTTGAAATATTTTTATTTTCTTATGTATTTTCGTCCTAGACACGAATCCAACATTAATTATTGTCGCGATTTTATAAACAATTTTGATCTCGCGTGTGGGAACATTCCAATATTGCTCCAAACGTTTAGGGTCTGTATGAGGCTATCTTAGCTCTAGTAATTTTAGGTTATTTTCGTATTAAGAAAATTTTAACAAGTCCAATTTTATAAATTTAAATCTAGTTTACCCTACTTAATGTTATTTGGTCACATTTTATTACTTTTTAATATAATTAGTTCAAAATTTGCAATGTTAAGCGCTTTGGACAAATACTATAACATACAATTACCTATTGTTGAGACGGTAAATTTCAAGCTGTTCTTTTTTGCACTTTCTTAGTCTCTTTAAGTAGTTTAATAAATGTTTTATTCATATCCTTTTAAATTTATTCTACATTTCTGAATACCTTTATGAAACGTTTTTGGACCATTTATACTATTCGCCAAAAAAAGATTTTCTTAGAAACCTATTCCTTTTATTCTACTCCTATACATTCTATGTATGTCTACAACACAATATCCGAACCTTCCAGGAGGATTTTCATCTTTATAACCCGTAACTATCCCTCTGGATACTTGTTACAAACTGTGGAAGAAGAGAGATGGGTAAAGGGAGACAGCATGAAAGGGATTCTTCATTATTTATTGCTTTTCTTTTTCTATTCGCTGCAAATGGGTATAATTATTAGATACTTCCAATGCCAATACTTGGTCGAGACAGTTATGACCTTGCTTAAACGAAGGAATACGTTCCTTTCCTAAATTAAAGCTTACGTTTAGAACAAGGGTTATGAATTCCTGCCTAGTAAAGTGGACTTTTAAATTGTCTAGACCAGAAGTTATGTCCCTCTACCTAGACTTGGGTTTAGCTTCCTCTCTCTAGACCAGTGGGTTACGTTATTGCTTACCATTGGTCATGTCTCGTGTTAGAGCAGGAAGTCAAGTCCTACTCACTAGATGAAATGTCATGTCCCCTGCCTAGTAAAGAGGATTTTTTAATTGTTTAGACCAGAAGTTATGTCGTCTGCCTAGATTTAGGTTTAGCTTCCCCTCTCTTGACCAGTTGGTTACGTCCTTGCTTAACATGGGTCATGTCTCGTGTTACAGCAGGAAGTCAAGTCCTAATCACTAGATGAAATGTTATGTTCCCTGCCTAGACCAAACAATTTTCCCATTGTCTAGAACAGACGTTACACCTCTCTACCTAGACTAGGGATTAGCTTCCTCTCTCTAGAACAGCGGCTTATCGCTCCGTTGCAGGCTGCATGCAACATAACGTATGTAGGCTTTTATAACAATGAAATATTTACTTTGTTATAGCTAAGGAAACATTTGTCAAAAACATTTAGAAGACAGCGTAGGTCTGTTGGTGAAATGGATTCTGGTAACCGCTAATGATATTTTGTTAGGTGCTGATGGTCGTAATCTCTTTGTATTTTTAACCTATTCAGTTATTTTCTCAATTGTTTAGAAACATGGTGGGAGAAATAGCCTTAAAATCTCATTAAAGGAGTGTATTGTGGTAAAAATTGGTCAATCCCTTTTCCTGAAATAAAATCACTTGATATTATTCATTACAATTTCTAATATTTGATGTTAAAAACGAATAAAAAATAAGAGATTATATATGAAAAAAATAATAATTGTAAATTTCTATTTCTCAGGATATCAAAGTGTAAAATCGAATATCTACAATTAAAATCAGTAGTACTCTCCTACTGTAGAAAAATGTAATTGTCATTAATAATTACCTATTATTATGAATTATTATTTATTAAAAACTGGTAATTTTAAAACCAAAAATGATAATGTTTAATTTGCTAAGAGGACAAGGTACAAATAGAGCACTTCTGGTACAACTGCATACAATAAATTGGATACAAGAATTGGTTACTTTAAACACAATTCATTGTAACTTTAAAAATTAAATAAATAAATGCATAACATTTGTAAACTATTTATATATTTCTCACCGTTTCAGAACATTCCCTGTCAATATTACCCTTTGTAATATTAAAATATATAACTCACATTTAAAATTTAGTTATAAACGAACAGAAATGAGTTATGTAAATAAATAAACTGTATATTTTGGAATGGAGTTTATAAGCCACTATATTATAGGCCTGCTTATGTTTTTGTTTTTATAAATAGTCTTATATCTAGCATACACTCTTGTTTCAGCTTTTCCTAACTATCGTTCGTATTTTATAAAATAATAGAAACAGTTTAATTTCTTAATCTAGAGTATGAATAATTTTCCTATCTATATTATCTAGCTCTAATCTAAAACATTTCTGTATTTTAATATGTTCTTGTAATTTGTATATGAAAAATCAATGTATTGTCTAAAATTAAAACATATTTTATGTTTTGGTTCACTCGAGAAAATTGAAAATTTTATTATTTTTGTAAATCATATTGTTTTAGCTTGACTATTTTCACACAAAATTAATTTATAAATGAATACCGCTGTACTAATTTAACATTTATTTTTAAAAAAATTCTCAAAATAATCAAATACAACCATAACTCAAAATAATAGATACAAATATAACTGAAACAATTACAAACTATTGTATTTAGAAAAAAGAATTTCTCAAATACTCATTTTTTAAAAATATTCCTTTTACCATTTCTATTTTTAAATAATATTGTAAAATTATATAAAATATGGTAAATTATATAAATTAATATAAATAAATAAATCTGGAAGATGGACAATTTTTTTTTTATAAAGGACAATAATATTGCAAGCGTCTTGGAAGATTGTTTGAACAATATTATTTTCTTCATTTTGAATTTTGTTGTTTTTTTTGTTGTTTCCTAATTGTGGTAACGTTTTCGCCCTCTGCACTTGAAGGTAGCTTCCACATTCTGGGTAGTTTCCTCTCTAAGCCCTATTGTTGTACAATTGTGGTGTAAGGGATGTAAAAGACTAGAAATGCAGATTTGCGGGTTTCTAAAGGGTAAGTAAAAAAAAACCCCACTAAAATAAGAAACATTTAAAAAATAAAAATTACAAGACATTATTACTTCACATCTCACCTCAGAATAATCCTAATGCTTCTCGGAAACAGACAAAAATTTGGAAATTACAACCAAAATGAAAAAGGGAGAAACCTTAAATATTTGAGATATATTTGGCTGGAACCTTGAAACATTAAATGGCGGAAGCAGTTAGGTAGGTTTTGAACATAATATTGTAGTAGCTGAGTAAAAATAATGTTTTATTATTGTTATTATTATTGTTTGTATCCAATATAACTTCTACTCTACAAGTCACTGTCAATTTCATAAAAGAGAAGAAAACTTCTGAAAGAAAACTGAACTATATTCCTGCAAAAATTTAATGGAATTTATTTGAAAGTTTCAAGCTTTACATCGATATATATTCGTTTTTATTCACCGTTAAAATATTGTTTAGAAACATCATATTTAATATTTTCCTGAGAATTAGAAGCCTACCAACTGCATGTTAAACAGTTATCTTTATGTGAGTCCGTTAACTAGTGTTACAGGTTCGTTTATTTCATGAAGATTTGGTTTTAATGAGTTATTAATCACGCCGCAGCAGCAACAGTGATTTACTAAAATCGGGGATTTCAATTAAATCAATGGAGTTTATGAATCACCACAAAAGATGGCAAAAATTAAACGAAAATAATTACTATTTGTTGAAGATATTAATTTTTAATAGTGCTTTAATTCTTCACTGATTATATTTATCTGCTGATGAAAAATTACAGAAAAACTTTGAAAAAGATGAAAATGTTAGACCCGGTATATTTGTAGAGCTTCAAAGCTAATCAAGAGTATTGCTCAATTTCATATAAAAGTATTGCAACCCACTATATCTCACATATTCAGCAAAGCAGTGAATGTAATTCCCAAAATAGCATTTAGGATCTTATCTGTTTCCTATAGTTCCAAGCCATACCTGAGTCCCACAGCATTTATGATCTTATCTGTTTCCTATAGTTCCAAGCCATACCTGAGTCCCACGGCATTTAGGATTTTATCTCTTTCCTATAGTTCCAAGCCATACCTGAGTCGCACAACATTTAGGGTATTATCAGTTTCCTATAGTTCCAAGCCATACCTGATTCCCACAGAATTTAGGATCTTATCTGTTTCCTATAGTGCCAAGCCATACCTGGGTCCTACAGCTTCTAGTATTTACAAACCCCAATTCCTTCAAGAAGAGCCAGCTTCCTTCGGAATCATGAGGTGTCCTATTTTTATTTATGTTAGCGGTGCTTGCGTTTCACATCTTCTGGAAATGACATCAGCCAATGGATGCAAAAAGTGCTTATATCAGAATTTTGTGGTTCTTGCTCTTTACATCTTCTATGCGTGACTGAGACCCACCGCTTGCGTCGAACACCGCTCTTTTGATCATTTTTCTTCTGATTCTTTAGACACTAGCATTCTTTACGTGCATTATACAGCTCATTTCAATGTAATAACCACATTTTCTTTAATCTGCAAAATCCTACCTTATCCAATTTTGCAAAACCTTTTGCTGTGAGTTCATGCTGGTACTGGTAGTGACTGCATTCTACAAAGGATCCAGTTTTACAATTGCTTCCAATGACTGCTTTAAATTCAGCTTCTTTCTGGTGGTGTACGTGATCCTATAGCTTCTTCCACACTATCTAGGTCACCTCTAACAAATATAATTCTTAACACAGCTCATACCTCCCGTAGTCATACTACGTTTTAAAATAGTGCAAAATCGTGAAGAAGCATTTCAAAAGAGGCTGTATGTTATAAAAAAAAAACATGTTGAGTTTGTGTATACCTTAAAATTTTCTATTCATGTGAAGACAATTTTTTATTTCAGAACGTATATACTCATCAAAGCTGTGTGTCATTTAGGATATAAAATTAACAAGAATAATTTTAAAGCATTTCATTACGTGAATATTTGTTATTGTGACCTTGAATTCCAACAAAGTTTTTTTCCTGCATAAAACTTCTTGCACTTTCGAAACTTGTGCTTGACTACCGCATCTGACTAATTACAGTGTGCCTTAACGAGTTTGTACACCTTCCGGCAACAGCTTATAAAAACACTCATGGGCATGGAAACTTTACTCAAGTCCTAATGCAGTAAGTTTCTATCAGTAGGCCAAGTTTACAATTATTTATTATTAACGTTGGCATTATTCAAAAAACAACAAAACAATATTTTATAATGTAGAAATATAAATGAAAATAAAAAACCTTGTATTTCTTTAATTAGACATTTTTGTTTATGTGTTAAAAGTGTAAGGCTTGTAGAAAGTAGTTATTTCATATGTTCCTTCAGGAAGACCGGAGAAAGCTAGGAATGTATAAAAAAGGGCGAAGGTCATATTGGGAACAGAAAAAATAAATCAAATTAAAAAAATAAAATGACGATTACATGATTCAATAGATCTGCATAGTTTCATCAGGTGGGAAGACGGGGGTGTTATTCGTTAACCCAGAATCGTATGTGTAAACTAACTACGAACAAGGTACATCGCTTACTCTTAAAATTTGTCGAACTGAAATAAATTCACTTCTGACTTTTTGGCCAAAAATGTGTATACTTTTTTCGGAATATTGTTTCTAAGTCCTATATTTCACAAGCGCCACAATATAAACACTTCCACAGTTTTAATAAACTTTTGAAAAACTATTCTCTACTTTTTACTATTGTGGAACTTTTAAAAGGCTTCACCTAATGACCAAGATGTTAGATAAATTAATTATTAGAGAATATCAAATAGGCCTATATATTTTGAAAGAATCAAGAGTCGGAATCGAAATTTGTTTTAGAATCGAACATTTTAGGAGGCCCTCTGACTAATTGTGAGGCTTACGTGGCATAACGAGTTTTGTACACTTGCCGGCAACAGATACTCATGAGCATGGGCAATTTACTTGCGTCCTAATGCATTAAGTTAGTGGGTTACGTTTACAAACATTGATTATTTATGTTCTCATTATCCAGAGTAAAACTGCATGCGAAGAACAAACGTTAACTGCATACGTTGTAAAGCTAAACGAATTATATCTGAAGAAATGAAAGATTCAGATTCAGACTTTTATGTTATTTTTAGACGTAATTTCGATTCTACGTCCTAGATTTCACTATCGCAGGAATATAAACACTTTAACAATTCCAATTAGGGATTTAGAAAAGTATGTTTAACATTTTGTACACAATATTCAATATGTTAAGTAGTTTAACATCTTTAAGCATCGTTTGAGATCAATCTATAATTAATATAAGATAAAATATATATACTAGTATAAAACCACTGCTAGAAGTATAACTAACTACGCAGTCTTGTATGTAGAAAAGGAATTAGTAATTATATAGACGTGCGACTACCGCTATTTTCGTGGCTACCGCTATTACTATATAAGCTATATATATTAAAGCATTGCTACGAAGTACCCAGTCAGGATAGATTAGGTTATAACTTTTTTCAACATTACTATATAGGCCTTATATATTAAAAATAGCTACAAAGTATCCAGTCAGGATAGATTTGGTTGTAATTCTATAGAACATTACTATATTCCTATATTAAAATAAAGCTACTTCACACGTATATATAATTGGTTGAAGCTATATATATAAACGTTGAATAAAATTATAATCAAATATATCCTGACTGGATACGTTGTAGCTACATTTTAAATAGAATTAGATATTAGAATTAGAATTTTATTAGAATTAAATAGATTAGAATTGTAGATATATTTTAAAGGTCAAAAAGGGTTAGTTTAGGTTATATTTGTTTTAGTATATTTTACAAAACTGCATCAGCGACAAAAATAAGGGTGGAATCGTGTGTTTGCCGTTAAAATACCTGAGAAAATTTAAAAAAACATAACAATAATAGCGGTAGCCGCATGTCTATATAATTACCAAGGAATTATAATAAAATATCTAGATATGGCGGAAATGGGCTTTTGGAGAAGTGCCTCGGTAAAGCTTAAATATAGAGGTTATGTGTTTTATTATCATAAAATAAGAAAAATCATACTATAGTTAAAAACTTTTGTATCCAGCAACCTAGATGTTAAAAGCATGTTAAAATAATCTTTTTAAGTAGCCTAATCCCTAAAAAAAAAACAAACAAAGGTCGACCTCTCACGGTAGAAGAGAGAGAGAGAGAAAGACTTTCACCTATAGATTATAGATAAACAACACTAAGCACGAAAGTAAATTTCTTTAGGACTAGTAGACCTGTAATTAATTTTCTTAGTCTAACCCCTATTCTACCAAACTTTGTTAGTTTTTTTACACCACTCTACTCTTAAAAAAAGGAAGTATGTCTGATCCAAGTCACGTTCAAAAGCTGATGTGTTAACGCTGCAATGTTACTTCTAGTAGCTACGTTCTATCCTTGAGAATTGTATTCCCGTATCTACATCGAAAAACCTTTTCAGAGTCCCAAGGTCTCGTTCCAGCAAGGCTTTGTTCTTTGATACAATTTGTTTAAAATGTATCAAGGAAAATAAATTGAAAATTCTATTTATACGTCCACTGAGATTGGGCATTATTCGTTCTTTCTTTAGTAGTTATAAAACATTTAATTTCAGTGTGTTGTTTTCACATTTTAGGTTTTATAATTCCTGTTCCACATTTGGATACGCTGAAATATTTCTGATAATTTTAAGGACTCAGATTTTAAAGGAATTTCGTTTGTATTATATCCCTTTTTAAGGAAATCTGTGTAAATATTTCGAATCATTTTTTTTTTTGTTACCAAAAATAAAGGTATTGAGTTTGTAGTTAACTTAATTGAAAATTATATTCACATCACGCCTGACGAAAAAATAATATCTTGTAGAATTTAACTAAAACGAAGAACCGTGTTCAAAAGTTACTTCTTCCGTACATCGAATGTCTCTACAAAATCCCACGCTGACGGATTAGGAACGCCATTAGATTGTGATGTTAATACGAAATGATCTGAGGCCTCCAAGGACGAAAGGGATCGACTATCTAATTTACCCAACGCCGTCCTTATACAGAATAGCCTATCAAATATTCCGTTTTATCCGATATAACCAACCCCGTGCATTTCCAACACGTTTGCTGGATACGCTATCTTTGATCGAATATTCAGACAAAAACGTGGAAAAATGTCATTATCACAAAAAAACAAGATAATATTTGGACTTACTTGTCATATTAAGGTAATACAGAAGGAAAACATAATGAAACGAAAATTAAAGAGCAAGAGTAATGAATTGTAGAGAAACCAAGTTATTTCTTTTTAAGGAGCTGAGATAGACATTTTTTTAAAGTTACAATTACAATAGTTATTATCTGCAACACTTAAAACTAAATAAAATATCTGAATATTCAAAATTATTATATTTTCGGTGTCATAATCAACGTTTATGGTTCAAAATATGCATTTTGATTTTCACTGTTTTTTAAAATTTATTTCAGACATAAATGTTGTAACATACGTATAAAGAGATAAGAACTATAATAGTTACACACCTATATATCTTGAGAGAAGATAAAATATGTTAACGGAGCGAAAAATCTGAAGTGTTGACAAAGTTCAACGCTTATGTCATAATGACGTCTATGAAACTTTTATTTCACCTTTTTCTTTGGTTGCTTCTTTCTTGTGTTTTTTGGTTGTAGTAAAACATGTAAATATAGGTTTATTTCCAATTAAAAAAATGTTTCCCCCCAAATTTGTATAATAAAAAGTTAGTTTCCCAAATAGTTACGGGCAGTTAAACTGGGGAATAGAAATAGTAATTCCATAAGCGATGTAATTTCTTCTACAATTTCAACATCGATGTAAAGTGAGATCAACGTACATTTTCCAAATATTTAATATCTTTTACATCAAAAAAATTTTAATTTTTTTCCCCGTTACTGAAGACGTCCAACAATATAATTCTATATGCAATATTTAGAATCGTTATAAATACACCAAACTGTATTTTTGTGCTATAATATCTTCCATAGATCATTATCCTGAAACTTACGGTTAAGAAAATTATTGTATAACAAATATATTTTACTATTAAATAAATAGTAATCAATATTTTAAACAATCCTCTGTGGTAAATAATTAGTCTGTGGTTGACGTTGCAGTTCTATGTCTATTGTTAAAGGTAGAGCTCTGACTTTAAGAAACTCCTAATTCCAGTCTTTAATTATTTTTAAAAGTCACAGGTACTGAGGGTTACACAATAATGTACCAACTATACAACTGATCTCAATGCCTCAGTAGTTTTATTAGATGTCCTATTTAAAGCTAAATAAATGATCAATAGGTATTTTAGTAAATAACGAAATAAAAATATTAATAGACATTATCACATTACGTTGAAGGTGTATAAAGACCGTACCACTAAACCTGTCACAAATGTATCACCTTGAGCAACGAACACTATTACGAGATGAGAAGCTTGTAGTAGCAGGATTCTAGTGGAAGTGTCTCAGTGGGCTGTATTTCTCTGCGCACCCGTTATCCTGCCCATTCCTCGAACATAACGAGTTCGCTAGGACCATAACCTGACTTACCTACTTGAAACTACATAAAACTCACACCAATTTACAACTCTAGAAATAAATCGAGAAAAAATTTGAATAATTTGACCTTGAGAGTTAAATGGAATTTAATATTAAAAATATTATGAAAAAATACTGCGAAATATATCTTCGCAGAAGGTTAACGTTTGAAAGAATCCAAGATAATTAGAGAAACAGAGACGTCGTAGTAGTGTTAAAGTATTTAGTTAAGAATCATGAAGATGTAAGATTATAGAAGCAATGGATGATGAAAGAGTGGAATATAACCGTGATTTGTAGTACTATTTATAAAGGTTCGGGACGACATTCATAAAAGGGTCCCTAAGGTATATAGCTGAACACCGTGGGCCATTAGTGTTTCCATTCGGGCTTCTTTATTTTACGAGTTGATGTTTTTACTCACGTGAGTGTATATATGTTTCCAAATTTTTTTAAACAAATTGGGTTCGGTTTAAACAAAGCTTTGACTTAATTTATAATGCGCTTTAACCAATGCATTATATATTCAGAGTTTGTTTCAAGAGGTAATATTATTGAAACATATAAATTATATTTAAGGTTCAATCTCTTTATTTAATTTCCATTATTTTCTTCACAAAACACCAAACAAAAGAATTTGGATACTTTTATGTCATCTAGAAGGACCTCAGTAACACGGAAAAAATAATAAAAATCAGTAACACTTTTTATTTTTACTATTACTTAGCACTACACCGTAAGTTGCTTTTGTAAAATGACCATGATTATATAAAGTTTTCTATCAGCTTGTAAAGTGACGATTTAATTTATTCTACTAAAAGTAGTTTTATTATTAATTTACCAAAGTTATTATATATTTAATTTTTTCGTGTCAGCACCGTTTTCCTAACAACCGTTTACAAATATACACTCTAGTTGCTTAAGCAATCATTTTAGGAGATAACTTCATTTTATACTACTATGCCAATCGGAAACGTCCTATGTTTGATCATTAAAAACTAGATATAAAATTATATAGATATATATGCAAACCCTTAAACACTTCAGAAAAAAAATCACTGCAGATGTCTACTAAAGTAATTACCAACGCCATCTACATCAACACATTTGAAATAAGAGGCACACAAGTTTAATCAAATGAAAACTGCTTTGATGTTAACAAAGGATGCTTTAAACATCGAAATATATGCATATCACTCCCAGGCTGTTTCTTGGAAAACAATTCCTTCATTAAGATGTCGGTGCCATATTCAACAATTAACTTTTTACATTTATGAAAATCTATACGTCAGTAAAGCTTTCTGATCTGTATGTAAATTCCTACCTTGATCTAAACATATTTTTTTATTTTCTAACTGACACAGAAGAGGTTGATTGTATAGAAATATTTTACCAAAAAGTTATGGTTTTGGATTATCGACTTGTGTGCAAATTCAAAATAATTTATTAGGATAATCTTAAAAGAAAGTTTATGTAAATCTACAAACGTTTTTGAAAAAACTGAACAAATATTCTCTTAGATTTTTACTTTATATTTGAATGTCTAATTAGAAAAATGTAAAGTTCATTTTATAGGCATAGAAGCATATTATTATTAATTAGTATAACTAAATATATTGTAAAACATATCTTTTTAATATTTACATTTACTAATTTTTAATTTTTTTCCAATATTTTATCAAAGACCATAGTAAATCAAATTTGTATTTAAAGATAACTTGCCTTTAACTTGTCACCTAATTGTATTTACCATTTATGTATTAGAATTTATTATAGTTTATTTACACATACAAGTTAACCTGATTTTATTGTAAAACATACATATAATAATATAACCTATGAGTAATAAAGGCAATTGTTATACGACATCATCCTTTGTTTATTATATGCCATTTCAATATAATTAATAATTATATTTCTGAAGTGTCTCTGTACAGCCACCTCCAGGTTCTATCAAACCCAAGTTGAAGTGTTTCAGGAGGCTGCCACTTGGATCGCTGCTATACTTCTAGATTACACCAGATATTTCAAATTTAGAAGAAACTTTCGTGGGTGGTTTATCTGAGGATGATGCCCGGTTACTGAAGAAAACAAATACATTTAGAATGTTGTGTGTCCTGTAACAACGACATAGAAATAAAGATTCATAAGACCTATTTAGGAAGAAATAATAATAAATTCACCACTTTAATTAGTGATATTCAGGATCCTTAATGATACAGACACTCTTCGATAAAAAACATTAAAATGCTTTTCACTTAATATGGATATACTTTAAAACTGGAAACTACATGTAAAGATACTACAATCTCCTCATAAAGATAATGGAGAGAGTAATTATTTATTGTAATGGCTTCACTCTCTCTAAACCTAGGTTTTCATAAATTTAACTAAGAGGCAATTTTCTCAATATTTGGATCTATGAAATGGAGAAGTAATGGAATTTTGATGTTATCCCAAATTCCGACGAATGTCCTACGCGATGATTTCCATTCACACAGATGTTTTAACAACCAGGGTTATATAAGAACGAGAGCTATTGGTTTACGTAATCTAAGTAGGTGCAAGAATCAAGTACGCTATTACCATACCAGTATTGAAACTATTCCATTTCAAGAAGCTTTCTAGACTGAAAGTTGTGAAACTTTGAATTCAATATATTACACGCGAGGTGTTCCTAATGTACAATTTAAACTTTGTAGAAATATGACTTAAAATTAGTTCAAAATTATTTTTAACCATCGTTTATTTGACCTCGTTTATGTCTGGATATTTCCAAAATTAGATATAAATAATAGCTATGAAATAATTATATTAACATTAATTATTGACAATTTTTATTTTCTTATTTATCAATTATTTGTACATTTAGTTTTAACCCTCCTGTATTTTGGAAATAGGTTATGTGCTCTGATTTATTTTAAAACCGTTGAGTGTCTTTATTCAGAAGTTGTTATTTTTTATAACAAGTTAAATAAGTTTTTGTTACAATTCAGCATGTTGCATAAATGTTTTTTGTATTAGTTACTGTAAAAATCGGCTTTGTTTAAATTAATTTTTTGTTAACTTTTCATGACAACGCTAGTCAAATGAACGAATGTTAAAACGTAAACCAAAGAAAAACCTTTTGTGAGTGGATAAGGGTGGGGTATTAGTAACCATGCTCGGTGACCATGAGAAACTAGCCCTCTATCTTACAGTAGCAAGACTAATAGCTTCACATAATATATACAAACGAATTATGGATTTATTTTAATGTTTTTCATTATATACTGCATACAGTTATCATCAATAAAAGGTCTGTAGTTATATTGATTGCTTTGCTTTTACGTAAATTCTCTGATCTAAACTTTTGCCTGTGACCAATTGGTCTCGGGGAAAGAATATAACGAAGCTCATGTAACGTAGGCACATGCATTGTTATGGATTCTAAACTATAAATTTAAGAGTCAACTTAATTTAATTTATACAAAGCATTTTTTACTTAGTTAATTCTCCGCAAGTTAGCGTTTATTGACTTGGTTTTAGGAAAAAACTCAGACTTTCGGAGGAACTACTGGCCGTTTTAATTGTGGTTTAACCTGAGCAACAAAATTTGAGATGAAAGTTTGGTCATATTCTGACTGAAAACTTTTTTCAATATAACAGAACGTATTCAACGTTACACAAATACGTAAAATACCACATCGCCATGTTTCTAAATACCGTCCGTTTTCAGATTTTGAGGAATCCAAACGTCCCTGCAGTAATTACATTGCTGGAATGTTAAACCACGCTTACTTCTGCAGCCCTGTTCTATTCTCAACAGCTCGTAAATCAAGTTGAGGTATGGTTTACTTTCAGATAATTTAAATGTTTTATTGTTTTCGGGACTCACAAGTGTTGAGTTATATCATATATAGGTCCAGTTATATGTCTAATGTACCTCAACATATCTTGATTACAAGCTTATGATCTCACTATCAGTAGCATTGATCTAGCCTTTATGTTTAGTCTAATAGGTTTTCCATCATAATAAATGATTTCAGAGTAGATAGTTGGTAAAACTGAAAAAGATTTCCTAATAAATGCTTTCTAACAATAGTGTTTTGGTATGGAATCGCTGTCCTCCTGAACTCTCTGTAAATTATATAAACATTATATCTAAAATATATTATTTATTGTATTACGTTTTTACTGTATTTATTTGTAAAATATTAATGACAGGCATTTACAGGAAATATTTTCGTAATGCTTATTTATTCTAATTTAGTTTTAATGAGAAGAAGTATATAAAGGTGCAGTTTCGGAAAGTTATGTGTGACCGCATATGGTATACTCATCTGCTATTTGCCTGAGTGTTTCTACTTCCGGTACCAATTTTTATTTATTAGTAGCTAGAAATATAGCTGTGGCTTTAAGTCTCCGGATTGTTGCTAGTCGTCAGGGCGGAAGTAACGAGTTTGAGTTGGATTCGTGTAGGTAGTGGTTGCAAATGCTAGACTGGACGTTATATTCGTTAGTATATTCCTTTGTGTTCCTTGAGGAGAGCCTTAAGAACTTTGTGTCAACACTCTCTTTTTTTATTGTCCATTTATTGTGTACTTTTTACATAACAGAATGGCGAGTGTAGGTTTAATAAATAAAATATGTTTTATAGGCAGTTATTTTAATTAGAAAACGTTATATGTATAAGTATTTCATTACTGGTAAACCCTTTGCATTTACAAGGCTTTTATATGTTTTATTAAAAAATTAGAACCTCATAAAATTGTGCTAACCAATCACTGTGAACTTCAGGACCTTTTTTCAGTTCCTTCGAAAATATTGAGCAACACAAGTCTGTGAACGGACCAAGAAACCGCTCATTATAAGGGTTCCTTTTATGATTTCATTTGTAACCATATGATATTATTTCGTGTGTTGTCGAAATGTTGAAGGTTGTGTAATGTTTTCAAATTTTGTAGCAAGAGTTTTCTATTTTAATATACACTGTTGTTTGATATATATTTATCATAGTACCAATTAAAAATTGAACATTTATTATTTCTCTCTGTGACTTATACCAAGTGTTGTTTTCAGACCTGTAGAGGGAAAGAGCTTTTTATATTAATGGGGCAGTTTGATTATTGGTTTTTATTCCTAATATGTCCTTTTCTTCAAGAGATCGAGTTTCTGTTTTTTACGCTATATTAAAACAGGAGCCTATATTAAATCAGAAAAAAAACTACTAATTAAAATTAATTACTATATAACTACTAGTACTAATTATATGTATATTACGGTATCTCATATATAAATCTATTTTCAGCATGTATATATTGATATATGTTCTTTCTGTAGGTGTATGTAGATCAACATTATATGGAATTGAAGGTGGATATAGATATTCAGGATGTAGCTATACAGGTTTATCCGTCAGTGATATTAAAATCTGTCCTCTCCCCCCCTCTCTATCTCTCTCTCTTTCTCTCTCTCTCTCTCTCTCTCTCTCTCTTTATATATATATATATATATATATATATACAGATTTAGAATTTAATAATTTCCTTGTAGATCCCTGTTCACTGGTTGGGATGATAGTGTTACTTTGCATTTTGATTTAGCGTAAAAGTAAATCTGTATTCCGTTATTTCTGTAGTAAATTCTATTTAGGTTATTGCTGCTGTTGTTTAATGATACTGTTATTTTATTGTTCCTCGTATATTTTTGTGTGTGGAACTTCAATGTCAGTGTATTTTTAGTATTTTGTTGACTATTGTTATCTGTAAAGAACAGTGTTTTTTTATCAGTTGTTTTGTGCGATAAAATTTTCAGTACCTTCTAGATTTGTTATAAGTTTCTTCTGCTTTCTCAAATGGAGGTGATTATTATTTTTGACATCATTAAGTGATCATTAGTTTGGAAACGTTGATTCTTCTTTATCCCTTTCATCAGATGTGAGTTGTTTGTAGTAGCTTGTAGAATGAATGGTTTTTATTTTCTTTGTATCCAATCGGTTACAAGATATCATTTGTGTAAAGTTACCAGAAAATAATTTTGTAAATGTTTGTCGTGGCGTAGAATAGATAATTGTCCTAAGTCATACGTTCACATTTTGAAGGTGATAGTTTTTCAGCGGATATAATATTTATCGTATGAAAAGTATATAAGATATTTTCCGTATTATCTTAGTATTATGATTCCTGATTTTGTTGTATGTGGGCTGTTTTATCTTTGAGTCCGGGGATGGGGGTTTTCTGACTATTTTCTCCGCCTTTAACTATGGAAATAGCAAGACAGATTAAACGACCTTATAAAAACATATCCATAATCATGTGCCTTATACGTGCATTTAAATAATGCTTATATACTTTAACATTGCTTGTGTTTAGTTAAATTAGAAGTGAATAGTTTTCCACATATTACATATATTAAGAGAATATTATCTTTGACAATTAATTGGTAAATAAGCAAAGTGTAAACTACCATTAAATTAGTGTAATTATTGTCACAATTGGTTTTACACATAGTATAATTATACATTCACATGTTACGAAAATTCACTTCAAACTATCTACAGAAATTCGAGATTTCAATTAAAGGATATATACAGATTCTATTTATAAAAAACAATGTGATACAATTTATTTCTTTAGAAAAGTTACCTTTTCTTATATTTTAATTTAGAATTACAGTGATTTTCTTTAAGTTAGTTTTTTTTTTTATTAAAAATAAAAAAAAGTTAAAAATATTGCATATTGCACTTTATGAAGGCAATGTTATTGGTTTACAACTTTTCATAAGCCAGTAAATGTGTGTCTTATTTTCCGCAACAGTTCTACAATATTTTATTCTTTATTAGAAACGTCGGGAATAGCAGGTGTGGCAGCGTACGGAATTCATTTCTGTAATGAAATAAGTCCCTCTGCTTACAGATGCTGCAGGAGTCAAAGGAACAAATTAGGGACATTTATTCCTATGGATGTTTATAATTAGATGCTCAAAATATGTATTTAAACATTATGTAATTCTCGAAGCATTTTCTAAGATGTGGCGTCAATATAATCAGCATTATAATCATTTTCACAATCTGAAATTAAATGTAGGAAAATTATTAACTACATTTGTACTGCGAAAAGGAATAAAAACTTAAAAAATAATACATGGCAAACACCTCTTGCACCGGTCCTTACTATTGGTTTAAACTAATGAGGATATTAAATTTCATATTGCATTATGAAACCTCTACCCACTAATTTAGTGTAGTGGTAAGCAAATCTCGTCTTCCCGATTAAGACGAGGTTTACTTAAAGTGAGTACCATCCCCACGAAATGCAATAACTCACACCCATTTCTAGTTTCAATTAGTAGGATCTATATTTGTAGGCAGAAAAACACTTTCTATGGGACAAACGGAATTTCTACAAACAAAGACATAAGAACGAAAACCATTAAAAATAATAAAAGATTACAAGTGAGTAATACCTGGTTGAATACTTCCGCTTGATTGATTCCGCTGTGAAGAAGGGAGTTTTCCTTACTTCAAAATCGCACGTGTAAGTAGCTACGGTCAACGTACTTCGCTTACTGTAAGCTATTTATTTTAGACCTAATTTTGATTTTACGTCCTAGATCTTACAAGCGCACCATTATTAACACTTTGCAAATAAAGTTTTTGAAAACAACTGTCTACATTTTGTGTGCAATATCCAATATGTTTTATAGTCTAAAACAAAAACTATGAGTCAAGAAAGAAAATAACTATATATATAAAGAGCATAAAGAACTAAACCATAATATATGACAAACACCTCATAGACCGATCCTTACTAATGGTCTAAGCGAATGAGGATAGAATGTTTTGTAATCACGCTACCTTAGTTTAATGGTAGTTGGTGGGCAACTCTCTTCTACCCGATTTAGAAGGTATATCCTAGTAAGTTCTTTACCCACGAGATGCAATACGTTACACCAATTTCTAGTTTCATTAAGTAGGATCTATAGTTTATAGGAACAAAAACACTTTCTATGGGGCACACGAAAGCTTTACAAATTAAAACCCTGCATATAGGGTAAAAATAAAATAAAACCTAAATAAAATTTTAAAGTATATAAAATAAAATTTATGTTGGGTAGGAAAGAAAAAAAATGAAATAAAAGTTTTTTAAAATAGAATTAAATGGTTGATCATGAAAGCCCCCCAATGATTAGCAAACGTGTTCTTCTCAGTACAATGGTCATAGTGAAGTGTCTACCAGTAGCCTTTGAAGAGAAAAGAGTCTAACAAAATGGCAATTTTTTTATTTTGATATGCAACATTTTGGAATTTTAGCTTAGTTAGAATCCGCAGCGCTGGAAATAAATATAACAAAATCAGTGAGAGACAACCGCACCTAGCATTGGATGTTGGAAGGATATTTCGGCATCGTGATACATAGCTGGGTAAGAGGATTATAATGGAAGGAAATGTAGAATAAATTATAGAAGAAAGAAACAACCAGGAAAGAAAACATATTACTTTTATTAAAACACCGTTTGGAATCAATCCGTTTTAAATGTAAACGAAATAAATATATACGTGTGTAATAACAATGCTAGTGGTATAAAATAACTACAGAAGTCTTGTATGTAGAGAAAAATATGTACAAAAGGAAGCTAGAGATAACAGAAGTGAACTTTTGGCGAAGTGCCTAGGTGTATATGCAAGAATATAAATACTGTGTAATCATAAAATGAAAGAAATCGTACTAGAGTAAACAATATTAGTATCCTACAACTTAGATGTTATAGACATATCCAAAGATCCGTTTAACCTATTCCCTGCTATGAGTCTCGAATGGGGATTTTGTGTTTAAACAGAATTAGGTAAGCAGCAATTGCTTGTTAATGCTATACAGCTGTATTGAGGCATTCTTCGGTACATATTGAGGTTATTTACATGCATTACAGTGGTGTATTTTTGTGATATTTGTATTGAGTCATACATCTTGTTACAGGTAAGCAACTTACATACATGATTATACGTTTTTCTTCTATATTTTCCAATATGTAAACAATTTTTATATAATTCCGCTTACAAACATGATTGTGCTTCATACGTCCGTAACACAGTAACATGGTTAATTTCCTCTTTTTACCAACATTTACAAACTACGGTTGTTTTAATATTGATACCCATTTGCGGATCATGACACATTTTGTGTATTTCCTCAAAGTCCATACAAAATTGACAATCTCGATTGCAGTCATGGCAGAACGGTAGTTCTTTAGTATAAACCAGCTAGACTCTCTTATGAAAGATGAACTTTTAGGTTCTGTTGATGGTGACGGTGATACAGGTATTGTTCAATTTGCTGCCGATAATGTTAATAACCTTTCTGACCTAGAGGAGATCGATAATATTGTACCCGAACAATTACTCCTTATATTCTGAGAATAAATTGAGCTTCACTACAACCCACAATATTTGAATTCAAATTATGACAATATCAACCAATTAACTTAACCAGGATTTATCAGCTGGAGAAATACAAGCTAAAAAACTTTAAGCATAATATTGTTGCAAAAGCAATAGTATTAGTGTGCCTAAAGCTATACCATGTAGCATTAACCCATCTCTTACTAAGCCAGAATCTGAAAAAAAGATGAGAATAAAGACCAGTCGATACAATGGAATGAACATGTCAAGTCAGATAAAGAAATGAAAAAAGATAAACGTGTTCCAAGTGACTACAGTTTTGATGAAAAGAACAAGCTTATTGCCATTACTTGAAACAACTGCAACAATGCAACAACGTAATAACAATACAAACAACTGGCAACAATGTAAAGGTGTTATCGATCCATGAAGCACAGTCGGCTGTGTTTCGCAGATCAAAACCTGGTAAAGAGAAGACAAAAGTATCTCAGTCATTGTGCATTGCTATCTATAATAAGTGCATGGGTGGAATTGATCAAATGTACTGGTTTATAAACAAGTACAGGAAAAAATCAAAGATAAAAGATGTACTTTCATATATTCACCAAACGTATTCAGATGACGGTACTCAATGTTTCCATACATTTTGACATAAAATATGATAATTGTAGAACTCAGGTGAACACTTTCTAGAACTTATCTAGCACTGACCTATTTGTCTATCCCATACAACACTGGCAGTTCTGCTAAACCTTGTAACAAAAGAGTGCAGGCAGCTTCTAAAATTCGATTCTGTACGCCAATACATTGAAAGAACAATCGACGGAAAGCATAGGAAATGTGGAATTTGCAAGACAAATAAATGTGAGGAGGCAATGCTCCAAGTGTAACGTCCGTTTCCATCTTGAATGTTTTCACCTTTGCCATGAGAGATTTTAACGACTCTTTGAACTGATACCACCTTTATCCCATAACTATACTCTTTTCATGTAAAGTAAACACTTTCATGTGGCGAAGGTAGTATTTTCTTTGTGAGACAATAAATATTTCATTGACTGAATCTTGATTTTGTTTACGCGAATATGCCATGATCCCCATTTGGGAATTTCTTTACTACAATCTAAAATATCTAACATTGTAAAAATAATGTAAAAATATGTTTTTAAAGAACAAAAGTCTAAATACAAATACAAGAATTATAATTGAATTACAATTCAAAGCTTTTCGTTGGCTAACAGTACCAACATCATCAGGAATATTAAACAATTAAAATTCAATTTTAATTGTTTAATATTCCTGATGATGTTGGTACTGTTAGCCAACGAAAAGCTTTGAATTGTAATTCAATTATAATTCTTGTATTTGTATTTAGACTTTTGTTCTTTATTAATACACAAGAAAACATACTGCGATATTTATAAATATGTTTTTGTAATTTTAACTGAAAAAAACAGTTTTTAAAATTATGCAGTTAAAAAAACAAACGTAGAAGAAAAAGAGCAGGACTTCGACTTATATAATACAAACATACAAAATTAAACATAAGAGTACATTTCTTCATGACTGTAAATAATAAATAAACCTGTAAGTACTTTTCATAGTCTATTCTAAGAAACTTTAACTTGGCAACTTTACTTCTAATATCTAAGTTCCTTCCTTAACAATTGTATTCCTGAATCTAAATTCAGAAAACTTTTTTTGTGAGTGGTGGAGTTACAAGGTTCGTAGCAAGAGTGATCTTTCTTTGATTCAATTTGTTTCAAATGATTCAAAGAAAAGATAAATATGGAATTTTATTTATGTCCACTCAGTGTCCGTTATTCGTTCTTTCTTTTGTAGCTATATAACATTTAATTTATGTTTGTTTTCACATTTTGGGTATTAAAATCCCTCCCCCACCTTGAGATAACGTGCGTGCGGCCAAGGTTATCTTATGCAATAGCTGTCATTTTTCATATCCCAAATTAACTCTAATACTTTAAATGAAATCTATTTTAAATGATTTTTTCCATCCTCAATTATAGAAATGTGTGTAAATAAGTTGCAATAATTTTTTTATTTTCCATTACCAATTACAAAGTAATAGTGATTTAGGTATATTCAATTGAAAATTAAATTGACATCATGCTTGTCCCCTAAACCATATTTTGTAGAGTTTAACTAGAACGAAGACCATATCTCAAAAGTTACACCATCGTTTCATTAACTGTCTCTACAATATCCCACGCTGACGTGTTAGGAACGCCATTAGATTGTGATTTTAGTACGAATTGATCTGAGGGAAGTGAAGTCAAGTTATTTCTTTTCTAGGAGCTGATATGATTGTTTCTTTATATGTTATGATTACAATAGTTATTATCTGCAACACGTGAAACTAAATAAAATATCTGAACACAAAATCAATCTATTTTTGGTATGTCGTAATCAAAGTTTATCGTTCAAAATATGCTTTTTAACATTCATTTGATTTTTAATTCATTTTAAAGATCAATTTTATAACTTACATATAAAGAGATAAGAAAAAACCCTAATATGTTACAGAACAATGCATATGTTGAGAGAAAAAATAGTTATCGTTGGGGAAAGAGGCAAAGTACTGACATAGTCAAAATAAAATAAAAATGTAAATATTTTCAATAAATACTTAGAAATATAACTTCCCAGAGGTCTAACATTTGAACGACTCCGAAACCATTAAAGAAACGTATACGTCGTAGCTGAAGAAAAGTATTAAGGTAGGAATATTGGAGATGTTATTGGCTTTATTTAAATATGACTGGAAAATCAATATGTGAACATTGGAACATATTTGGTGATGATTTTATAACCTGTTTCGTAGATTGAGTATAAATACTGGACGTGGGTAAACGATTTTCGACTTATAGGTAATTGATAAGGGAGTTAGTGACTGTTTATGTAAAGGGCCGAATGTAATCTTATTTAGTAGCTTTATTTAAAAGGGTTAGGAATGGCGTTCATAAAAGCGTCCCTAAGGTCTATAACTAAAAAGCAAGCACTTTTAGTGCATCAACTGGGCTTCTGGATATTACGAGTTTTTTTTTTAAACTCACGTTGGCCTAATATGTTTTCAATATCTTTTTTTTAATAACAAGCTAGTTTTTGCGTAAATAAATGTTAATTTAGTTTATATGACGCTTTCAGCCAATGCTTTAAGTTCTCAGAAACTTTGCTCCGACAGGAAATACCATTACAACTATTTAATTTACAAGTTATACATAATTTTAGGTTATAATTAAAGTTCAATTTCTTTATTTACTTACTATGATTTACTATTCTTTTCTTTAGTAATCACAAAGAAAAATATTTTGATATTTTTTGTCATGTAGAAGGATTTCGGTAACACGAAGAAAATAATAAAAATCAATGACAGGTTTAGATTTACTATTACGTAGCATTTCATAGCATTTTGCTTTTGTAAAGTACCGTTAATTATTTAAAGTGTAATCTGCGCTTTGTAAGGTAACGATTTAATTTCTTCTGCTCAAAATTGTTTTACTAATAAATTATCAAAATTATTATTTATTTAATTTTTTTCCGTGGTAGCACTAAGATCTGTTTATATATCTACTTTGTGATATTGATAATGTGGCCCTAATTACCATTTTGAAGATTATAAATACTGCTGAAAGACTTGACATTGATCTAAAAAAAGAGAATGTCTAAGTTAAATATGAAAAAGGAAGTTGAAAATATAATTGCATAATCCATTATTTTTTGAAATAATTTCAATATTTGCTACTATGGCAATCAGAAACTACCTATGTTTGATCGTTAAAAACTAGTTATAAAAATATATAGAGATATATGAAAAAAATAAAAACTTCACAATATAAAACCACAGCAGCTGTCTATTAAAGTAACTGCCAACGCCATCTACATCAACACATTTGAAAGAAGAAGTACACAAGTTTAACCAAACGAAAACAGCTTCCATGTTAACAAAGGATGCTTTAAACATCGAAAAGTATGCATATTATTCCCAGGCAGTATGTATTAAAACCTCCAAGGAAACACTTCCTTCTTTACGATATTCCTGCCAAATTCATCAATTAACTATTCACATTTATGAGAATCTATACCTGATTAAACCTTTCCACTCTGTATGTAAATATATGTCTATTTTACTTACAAATTCCAGTCCTCTCCTTACAAGTTAAATTTGTTAAAGTGCTACAAAAGGAAATGTTTCATGACAGAGGTTTACCATGGGACTTACAATGTCCTGGTACCTGTAGTGTGTCGAGCGTGATCTGCCAGTGGATAAAATCCCTGGACTTCATTTAAAAAACAAACCATAATGCTCTATCTCATTTAGATAGCTCATTATTAATTATTTTATCACTATTAAAATGAATATAATTATTTGCTATTGCATAAATATTTATTAGAATTGTTTTTTGTAAATTGATTTGAAATGTTTGCTTTTATTTTTTTAAATGGTTGGAAAAATTTTAGATATTTTATTGCTAATTTGCTACAGGTTATTAATAATAATTTTAAAACATTTTGTAGTTTTACCTTGATTTTTAATTAATTTGAAATTTAAACAATACAATATTAAAATTCCCTCTTGACAAATTTATGTCAATGATTTATTTTATTTTCTCTAAACAAAAGCAGTTTTTTCATAAAATAAAGATAAATAGCTTATAATGGTTCTCAATTGTTTTTGTTGTTTTGATTAAAATACATAAATTATTCTTCTAACACAAATTTTTAACATTTACAACTTTGAATAGAATATGAGAAACATTATATTAAATGTCCATTTTTTTTATTTTCAGAAGTAAGCGCAAGTTTACTTCCAAATCATTTAAATATTTATTTACATTTGTGCTCCCAAATATACATATAAAATAATCGTACAATAATTTTATAGGATTTTCGTTACTACAAATTTTTAATAGTGGTTGTACATGTATGATGTAATTTTAAATTACCTAAAATAAATAATAACCAATTAATAGCGATTTCAATTTAAATTTCTCGTTTTGAAATTCTCATTCAATTTTTCTCGTTGAATATAAAATTTAATTTTATTAATGATATTGAATTTTTTTGTCTTAACTTGTTAAATTTGACCCTGCAGCAGTTTGATAAACTTTAATCTTGATATTAGTAATTTAAATTTGAATAAATTATATTTAATCTTTACCATTTAGATACTTTTCCAACAAAACGTCAGTTGCTTATATTTTTTTTTCTCTTCTCCCAAGGTTGGTTCCCTTTAGTCTGAAAAGTTCTAGCGGACGCAAATGAACGATTTTGAGGTCGTCTTTAATACTGTTTAGTTACATTAAAAAAATTTATGTTCGAATCGTGGCGGTTGAAGATCAGACCATCTTCACTTCCATCTTGGGCTATGGATTAAGGCTTGGAACGGCAAATGGCAGTCCATGGTTCTGGATGTCCAGAAGGAAACGTCCGTCTTCGCCTAGCGCTGAATCATGTATCCCCTTTTGTCATAAAACGGGGTTCCCCCTAGTTCGTTTTGTTAACCAAAACCAGCCCCTTGGACCGGCTTTGTTTACCTATTCTGATAAGAAAAACCTATTTTGTTTCCGTTTTTGCCTTCTCAATACGTGCAGATTAAAAATAACTTTATTAATAAAATTTAAAGGAAAGACATGTAAATCTACAAACTTTATTTAAAATAGTCAAATTTACTTTTAGACTTTTACTTTATATTTTAATGTCTAATTAGAAAACCGTAAAGCTCATTATATACTCATGGTAGCATAATCTTACTTACTGGTGTAATTAAATGTCTTTTTATTAATTACATTAAATAATTTTTAATTTTTGATTATATATTTCATCAAAGATTATAGTAAAACAAATTAATATATAAATATAACTTGCATTTATCTCGTCACTTTAGTGTTCGATAGGATCCCAGCTTCTCGCACCGTCGCAAAAACCCTTACTTTTTATTTAGATACTATATTGTGTATGCGTCATTTTGTCTAGGTTTGTCTGTTCTTCTTTATTTATTACTTTGTATTTTCTTTTTTGTTTGTCTTTGTTTTCTGTAAGAGGTCTTGGTCTACCATTCCTTCTACTAGATCAAACATGACAAAGCATCTACCTATGTTTATATGTGGTTTTAGGTTATATAATGAATGTGTTGCGTCCCATATACCACTCCTACCAATGTTTTGAGATAATAATGAAAATGCAGTTAAATTTTGTTCCCTGAATATCTAAGGAAATCAAGCATTAAAGAGGAACCTTTATCTGGGGGCCGTTACAACTTCTAAATTGTGGACTGGTAATTTTGGAACTTGATCCCCTGCAACCTGAGATTGTTTAAAGCCTTCACTTTGATGACTGATAAGTCCGCACCCATGTCAATCTCTACCTCTATAGAATGCCCTTCTATCTCAAACTCAATTATGGGGTATGGTTCTAACTTATGGCTACCTTCGCCAATCAACTAGTCCTTTTCTAGCAACTCAGCATGAATAACGAGGGATAGATTCCCCCTCTCAACTGTGTATCATGGTGTACCTTATCTTTTTTATCTTTAATTTTATTTTTAGATCTCAGATCTTCACCCATTTCTTTATTGTTATTTCCCTTTTGGTCTTTTTTATTTTTATTTGTTGGATCTCTACTGGCTCTCTCCATTTCTCCTTTCTGCCTTTAGAAATCTTTTCTCTTAGTTTTTTGATTGACCACTTCGGCCTGAGTTTTGTGGTATTGTTTCATTTATGTTAGGGCCTCCTTTATCTTGTTGCCTTGGTCTATAGTCTGGCCTATTCTGTTGGTACGGGCTTGGTCTATACTCTGGCCTCTTCTGTTAGTATGCCCCTGGTCTCAAATTATTTGGCTCTTCCTTGTGGTAAGTTCATTGCTTCCAATTTTTCTTCCCTTCTCTACGCTAAGGCTCTTGTCTAATATTTCCCTTGTATCCACTTTTGCAGGGATCTTGTGTCTACCCCTCGGCTCATACCCTCTTTCTTCGTTTTGCAACTGCCCCCTATGTTGAACATTTTACTATTTCATGTTCCTTTGATCCTTTATATTTGTAGCAGCTGTAACTGAACATCTGACATAAATTCGATTCCCGTAATGACTCATGATCATCATAAACTCTTCTGCCTCAGGTGTCTTGCCGTTTTTACCATTTTCAGGAAGTATTTGACCATATTGTGAGTCCCTTTATTGTAATCATACCTAGAATGCTCTATTCTCCCTCTTATCCTTTCCGGAGCTTGCATTCCCCAAAAATAAAAATACTTTATATTGAAGTCCTTGTAGTTACCTGTTTCTATATCCATAGCAACCCACCATTTCTATGAAGACCCTTTTACATATGTCTTAATAAGCGTTATCTTTTATTTGTATCCTTCACTGCAAGATCAATATCGGCTATAATACCTTACACCTTTTTGACAAAATCAACAGGGTCTTCATCTTCCCTACCACAAAACTCTTTTTTATATTTTCCCTTTTTTACTTATCTCAAGAATCCTTCCTTTAAGCAAGACGGCAATACTTTGGGCTAAATGCCTATCCCCTCTAATTACCAAGATTATTCCAAAGCTCAATTTGGCAGTTGCAATATGTGTGTGTCTATTTTAATTACAAATTGCAGTGGTCCTCTTAAAAGTTAAATTAGTTAAAGTGCCTCAAATTGAAATGCTTTTATGACAGACCTTTTACTATTTTAAACAACATAACATATTTACAAAAAGACGAATAACTACTTGTAGTTTGAAATTTTATAATATATACATAACACAGAGGAATATGTTTGCTAAACATTTTAGTGATGTAAAAAACTGTGTTTCTCCTCAAATAGACTTAATAAGGTAGATTGTATGTAATATTTCAACAAAAAGCCATAGCGTGAGATTATCAACAAACGTGTAAATACAAGTAATTTTAAAAAAATTAAGTTGAAAGAAAATATATGTAAATCTACAAAAGTTATAGAAAATAAAAAATTATTCTTTTGAAATTTTATATTTTAATATCTAATTAGAAAACTGTAAAGCTAATTATATACTCAAAGTAGGATAATCTTATTTATTAGGCTAACTAAATATTCTTTGAAACATAACATTTTATTAATTACATTTACTAATTTTAAATTTTGTTTTTTATTTTATGCAAAGACCATAGTCAAACACATTATTATTTAAATAGAACTTTTATTTATTTCGTCACCTAGCTTTATTTACCGTTAACATAATAAGAATCATTCTAGTTCATTTACCTGTAGTTTATAAGTTAATATACTGATATTACCAGAGTATTAAAAAACGCTGTTATATGTTATCGTACTTTCTTAAACATATGTCAACTGACTGACAATTGACAATTGAAAAACCGTGACTGTAATAAGAGATTGTAAAGAAAGTGACGATGAATCTTATATTTACGTGCTCTCTAAACTCTATTGTAGTGAAATTTGAGCTTTCTTTCATGCATTGACAAAAAATATCAATAAACTACTTTTTGGCTTTTACAACTTTATAATATTGGTGAGAGATGCAGTTCTACCAAAAATCAAACGCAGCAGTTCGACTTTGCCACTGATTGGCTTTCCCTCTACTTGCGAATATTCCAACAAACAAAAAATAGCTATATTAAATACATTGTTATTGATGTATCAGAAAATAAATGACAAGTTGTACAGATTGGCGTTTCTCATTCGTATAAAAGTCGGTGTTTATGAGACAAGTATTGATACTTTCTTCTTACTAATTAAATAAATTTAAAAAGAATACAGATTCTTCTTCAGGCCCCAAATAAGAAAACACAATTTTGAAAACGCTAAAAATGACTCACTTATGTCTCCAGAAATAACTCTCAATTGTGAATATATTGCAGAAACAAAACGTTACAAACTTACATTGTAGAAACCAAAGTATCAAAAGAAAGACCAAATGAACACAATATTAGTAATATGGGGGGTGATGTTAATCGCCTGCAAGCGGTGCCCCCTGCCTGAAATAACTAAACGATCAACAAGAGGCTCGCCTTCAGCATTATAAAGAGTTGATTAAGAAATACAACATCAACATTGGCACTCATACAACAGATATCGGGACACATGAAGGGTCCAATTCATTGCCCAAGGGGATCCTAAATCTTCTTGACCACAATATCCCAAAGAAAGTTTGTAACCCACTAGAACTAAAGGCTGCAGCCCTCAGAACCATCAACACAGTATATCCAGACACACAGTGACTACATGTATATACCGATGGATCGTGCCTCCCAGACTGAAGCTCGTTATTACAGTAATCTTTTCGAAGGATCGCTAGCAGTTGGTAACAACCAAAGTAACTTTTACGGTGAAATAACCGCCATACTAGCCGCATCAAACGAAATGAAGAAAATAAAGACACCGGCACAAGCAGTCTTTTTTGTAGACTCAATGGCTGCAATAATGGCCGTAACAAATAACAAGAAGACCGATTGCAGATCCACTCTAGTCTGTCGTCAAAATTTATCAAAACTAATGAATAGGGGATGGAAATTTTAATTACTATGGATCCCCAGCCACGTGGATATAAGAAGTAATGAATTAGCCGATTCATTGGCAAAAAAAAGGAACAACGCTCCCACAGCCGAGCGTAGCAACCCCCATAAAAATACAAATAAATGCTGCAAAAAAGAGGAGCACTCAAGCCTACTTAAGGGAAGCATCTCTTAATAAACGTTGGACTACTATTGTCGAAAACGGGCCAATTAACAACATGTTACCCCGTCGGGACGGGGTTGCACTTTTTAGACTCACAACTGGACACGACTAGGTATCACAACTGCACACCTAAACAAAATACGTCTTTTCGTCTCCCAGGTGCATCCTTTGTGACAACAGGGAGGACATGACAGCTGAACATCTCCAGTCATGTACAGCTCTGTACCATAGACCCCTGAACGACATGAAGGAAGAAGGAATTTCTCGCCTCTACTGGTCAGCGCGCCACCAAATGGCCCATCAGCCAAGAGTGGGCGTTGGTTAGTAAGTATATTAGTAATATATTACAACTAATTTAATAAATAATTTACTCTTGCAAAATATACGCAGAAACCCAAGACGAAAACCAAAATTAGTTTCATAAGTAATGTAGAGAAGAAATAATATTTTCTATGCACATCAATACATCGGATTAAGCCGGAAACCTAATTTAGTTTTCATAAACAAACGAAGTTTTACATAAAGATGAACTGATAATCTTGTTATTAAAACAAGATAAACTTGATAATCTTGTTTCTTTACCACCCAATACGCACCGCAATCCCATCGCGTTTGGGTCTCATCACGTAACGTGATGTAATTAGAGTTTTGTGTTCAATAAAAAATAAATTACATTATCTACGGAGTATTGAGTGTCAAAAATGAGAATTTGGGAAAATCCTTACCTCCATGCAGTAGGTATCTGCCAAATAAAAAAATTATTTATAACCATTTAGGTTATTCATTCATTGCGGTCATTAGGGATTTTTCCAAATGTATAAAGCTTTATTCCTAAGAATGGCAATAAGACAACCATAAATAACTAAACCTTCCACGGAATACTGAAACAAATTTTATGACTAGTTACATAAACTTTGTAATATTTGTCAGAATCTTGACTATATTTAGCTATATATATATATTACGTTATAGTAAATGTATTGTTATAATTGCTTTCTATTAATTTTTTTCTGGACATTTAGTTCGTGGGTTCCCAGAGGCTCCAATATTAATAAAATACAGAACTAAATAGCAGTAAATAAAAGAGTTTTTCAATCATTAGGTTGAATACCATTAACCCTAATGATCATGGGTACGAGAGATAAGCGTCCACACTGCAAAGGAGAATTTTATGTATCACCTTTTCCAAAGGCACCTTTTTGCTTCAAAGTCAAATCTGTATTGTAATATTTCTCAAATAAAGATTACATGTATATATATATATATATATATAGACACGGATTTTATATATATATATATATATATATATATATATATATATATATATATATAGACACGGATTTTATATATATATATATATATATATATATATATATATTTGTTGTTTAGTAACTTGTGATTTCCATAAACGTTTTCACAAAATTCTTTGACCGATAATAACTAAATCTATAAGATAATAAGCAGTTGCATATACGTGCGTGGGTGTGAACGTGCGTAGGCGCGGGTTTTGTTTTGTTAACGCTCAACTCTTTGGGTAACAGTACTCCAGATATAATAGTTCCGAATACGTACAACAGTTTCAAGAGAAACCGTCTACGTAATATATAATCTATTTTTCTAATATTTATTTTTATATATTAAACGAATGAGCGGTAGATCTTGTTTTCGTTGAAACTGGATTTATTTTCATTTCACTAGAATTACAACTAGACCTATGCGAAGTAAGAAATAATTATATTAAAAAAGTTTTTTATAATTTCTAAAGCGCCTCTAGCTTCTATCAAACCCCAGTTGGAGCGTTTCTGGAGGCTACCCTTGGATCGCTACTCTAGCTTTTATTTTCACAAGATATTTCAAGTCCAGAAGAAACATTCGTTGTTGGTTTACCTGAGGATGATACCTGGTTACTGATTGAAAATACATTTTGAATGTTATTTCCAAAAACAATGAAATAAAAATTAGAATTCATAAGACCAATTTAAGGAGAAGTAATTTTATTTTACCTATTTAAATTGTGATATTCTGGATCCTCAATGATACAGAGGTTCCTCTGCCAAAGCATCCAAATACCTTGGACTAGATATGCAAAATCTTTGAAACTTTGTAGTACAATCTGCTAATACAAATATTGCAGAGGTAATAAAACAATTTTTTTTTTTGTAATGGGGACCCTCTTTATTTATCTAGGTTTTTAAAGTTGAACAGAGAGGCTATTTTCAAATAAATCGGATCTATAAAATAGCGTAGTAATTTTATTTTGTCCTTATCACGAATTCGGAAAACTGTACTTCGTGATTCCCATTGTAGACAGATTTGTTAACAGCCAGGATTATATAAAAGCGTGAAAGATGGGTTATGTGATCTAAGTAGTTGCCACTGATCAAACATAACCATTTCAGTATTGAACCTATTCTACTTCAAGGAACTAATCATACTGAAATCTGTGAGCCTTTGGATTCAATACAGTGTATCCAATTTGTTCCGTTAGTACATTTTACACATCGTGAAGTATTCCTTTAAAATAGTGATTCCTTTAATATTTAGATATTTCTAGCCTTATGGTTAAATGTTAGCTATGAAGTAATTATAATAATATTATTAATTATTGATAATTTTCATTACCTTATTAAACAGTTGTAATTAATTGTACTTCTAATATATAAAAACTAATTATGGATTTTTTTTTTATTTTTATTATCTACTGCATACAATTATGTTCAATAAAATTATGCAATTATCTATAGTGCTTTTCCTTCACGTAAAATCTGTGAGCTAAACCCTTCCCTGTGACCAATTTATTTATGGAGGAAGAATATAAGGAAGCACGTGTCACGAGGGCACATGAATTGTTATGGATTGTAACTTATAAGTTTAAGAGAAATCATAATTTCATTTATATAGAGCATTTATTACTTAGTTAGTTGGCAATTATACGGCGATTATTGACTTGGTTTTAGACAAAAACCATATATTTTCAAATTTTGAGGAATGGAAACTTCCATGGAGTAACTACTTTGCAGGAATGTTAAACCATGCTTACTTCTGCAACCCTGTACTATTCTCTACCGCTCTTAAATCAATTTAAGTATCCGTAAATTAAATGTTTTATTGTTTTCGGGACTCACAAGGGTTGAATTATATCGTAGCCTATATAGGTCCAGTGATATGTCTAATGTTCCTCAACATACCTTGAATTTCAGTAGCATTGATCTAGCCTATATGTTTAGTCTAATAGGTTGTCCATCATATTAATTGATATCAGAGTAGGTAGTTGGTAACACTGAAATTGGTTTGGTAATAAATGCTTTCTATCAATTATGTTTTGGTATGAAGTCCTCCTGAACTCTCTTGAATATTTTATCTAAAATATATTATTCATTGTATTACGTTTTTATTCAAACATATTTGTTTGTAAAATAAAAATGGCAGACATTTACAGTAATTTCTTTCTTAATACTTATTTATTCGAATATGTCTTTCTTGTTGTGAGAAGAAATATATAAAGCTGCAAGATTTTTCAAGCTATGTGAGACCGCATATAGTCTACTCGTCAGCTATTCGCCTGAGTGTTTCTGCTTCCGGGGCCAATTTTTATTTATTATAACTAGAACTAATACTATGGTTTTAAGTGTCCGGATAGACGCTGGTCGTCAGGGCGGGAGTAACGAGTTTGAGGATGGATTCTTGGAGGTGGTGGTTTAAAATGCTAGACTAGAGGCTATATACATAAGAATGTCTTTGTTTTATTTGTGTTAGGAGCTCCGAATCAACACTCTCTTTTTTTATTAACTTTTCTTTTTTGTACTTTCCACATTACAGAATGGCGAGAACAGGTTTAAGAAATAGAATATATTTTATAGATAGTTATTTCGTTGATGAAACTTTATAGATATAAGAGTTTCTCACAAAAAACGATTTTCATTTATAAGGTTTTTATACGTTGGAAAAAATAGAACTTAATAAAATTGTGCAAAGCAATCATTGTGAATTTTATGCTTGCTGGTGACCTATTTTTAGTTCTTAGATTAACAATAGATTAACCGAGTCCTTAAAGAGAGGGCAATTCAAGTCTGTGAATCGAGAATGGAATAGCTGGAAGCAGAGGTTACTTTTTATCTTTTTATTTATAACCATCTGACAATGTTTCGTGTGTTGTCAAAATGTACTTGAAGATGTGTAATATTTTCAAATTTTGTAGCAAAGGTTTTCTATTTTAATATTGCTTGTAGATATATTTACCATAGTATCAATCAAAAATTGTACATTTATTTTTTTCTCTCTGTCACTTCCCAATAGATGTTTTCAGACCTGTAGAGAGAATGATCTTTTTATACGTACCAGAAATGTTGATTTTTTATTCCTAATGTGTCGTTTGCTTCAGTGCTTAAAATGTTTTGAGTTTTTGTGCTATTTAAAAATTGGAGCTAGTTTCAGAAACATACTAAGTATATGTATATTACAATATATACAAATATATTTTTAAATATGAATATAGATGTATGTTTTCTCCGTGGGTGTAGAAGATTTAGTTACGTAGGTTCCTCTTCCCATCAGTGACATTAAAATGTGTTAACTCACTCTCTTTCTCTCTCTCTCTCTCTCTCTCTCTCTCTCTATATATATATATATATATATATATATATATATATATATATATATATATATATATATATATATATATATACATATATATATATATATATATATATATACATATATATATATATATATATATATATATATATATATATATATATATATATATATATATATATATATATATTAAAAAAACACAGGTTATTCAAATACAAGAATATTTATTATTTTAAATCCAAAGCTTTTCGTTGGCAAACAGTACCAACATCATCAGGAATGAAAATTACAATAATGTAAGCTATAGGCCTAGAACATATGTTTTTTTAGAAATAGAATCTATTTTAGAATCTAATTTTAGAATTCTATTTCTAAAAAAACATATGTTCTAGGCCTATAGCTTACATTATTGTAATTTTCATTCCTGATGATGTTGGTACTGTTTGCCAACGAAAAGCTTTGGATTTAAAATAATAAATATTCTTGTATTTGAATAACCTGTGTTGTTTTAAATTATTAAACAAGAAAACGTATTTTATATATATATATATATATATATATATATATATATATATATATATATATATATATTTACATACATATATATATATATATATATATTTACATACATATATATATATATATATATATATATATATATATATATATATATATATATATATATATATTCTGTATCAATTTCTAATTGCTGCTGTTGTGCAATGTGACTGGTAATTTAGTGTTTTGTCGTATCTTTTTATGTTTGGAACTAAAATGGCAGTATATTGTTAGTATTTTGTTGCCTTTGGTTATGTGTAGACTTTAATGTGTCTTTTTATCAGGTTTTTGTGCCACATACGTTTGTTACTCACTGATTCTGTTGTAAGTTTCTTTGCCCTCTCAATTATAGGTGATTATGATTTTTGTCATCATTAGTTTGGGAACGTTGATTCTTCTTTAACTCTTTGATTCAAATGTGAGTTGTTTGTACTAACTGGTAGAGTGACTGGATTTTATTTTCTTTGTATCACATATGTTACAAGATATCATTTGCGCAAAGTTACCAGAGAATAATTTTGTTATTGTTTGCATTTCGTAGAATAAATTATTGCCCTAAGTTTTACACTAACATTTTAAAGTCGATAGTCCTTCAGTGGATGTAATATTTATCGTATGAAAAGTATAGCAGAGATTTTTCCAGGTTATCCTAGTATATTGATTACTAATTTCGTTGTATGTTATGTGTCTTTCTCTGTGAGAGTTTTACTAACAATTTTCTCCTACAGATGTTTAATGTAATAAACTATAATTAAAAATTACTTATCTATGTGAATACATGTGGGCCTACTTGCTAACGCGTCTCAAAACATTCGTTCCTTTTACGAAGCTAACCCTCTACTGGTGTCATCGTCTTAAGCACAAAGGCTGTAAAAAGATGATTTTTGATGTAACAAGACGCCATGTAATGGAAACGGCTTTGGCTTCAAATGTTTGTGATCATTTATGTTTTCTTTATCTGTTGCGTAGTGTTTGTATTTCTCGTATTTTTTTTTAAGTTGTTAGGATTTTACTTTAGATTAGTTAGTTAATATCTGGAGAACGTTTAAATTAGTATGTGTGTCCGTGTCCGTGTGTGTTGCGTGTTTTTTAGGTGTATTGCGTAGTTGGATTTTGGGTTTGTTTGGTTTCTTTGGGTAATGTGTTCTGCAAAGAACATGTGTTCTTGCATAGAAGTGTAAAATGTGCTCTGTATAGAATGACCTACCGGTTTCGGACAATCAATACATTTTAACTTGTAAATACCTGATAGTTTGTAATTGTCTGTTTGTTTTTGAAAAGGTTGTTTGTGCTGCCTTAACGTGCTTGTTGTTTTTAGGATATTTGGTAATGAAGTTTTTGTTATGGTAGGCGAGAGATATGCATTTGTTGTTTTTGTGTCGTTTGACTTCGTGGCCGTTTGATAATTTTTATGCTTAATTTTCCTGTGTAAGTTGTCTATGAGTGTATGTAGGTAGCCGCTTAGGCGGTGTAACATATTATTAAATGCAGCGTGTTTGTGTTGTGTGGGATGATTAGATGTATTATGTATGACAATATCACTAGTTTTTGGTATTCTGTATATTTTTAAATTGTGTCTGGTGTTGTGTTTGGTGATAGTAAGTTCTAAAAAGTTTATTTCATTGTTTTCTCCTAACTTGAGGGTAAATGGTATTATTGTAATTGTTCTGTAGTTCTGTAATTCTGTAGTTGTTTGATTCGCCGTTTGTTGCCGTCGTATAATATTAAAATGTTCTCTATATATCTAGGGTAATAAATTATTTTTTGTGTATGATTGTTGTTCTGTAGAATGTATTGTTGTTCGATGTGATGTAGGAATATTTCTGCTAGGGTGCCTGAGATGGGGGAACCCATAGGGAGGCCGTCTTTCTGTGTGTAGAATTTCTGTTGGTATGTGAAGTAGTTTTGTGATATGATGAGATTGGTGAGTGTTATGATTTCATGTGTAGTTTATGTGTAGTGATGTTTTGTAGTATTTGAAGTGTTTGTTCTATTGACACATTAGTGTATAGGTGTTTATGTCGAATGAAGCTATGTTGGAGTTGTATGGTATGTGGATGTCTTTAATTTTGTGAATAAGATCTATGTTGTTGTGTATGGATGTGTGATTATGAAAGTTTATGTTGTCGTTACTTAGTTGAGTACTTTTTAATTATAGTATTTTCTCCTCCTTGAAACATATTACAATGCTGTGAAAATAGCAAAACAGTTTATACAAACTTATTTCGTGCATATAAAAATACATGTGCCTAAAAACTTTAATATGTCTTGTGCTTAGTTAAATTAAAAGTGCATAGTCTTCCACGTAATAAATATATTAAGAGCATGGAAGCCTTTAGCAATTAATTGGTAAATTAACTAAGTGTAAGCTACCATAAAATTGTGTAATTATTGTCACAATTGATTTTACATATATTTATACATTCACAGATTTGACATGTTACGAAAATTCACTTTAAACTATCTAAACAAATTCAAAATTCTTTAATTTCAATTAAAGAATATAAATCAATTCGTTACATATAAAACAATTTATTTCTTTGAAAAAGTTACCTTTTCTTGTATTTTAATTTAGTATTAGAAAGATTTGCTTATATAAGTTATTTCTTAATAATTAAAAATTAAAACGTGGAAAAGATTGATTATTGCATTCTATGAAGGTAGTGTTATTGGTTTGCAACTTTCCTTAAGCCAGTAAATATGTTTCTTACTTTCCGCTACTCTTCTACAATATTTTATTCTTTATTAGAAACGTCGGGAATGGCAGATGGCAGGTGTGGCACAGTACGGAATTCATTTCTGTAATGAAATGAATGTGAGTCCTTCCGCTCACAGATGCTGTAGGAGTCAAGGGAACAAATTAGGGACATTTATTCCTATGATTCTTTATAATTAGATGTTCAAATTATTTATGTAATTATTATGTATTTCTCGCAGCGTTTTCTAAGATGTTCTGCCTGTCCTGATCTTAAAAATCAGCTTAAAAATAGGTTACAGTTATTTTTGTAAAGAACATAAGAATCATAAGAACATGATATAAATAGAAAAATTATTAAATGAAAATGTTGAACCCCAGAGAACATTTTGTAAATTCAATACTTTCGAGATATTTAGCGTGGTAATAAATTAGTACCGAAATAATCTGTTATAATTATTTAATAATATATTGATCACAATTATTCGAACATTTGAAAAAATCAAACGATGTTAAATTTATTAATGTGTCCAAGACGCTATTGCAATTTAGTAGTATATCTTGCTAAGAAGGTAACACAGAAGGAAAACATAATAAAACGGAAAGTAGACAACAAGAGTAATGAAGATAGTGAAACCATGTTATTTCTTTTTAAGGAGCCTAGATAGTTTTTTTTTATGTTAGGATTACAGTAGTTATTATCTGTAACATGTAAAACTAAATAAATATCTGAATATACAAGATTATTCTATGTTTTGTCTTAAAAATTAAAAATTTAAGTTCAAAATATGCTTTTTAACATTCACTGTATTTTTAATTTATTTCAAAGATCAATTTTGTAACTTGCCTATAAAGAGATAAGAACTATAATAGTTACACAAATAAATCTTGAGCGCAGAAAAAATAAGTTAACGGAGCGAAAAAATGTGAAGTGTAGATATCATAATGACGTCTATGAAACGGTTTTTTCTCCTTTTACATTCGTTATTACTTTCTTTAGTTTTGTTTTTTTTAGTTGAAGGAAAACATTAAATACAGATTTTTTCATTTAAAAAAATGAATGCTTTGGCCCGATTTTGTATAGTAAAAGGTTAGTTTCACAAATGGTTACGGACAGTTAAATTGGGAAGTAAAAATACAAATTTCATGAACGATGTAATTTTTTTCTCTAATTTCATGAACGATGTAATTTCTTCTATAATTTCATGAACGATGTAATTTCTTCTATAATTTCATAAAGGATGTAATTTCTTCTATAATTTCATGAACGATGTAATTTCTTCTATAATTTCATGAACGATGTAATTTTTCTATAATTTCATGAACGATGTAATTTCTTCTATAATTTCATGAACGATGTAATTTCTTCTATAATTTCATGAACTATGTGATTTCTTCTATAATTTCTTGACCGATGTAGTTTCTTCTATAATTTCATTAACGATGTAATTTCTTCTATAATTTCATGAACGATGTAATTTCTTCTATAATTTCATGGGCTATGTAAAGTGAGATCAAGATATATTTTCCTAAGATTTTAAATTTCTAATCATTAGAAAAGTGTTTCAGTATGTTTTCCCGTTACTGAAGACGCCCTACAATGTAATTTTATATGTAATAATGGTGATCCTTGAATTCATCATAAATACACCTAACTGTATTTTTTAGCTAAAATATCTATCCATAGATCTTTACTCTGAAATCTATCTTAAAGAAAATTCCTCTATAACAAATATATTTTACTGTTAGATAAATAGTATTAATATTTTTATAAAATTCTGCAATTATCCTATAATTGACCTTGAAGTTCTATGTCTATTGTTACTGGTATTGCTCTGACTTCCAAATTCTTGTCTTTTTCTAAACTGTCAGTTGCAAATTAAATGCAGTTAAATGAGTGTTTCAAATTAATTTACCAACTACACAATTGATCTCAGTGTCTCAGTATTTATATTAGATGTCCTATTTAAGCGAATTAAAGGATAAAAAAGTATTTTAGTAAATACCGAAATAAAAATAATAATAGACTAAATATCCTATAAAAACTAATAATAGACACTATCACATTACGTTGACGCTGTGTAAAGACCGTACTTCTAAACCTGTCACAAATGCATCACATTGAGCAACGATCACTAACACGAGCTGAGAAACATCTGTTTAGTTGGTCAGGGTTTTTGTGGAAGTGTCTCAATGGGCTCTATCCATCTGCCCCCCGTGCTCCTGCTCATTTCTCGTACATAACGAGTTCACTAGGAACATCCGTGCTTGGAAACTACATAAAACTTACACCAACTATACAACTCTAGAAATAAATCGAGAAGACCTTTGAATAATTCGATCCTGCGAGTTATTTTGAAAACAAAATTAAAAATAATTTGAAAAAAATACTTAGAAATATTCTCCTCAGAAGGCTAGCATTTGAACGAATCTTAGACAATTAAAGAAACGGCAACGTCATATTAGAAGGAAGTATTTAGTTAAGAATTATGCAGTTGTCATTGGATTTATGTAATATGACTGGAAAATAAATAGGTAAACATTAGAACTTATTTGGCGGTTTCTTATTGTACAACCTGTTTTGCAGATTGAATACAAATACTGAATGTGGGTAAACGATTTTTGACCTTTAGTTAATTGATAAGGGAGTTTGTGACCGTTTATGTACTGGGCCAAATATAATCGTGTTTTGTAGTTTTAATTAAAAGGGTTTGGAACGGTGTTCATAAAAACGTCCCTACGGTCTATAGCTAAAGTCCAAGTTCCATTAGTGTTTCAATTCGATTTTCTTTATTTTATGAGTTTGTTTTCACTCATGTTGTTTTAATATGTTTTCAATATTTTTTATAGATTGTTTATAGAATTATTTTTAAGATAGGTTCGCTATAAAGAAACTTCGACTTTATAAAGCGATTTCAATCAAGGCATTACATATTCAGAAAGTTTGCTTCTGAAGGAAATACTATTAAAACTATTTAATTTACAACTTAGATAAAATTTTAGGTTATAATTAAGGTGATTTATCTTTGTTTAATTACTATAAATTTCTATTATTTTCTTCAGCCAACACAAAGAAAAGAATGTTGATAATGTTTATGTCATGTAGAAGGACCTCAGTAGCACGGAAGAAATAATGAAAATCAGTAACACTTTTCAGTTTTACTATTATGTAAAATTATATAGTAAGTTAATTTTGTAGAGTAACCATGAATATAAAATGTTTTCACTGTGCTTTGTAACTTGACGTTTTCATTTATTGTACTCAAAATTATTTAAGTAATAATTTACCAATGTTATTATTTATTTATTTTGTTCGGTCAGCACTAATTCTTGTTTTTTCCGTTTTCTTAAGAACTCTTTACATATAAATAATCTAGGTGCTTAAACTATTATTTTTTGAGACGGTTTCATTTTTACTACTATGCCAATCAAAAACGCCCTATGTTTGATCATAAAAACTAGATGTAAGAATATATAGAGATATATACAAAAAAACTAAAACCACATTTATACAGAATATGGAATTATGCACAATAAAAAACCACTGCAAATGTCTACTAACGTAACTGCTAACGCCATTTACATCGTCAACACGTATTTGAAATAGGAGTCACACAAGTTTAAGCAGACGAAGACAGCTTTATTGTTAACAAAGCTTGCTTTAAACATTGATAAATATGCTTATAACTCCCAGGCAGTATGTATTAAGAAACTTCCTTCTTTAAGATGTTGGGGCCATATTCAACAATTAGCTATTACATTTCTAAAAATCTATATCTGAGTAAACTTTTCTGCCCTGTTTGTAAACTTCTACCTTTTAGTGATATAATAATTATTTTTCTTCTCTAACTGACAGGAGAAGTAGAATGTAAGAAACATATCTTTTTATCAATTACATTTACTAATTTTTATTTTTTGTCTTATTTTATCAAAAACCATAGTAAATCAAATAATTTAAATTGCATTTAACTCGTCACCTAACTGTATTTACAGTTTACGTATCAAAAATTATTATAATTTATTTATACATTCAAGTTAACATACTGATATTGTAAAAATACAGATAATAAAAAAATATAAATAATAAAAAAAACTGTTATACGGCATCATTATTCGATAATCATGTACCAATCATAATCAATGCTTCAAAAACCATGTCTGAGCATGGGATTGTTAGGAAACTGACCATGGATCTTATCCCTACTGCACTGTAAACTCTATTGTGTTGGAATTTGAACTTTCTTAGATGAATAATAACAATAAACAGCTTTCTGGTTTTAAAATTGGATAATATTTTAATCGATTATAAATAGCTTTATAAATACTATATACTCTAGAAATATACGTAAACAACGTGAGAAGAAAGAGAAATTAGTTTCTTGAGTAATATGGAGATGAAACAATATTCTCTTTGCAAATCAATCCATTGCAACAGAACAACAAACTTTAAGTTTAAGTTTAGTTCTATTCTCACTGATAAACATTTATTTTGTGTTAATTTACCAGAAATTATTCAACCTCACAGAATTAAGTGAACTTCCACATTGCAACCGATGGCAAAATTTGAGGAATTAAAAAACTTCCCTGGAGTAATTACTTCGCAGTAATGTTAAAATATGTTTGTTTATTTCTGCAACCCTGTACTATTCTATACCACTTGTAAGACAAGTAGAGGTATGCTATTCTATGCTTTAACTAAAATGTTTTATTGTTGTCGGGACTCATAAGGCATGAGCTATATCCTATGAGTCACGTGAGACTGGATATGCTCAGTATATTTGAACACATCTTGGAAACAAGCTTATGATCTCGGAACCCTACAACACTACAACCGGAATACAAAAATAATAAAAATAAAAAGATCTACCTAAAATATAAATACACCAATAACAAAATAGAAAAAATAACAAATACATACAACAAAGAATACTACACTCCAACATACAATCCAAACAACAAAATAATAAAATATCCTAATAACACAAACCACAATTCAAATTCAGAAAAACATAACTTGTCAGGAATTTACAAAATTACATGTAGCAACTGTAACGCATTTTACATAGGGGAAACAAGCAGATCATTTAAAATAGGATTTGAAGAACATTATAGAGCATTCAAAAACAAAATATTCAAAAGTATCAAATGTTGCAGCACACCTAATATCACATAAACATGAAATAACAAATTACGAAAATAACCTAACCATACTTGAAATAAATAATAACCCAATAGAACTAAACTCACTAGAAAAATACCACATTTATAAAAACATACACAACAATTTAATGAATCTACAAACAACATATACAGAAGACATACTATTCAAAAACATTATACACGAGACTCAAGACTCAACAAGTACCAACACCAAGGACCGAACATCCACGCCAGACTAAATGAGAAAAAGTAATCAGTGATTCGACAATGGTCAAGTAACCGAAAGGTGCCTCATCACACAAGGTAAAATCATTGCACTTAATGGTGGATAAAATTACTTACAATAGTAATATATTAACTTCATAAAGTCAGTGCAACGGAAAAACGTGCAATGGATAACGTTATATATATATATATATATATATATATATATATATATATATATGAATATATAAATTTTTTTAATGTCAAGACATATTTTATGTTCCTTGATTCTTCAAGTTGTGTTCAAAATGACCAAGTATAAGTTATGTAAGCCATTATACAGTCTACTCGTAAGCTATTCGCCTGAGGGATTCTGCTTCTGGTTACCATCTATAGTTATTAGTAGCTTGAACTAATACTGGAGGTTTAAGACTATATACTGACGTTATTCATCAAAGCGTTAGTATAGCATTTCGTTGAATTGGGGGGGGGGTTGGTGGTTGTCGTTTCAAATGCTAAATTAGAAGTTCTCCCCATAACAATACATACCTATCTTTGTGTTCTTTGAGGAGAGTCCTAAGAGCCAGATTCTCATTGTCGCCACTCTCCTTTTTCATCATCTTTTTTTCTTCATCAATATTTCTTGTCATAAACACTGTCAGGTTTAAACAAATATAATGTATACATTGCATTAGCAGTTATTTTCCATATATATATATATATATATATATATATATATATATATATATATATATATATATATATTTATATATATATATATATATATATATATTATATATATATATATATATATATATATATATATATATATATATATATATATATTGCTTAATATTCCTGATGATGTTGGTACTGTTAGCCAACGAAAAGCTTTGAATTGTAAATTCAATTATAATTCTTGTATTTGTATTTTGACTTAGTTCTTTATTAATACAGAAGAATACATATTGCGATATATATATATATATCCGATATATCCGATATATCCGATATATATATATATATATATATATATATATATATATATATATATATATATATATATATATATATATTTATCCTCACTTAATAACATTTTATACATACATGTTTTAATTTTTATTTTTAAAAAAATATTAATAAAGGATAAAATTGTTCAAAGCAATAATTGTAAATTCAAAGAACTCTGATGACCTTGGTAACGTCTCTTAGAATAGATTGAGCGAGTTTTTGAAGAAATGGACGGTACAAGTATATGAGCAGAACAGGGAACAGCAGACTCTAGTTGTTCCTTTTTCTCATTTCACATTTGATGTTTTCTGTGTGTGCAAAATGTATTTGTCGGATGTTTTATATTTTCAATTTTTGTATCAAAGGCTTTCTATTGTTTATATTTTAATTTATTCTGAGTGTACCATATTTATTACGGTATCAGTCAATAATTAAACATTTATTATTTTTCACTGTGACTTATTTTACCCAGTCGTTTTTTTCCGTACCTAGAGGGAGAGTGTTAGAGAGAGAGGTGGAGAAAGAGAGAGAGGCAGAAAGAGAAGGAGAGAGAGGGAAGAAAGTTTGGGGAGAGAGAAAGAAAGACTGGGAGAGAGTAAGAGAGACAGAGAGAGCAAAAGAGAGACATAAAGAGAATCTTGACATGTGTTCAATTTTTTATTTTTTTTGTAGAAAACATTTGGTAAAACATTATAGTTTTCTGTTGATACTTGCTACTCCTGTATTTGTGTACTTGTCGATATGTAGGATGTGTTCTTGTGTATTGTTCTTATTATTTATTCATTTATATTTCTGTTATTGTTGGAGCACATTATAATGACTATGAAAATGTATTATGAAAATAGTAAAACAGATTGTTCAGTACACAAAATAAATACAAAATAATAAACAATAGTCATAAAATGTGTGTCTAATTACTTTTAATATTATTTCTACACAAAACCATCCATTCACAGATTGGACATGATATGATAATTCATTTAAAACTATCTAACGAAATTAAAAATTCTTTAATTATAATATATAAATTATTATGTTTATATAAAAGAAATTTGTAATAATTTACAAATTAGGCACGTTTTCTTATATTTTTATTTAGTATAACAGAGATTTGGTTGAAGTTAGTAGTTTACCATTACAAGTAAAAACATTGTAATGACTGAATATTTGTTTGAACGACTTGAAAATAAAATGTTTTGTTTGCTACTATTCCGTAAGTCGGTATATATGTTCCTTAGTGACCGCCACAGTTTTACAATATTTTGTTTTTTTTAGAGACCTCGGGGCTGGCTGGTATGATAGACTACGGGATTCATGTCTATAAAGAAATAAGTCCTTCTCACAGATGCTGCAGAAGTCAAGGAAACCAATTATTGGTCATTATTTCTATGGATTTGTATATTTAGATGATCAAATTATTTGTGTAAAAATTATATTTTTCACGTAGTGTTTTCCAAGATGTTCCGACTGCAATGATACTAATAATTGGATCAAACATAACCCTAAAACATAGTTGTCTCTGAAGGCCGATTAGTATGTCACCGAACTCAACTATTGGTATAGCTTTGACACTAGTTTTTCCAATATTGTTTTATCTGTTTTCTCAGGTTTCAAATATATTATTTTCTTGCTTTAATATTTTCAATAACAAAGGTTTTCCAATATTAAGTTAAGCTAAACTCTTATCTTTTAGTTTTTAGTTATTTCGCTTCCTTAAAATCGAACATTATTGCACAATTAACCCTCAATCTTAATATACGTCATATTTTTTTTTTTTTTAATTCGATAAATATTCATTCCGATTTGTTAAAAATACATATAATATAAAACAATTACCTAAATATTGGCGATTCATTCAGGGAAGAGCGTCGGTAATAAGTAGTTTTACACAAGGAGTTCGCTCATTTATGTGTCCGTCTTGTAGCATTGTTTGCGTTATTCCTGGAAAATTCTAATTATTACTGAAGTAAGATGAAAACTAATTAGTATTCTCACGTCTTGTTGTGAGCTATAAAGCGATCTGTAATTGATGGGTTGTAAACAATACTGTCTTGGATTTACGTTCGATATTCAAGTTACTCATGCAACATTCATAGTATCTAAAACGAGCAAAATACTGTCTGCAACAGAGTTGTGCGGTTATTATGAAACTATTTACACTTTTATCACGAACACTGATAAAAACGGTTCAGTGTTATTATACTACACTATACTATAATATATTGACATGGATTGTAAAAGAATCATCCCCATAATATGAAGTCTTCAGACGTTGTTTCTATTTCTTTCTTTGTAGAACGCTCCTTATACATTACTCTATTGAGTTGGATTAAACCCATTATACAGACTGGAACATTTGTGTCCTCTTGTGAGTCGTTTCCCCTCCAGTTCCAGCAAAAAATAGCTTAAATCTATTTTTCTAATTAAACATCCTTAAACATTGTTTTATTTGTATTCGCCAATAAAGAAATTTAATCACTTTTTATAGACAAACGCTATGTCTATCCCTTGATCAACCCCTATCTGGTGAATCCACATCAGCAACACTGATGAAATAAAAGTTACACAATTTAATTAGACAAAAGCAGTTTTCTAATTAACAAAGCCTGCTTTAAACAGTTAAAGTGGAATGTATCATTGTCAGGTTAGCAAAATAAACCCCAAGGTATGCTCACCTTTCTGTGGGATGTTCGTCTCGTACAAAACATTAACTGTTTACAAAAATGTACAATTTACTTAATTGTAGCGTTCTGTTTTGTATTCATTTGTCCTTTAAAAATTGAGCTTTATTAAAAAAAAATGTCCTTAACAAATAAATGTGTTAGTGTAATAAAAAGGAATATTATGACATAGTTTTCTTTCTGCTCAGACGACATATTTTTTATAAAATTTCATTACAAATATCTTTAGCTAGCTATATAACATTAAAATAAATCTATCAAAACTTTGAATAAATTAGTAAAACGAGTTTAATCTTGTCAATGAATTAAAAGATACTGATATTCTACAATTTTGTATTTTAAGAAACGTTGATAGGCAACCGTGCGAAATTTATGTAAGTTAATTGATTTATAAACTAAAATCGTAAAATTCAAAAATTTAGACGACAGAAACATACCATGGATTTCTTTTGTAAATTAGTCTGATACGGATTTTAGTTTTACATACCAAGTTCTTAAAGAAAAGGCATCAAATAAGTATATTAGAGAACGTAATACATTGTCCTTTTACTTTGTATTTTTAAAATTTATATTTTCAATTTATCATATTTAAAAGTAACATTTCACATTAAACTGAAAATAGCAGTAGTATAAAATTATACGCTTAATGAAGACGAAAACATATGTCTTATTTTACTAAATTATTTTGTGTATCTAGAAATAATTAGGGGAAAAGTTTATAATTTTTTAAAGCCATGTAGAAGATATGAATCCTAATTTCTTACGATTGTACATTTTCCTACATGATGATGTCAGATTAAAACGTTTCATTCATAAATACATATTATACGAATATACATAAGAAAACTATATATATATATATATATATATATATATATATAATAATGGATATAAAATATATAATAAGAATGGATATAAAATAATAAATATTCTTGTATTTGAATAACCTGTGTTGTTTTAAATTATTAAACAAGAAAACGTATTTTATATTTATATAAAATTAACCTTACAGGGTTATATAAAAGGTGTTGTGCAATCAATGTAAGTGTTATAATTGTAGGTTAGATTTGAGACTTGATTATTAATAATGTTACAGCAACAAAATAAATTTGGCAATTTGTATAAATTTAGCAACAATTGTATTTCTAAATAAATATATGTTTTAGGCCTGAAGCTTACATTATTGTAATTTTCATTCCTGATGATGTTGGTACTGTTTGCCAACAAAAAGCTAAAAAAAGGATATAAAATAATAAATATTCTTGTATTTGAATAACCTGTGTTGTTTATATATATATATATATATATATATATATATGTGTGTGTGTGTGTGTGTGTGTGTGTATGTATGTACTGTTTGCAATTTTAAATACAATGTTTGGTATTTTCAATTGTAAATGTTTCTTTCTTCTTATTATTAATTTGTATTAATTTGAATTTTAAATCTTCTACTTCTTAGTTCAGTGTGTGCAGCAGTAGTGTGAATTTTTGAACGTAATAATCAGTTTGTTTCGTTTGATTTCTGTATATTTTACAAAGATTTATCGATTTAGTTAAGACCAGATTACCCGCATTACATTGCTTTATTTGACATGCGATAATTCCTAATTTCTTACTATTACGTATGAATAACAATCACAGAAAGTGTTAACGGTACAAAAACTGTGAACAATTCAGTTTTTTGTTGTTGAGATTTAAGATTTTATTTTCCGTCAGTAGCAGAAGTTATACGAGTTAATTTTAGGCAATATGAATAGTTCTAGTACAAATGGAGGAGCTACGCCGCAAGAAACTGACTGTCAAAACGTCAACAATAAACCATGATGGAGTTTATTTCCATTAACAAATATATTAATGTTCACATTTTTGTGCATTACCGTATGTAAAATATTGTGACTGGGCATTTCTTCTTTTGTTTATTCTTTATGTTTGTTAAATTTAGTCTGTAAACTTTAAATAAACATTTCAATTCCTCAATAATTTACTTTTTTTCTTTACTTTACAGTACTACCTTTCTCATTATCTATTCTGTTTTACAAACTTGTTCAGAATAATTAGACATTCGGATTACCAGTGATTGGATTAGCCAGACTCTACTGTATTTGTTTTCGGGTAGGCCTATATATATTTGTGTGACTATGAAATATCTCTAACCGCTAACATTTACCTGCCATATAATAACTATGAGATATTTCGCTATATGATTAAAAATATTTTAAACACAATTATGTCTTTTTATTTCAAAATTATTTAACACGTATGAGAGAGTTGTTAATAATCGTTCCTAGTTTTTCCAATTTACAGATACTAACGTAAAACAACGATAAACAAATAAATGTCACCTATATCGAAGATAATATATAGCTTCAATTCATAACCAAGTGAGTGTAACGCTCCTATAAACATTTAAAACGATGTACTTGACCATAGGTATATAAAACAATTTGAAGTAAATTATCTACCACTTGAGAAAAAAAATAAATCAGGTTAGTGCAATTTATTAAGACATGTTTATCTTGAGACTGCATCATATTTCATCCCCTCTGGAAAGTACTGCTCTATAAAATGTAGCTATATTTAATGTCGTCTCTAAGCCCCTCGTCATACGCTGCTCAGTTTATATTCAAGTAGAACGTCCTTAATATAAACAAAAGATATAAGGTCTAAATAAATAATGTAGTAAAATGAAATAAAAGTTCTCCAAATTTAATTTTAAATGTGTAAATTAAGGTAATGTAATGTAAAATAATGTTAGTTATCTAAATTTATTGCAATAACGAATATTATAATTTCTCATTTAATGTAAGTTGTAAAATTCGTAGTGGTTTAATGAGTACAATCAAGCAAACTAGAAATTGAAATCTAAATCCTTTTTTTCTATTCTTACTATTACTTAACAATCTCCCTACATACATCTCTTTCATACTTTCAATCATTAATTAAATAATTTTTTTCCATTCACTCAACTTAAAACCGTTTTTAAACCTATATTATATAACAATTTTAGTTTATTCAGTTTTATTTCAAATTTTTATTCATTAATGATATATAAAAGAATTTATGACTTTGGGTTGGATTCTAGCTGAATGACTACACGTTTAAAATCCTCAAATTGAGTGGATATTTTCAACTTTTTATGTTATAGTTAACAATTCATAAAGTACGAGTATTTTAAAAAATAATGTATTAACATCGAGTTTTATCCACTAAAAGTCTTAAAAATTTGTATGAAGTTAAGTGGAGGAAAAGAAGTGATTCATATCAATTAAAAATTAGACCAAGATATAAATAAATAAATATATATATATATATATATATATATATATATATATACTCTTGTATATTATTAAAAACCCAATATAAATTCTTGTTGATTAAAACTTTATACTTATTTCTTGTATTTGAATACCTATTATTTTTAATATATATATACTGTGTACAAATATAGCCTGTTAACTATACAAACCATAATTTGGTCATTTTGCGTTCAAACTGGCCGCCGGATTATTGTGACAGCCGTATATGGCTACAACATAGTAATCCAGGATAATATAACACCCGTTGCAACTATTCGAAATAAAAATCATGTTAATAAGTGTAGAAAGGAGTGTTTCAGTGGAGTTATACTTTATTTCTAATTTCTGTTGTAGTTCTGAATTTTTTAGACATTATTTTTTAAAAACCAAACGATACCCTTAATAATACCAGGACGTAAGGGATTTGTATATCACATTTATAACATTTCCTCCAGGAGCAGCATAATCACCTTCTGTATATAAATTTACTGTATGTTTCAAAAATTCCCTACCATTTTGGCAGCCGCAAACTTAGCATCATTGCTGGTATCCCCATTGATATCAATCTTAATATGTAATGTATTTATTTGAATGAGTCATTGCACAAAACAACACAAGTGTGTTTTAGCAAAATTAAAAGAAACACATTGCTCATTCAAAATTTAGGTGACATTAAATCAATCAAAAATAAATCATCAAGAATTACAGTAGCGAAAGAATGGCTAGAAAATGATCAATCGGGGTGTTTTATTGTGCAAAACCGTCATTGAAAATAACCAGGGATGGACGGATGTGGCTCTGCACAAGTACCCAATGGGTGATTTGAGGTAAACATGTCAGAAGCCAATAAAATAGCTGGAAAATAGTTAGTCTGGGGTTTTTGAGGTTGCAAAATCCAATGCCGTTATTGAAAGTCAGAGGGGAGGGACTGGTGTGGCTAAACGAATGTACCAAAGATATGAATTGGGGTAAAAATGTCAGAAGTAAAAAAGTGGATGGAAAATGACCACTCAGGTGTTTTGAGGATGCTGAATTCAATGTCGTCATCGAATGTTACCGGAGATGAAAGGATGTGGCTCTACACGAGTGCCAAAGGTTGGATTTGGTGTAAAAATGGCTAGAAACTAAACAATATGAGGTTTTAAAGGGTGCTGATTTCAATGCTGTCATCACAAACCACTGAGGATGCACTGGAGTACCTAAACGTACGTACTAAAGAGATGAATTGGGGTGAAAATCCTACATGCGAAAGAATCGTTAGAAAATTACCACTCAGGGGGTTTTGAGAGTGCTGGATCCAATCCCGTGATAGTATGTCGCCGGGAATGAACTGGGTCCTACGAAATCATTTAAGAAAATAATTGGTCTAAAAATGTCTAAAGCCAAATGCATTAATTCCGGAAAATAATCACACGAGAGTTTGTTGAGTGTCCTGAGACCCATGCAAACGAAAATCAACGGGTGTGCACGGGTTTCGCTCCGTGAATCGGGTTTCGCTATGGGTGAATCAATGTACAAAATGTCAGAAGCTATACAATCGGCTTTTTTCGATAGTTCTAAGTCTACTGCAGTCAGTGAAGGTCGGGGATGCACGGGTGTGGCTCTACGGGAATGAATTATGGTAAAAGATATAAGTAGCCAAATGATAGTTAGGAATTGATCGGGTGGGGGTGCGTTTTCGAGGCCAAAACCACTATCCAAAAACATAGCCCAAAACTACTATCGAAAGTCCAGGGGTACAAAATAGTAGTTCTATGGCGATGGCAAGCTGGTCCTTTGGTGATGTAAAATGCCAGAGGCAAAAATACCGCTAGAAAATGTTCACTAAGGGGGTTTATGTTTTCTGAATCCAATCCCGTCATCGAAAGTCAACAGGGATACCCGGATATGTTTCTAGGGGATTAGCAAAGAGAGAATTAGGGTAAAATTGTCAGAATCCAATAGACCTACATACAATTATCACTCAGAGGTTTATGAGGATGATGAGTGATCAACCCTAGCACCGGCGATGGCCAGGTGCATTCAGGGGTAGGTCAGCGGATGTCGCCGTGGATGGCTTGAGGCGGATGTCGTTTAAAACTTGCCAGAATCTAAAATATTATTCGAGAGTATTTCGAAAGTGCCGAGTTCAATGTCCCCGAAATTCTCGGGGCATGCACGAGGGTAGGAAAGGGGTAAAATATCCCATAGCTAACAAATCACACTAAATTATCATGTTTTCCCCTATGAAACCTAAACCACAGGAAGATGCAAGTTCCCAACATTGTCTTTGACAGAACTATTGCTACATAAATTTATACCTTTTATTTTGATATGAAACTATAAACACACGACACTCCAAAAGCCATACTAAAGCTTTCGTTTACTTCTTGTCAGTCAACCTTATTTGCTTGTACATATATACGTGTCCAAAGATCCTACTTGACCAAAAAACAAACATTAGGAAGGGCTCGATAGACAAACTTTACCTAATAAAAGCATTCTTTTATTTACAATGCACATCGTAGGTAGATTTTTTATATTATTGACTGTGAATTTTAGCTTTTTAATTAATAGTTAATTTCTTCTTTACGTGAGCTACTATATTCAAAAAAAAACACGTGTAAGATGTTACACTTGCTTACAGTAGCACTTTCTTTTATAATTGTTGAGGACGGCCGTTTCAGGAGATGTGTCATATTGTCACCTTAGACCGTAACTCATTTTAACATTTTAAAAACTATCTAGGTAGGCTTACGTAAAATATGAGTTTTTAAATTTTACATGATGAGTTTTTCTAAAATAATATTTTTTTAAAATTTTGAACAAATATTGAAATTACTCATTTAATTGTTAAAAATTAATGTTAAAGATGTATAAATAAGTTTAGAAATGGGGTGAATAATGTTAACCCCACACAACAAACTTTTGTTGTTTTTTTCGGGGTGAAGAATATTAATTCGCTTCTGACTTTAGGTGCTTAAACATTGGCTCTTCACTCTTCTGAGTGTATAACTTCTCTAAAACGTTTTTAGTTCGTAGGTTGTGATCCATGTTAATTTGATCGTATTTGGTAAAAATTACATTTTGCTTACATTTCATTAGTAGAAGAATTTACAAATTTTTTTAATGCTTGGGAATGATGAAAATTTTATTCTTTTGTATACTATTATGTAAACACTGGCCTATAGTAGCATATACATTTTGTTCAAATTCGTTCCTTTGAAAATTGAACCGTAACAAAGATAGTAGAGGTAGAATTGATTTTTTTTTTAATAGGTTGGTAGATGGGGCAGGTTTTTATATTATTTATGTGAAATATATTTGTTCTCTACTGTTAGTGTGTTACAATATACATTAGTAACTGTTTATTATTACAATATGGTAACATTGCAAGAATGTTAACACTGGTTTTGCAACACGTGATACACATGTATTAACACATGTAACACTTAACATGGCCTACGCCATAGTTTTTCACTAAAGGTTGATATCTATAAATAACATAAACATATAATTAAAATAAAATATAGACTACTAGTGGCTAAAGTCGAGGATAGACATACAAAGTGTTTTTTTGGACTATTACGACTATTTTGACGTTGGGAGAAAATGATAATATTGAAATTCATAGAAGAAAACAAACCTATTTCTCCTCATTACGGAGAAAGATGCATTCTTTTATTCAGCAAAACTATTTTTGCGATTTTATTCTAAATTCTATGCTTACAAATAATTTGGAGATAATTGGAATCCAATAACATAAATTATATACTTTTACACCCAGATGGAAACGGTTCAATGAAGGAAGTAAGTTTCAAGGCCCTTCGACCACAAGGATAGTTGCCACGTTCCAGCCTTTATCTCGGTGAGGCTTGAACCTATGTTGGTTTACACGAGGCAGCCTGTTATGGTAACACGTACACCCTTTAGGCGTGCATACGACAGAGGTTAATGAAAGATTATTCAGTATTTATTAACCTTGGAATTTGAAGATATTGGAAAAATAGGTTTTCTGGATACATGAGCTGATGAGTACTAAGATGATGAAATGATGTAGGTCAACAAATACTATTTGTCGATTATTATCAGGTGTATACAATTTTAAAAAAATATTAGGCCTACTTAGTAATAGTTTTTCTCATTTTATGGTTATAACCAACTCCCAGTTTTATTACATTTTAAACAAGAGTAAAATCCGTTTTCTAATTCTTTAAAACAAATATTTTTGAAAACCATATTCTTATGAGCACAAATTTTCATATCAAGGATTTACCATAACGTGGGTGGTTTGAATTCGGCATTCTAGAAATCGACTGAGTTACCGATTCCTAGTGACTTTTTTACTAACGCATTTTAACTCCAATTCACCCCCATAACCACTACCGTAGAGCTACAACCGTGAACCCCTGTTACTATTGGTGGAGGTTATAGACTCAGAAGCTTCAAAACATCTGGGTGAAAGTTTCCAGGCTTTTTTTGACTTTAGGATTTTCAACTCCAAAATTCACGCTATTTTGATTTAAACTATGCTCGCTCGAAATCTCCTAGTTTCTATTTCTATCTGGCTTCTGGTATGTTTTACTAAAATTCACCCGTTACCCTTTTTACCTCAATTCACCCCTTTACTACTCCCTTAAATTCACACTTGTGATCTTTGTTGACTTTCGATGTCGTCATTGGGCTCAGAACCTTCAAAAACACGCAAATTGATCATATTCTAACTTTTTTTGTCTTCTGGCATTTTTACCCTAATTCTCCATTTGCTACTCCCATAAACCATCATGTGTGCACCCCCACTGACGTTCGATACCAATATGGCACTCAGCACCCATTAAACCCCTTGAATAATCATTTTCTACTTTTTTTCATTTTTTGACATCTTTACTTCAGTTCACCACTTTGATTCTCCCATAGAGTCACACCCAATCACCCCTGTGGACTTTCGATGACGGCATTACATTCAGAAACCTCAAAACACCCAAATTTATCATTATGTCATTTTATTTTCTTCTTCCACTATCCCCTTAATTTACTCCTTTACTACTTAGTGTAGAGCCCCACCCGTGCATCCCCATTTAATTTTGAGGACGACATTGGATTCTGCACCCTACGATTGATCATTTAAGGTTTTTATTAGGCTACTGATGTGGTTACCCCAAATGAACCATTTACTTCTCCCGTAGAGCCACACTCTTGCATCCCTGTTAGGTTGTACACGTTAACGACAAACAACAATCATGACTTATGTGATATTATTAGAGATTTGACCGGCTGAAGTCAAGAAGGGACATTCTATTGCTTAGGTTTTTTGCCTAGATTATACACAGCCAGTGTCTTCTAGTCTAAACATGTGACTAGTCAGACAGTCTCGCTATAATGGCAACAACACTGCTGTTCCTCGTATTGCTAGTGGTTTGGGAATAATAAACACACCGGCTGCCATATTGTTATTGGAATAAACGAAAGTATACATTGGCTGCCATATTGATGCATGATTGAATGGTTGCCGTATTGATAGTACTTCGTTCAATATTGTATTCTTATGATTTTATGGAATTGAAGTTCGTAGAGTAATATCAAATTTATTATAATTAAATTAAACACGACAAAATACGTATACACTTCATTCTTTCAAGTGGCTGCCAAATGGTTTCAAAATGAATACTGCTCTCTCTCTCTCTCTCTCTCGCTCTCCCTATATATATAATATACCTATATATATTTAGGTTACAAACTCGCAGCAATGAAATAGAATAGATTTAATATATTTCACATTATTTTATTTAAACAATAAGGGAAAACACATATTTGTTTCTAATTGCATCCCATCCATCATTTTCATTTAATAGCTGTTTGGTTTCACAGTTTTATTGTTCTATTCTGCGTGTCCCTTTCATCGTCATCAATCACTGCTTTGTTCTTTGTAAGAAGCTATCAACTGAAACAACAAAGCAGACGATAGCCCGTAAAAGCTATTCGCTCTTGTGTTTCTTTCAAGCATTCCAAGATATGGCATTTTAATATTTATAAACTAATCACATAATACTAACAATTTACAAAAACGAGAAGACTTTTACTAGCCGAGTACAAGGAATTATCTTCAGTGGATCAATTAATTCTTTCTTTAAATATTGAACTGGGATTTTTATTATTTTATATTATAACAAAAAGAAAAGTATAATTATAAATTTTATTATACAGAATAATGCCATTGATTTTTAAATTAATTAAGAAAATACCAACAAGACATAAACGAATAAGAATACAAGCTGCGCAATAAAGGGGATCTCTTTTTATAGCCTCAATAATCAAGAAGTACGTTAAGGTTTACTAGATTATGTTTAGCCCTAACTTATGGGTAACGGTATGTGGTGGCATGCAAAATACTGTCACTAATCTTCCACAACAATGAATTATTTACTTTCGTTGTAACGAAACAATATAAAGTGAATAAAACAATTTAGACGAAATCGTAGGTCTGTTGGTGAAGAGGATATTGTCAACAGTTAATTATCTAACTTTTGTTAGGAGCTGAATGTAGAAATCCCTTTGTATTTTGTAAAAATATTCAATTATTTTCTCCATTGTGGTCGTCCACCCCAGTCTTTTATTGCTTATTTCATAAAATATATAATATTTTATTTTTTGTTTTAGTTATTGGCGACCGAGACATTCGTTTTATTGCATCTAAGCGTATTTTCGATGTATATTTATAAATCTTTTATATAACAAAACAAAATAAACTGTTTGGATAAGTTATTTCTTTACTTCTGTTACTAGTAAAAATGACAAAAAAAATTGTTAAACCAAAAATTCAAAGAAATTATCTAGTATGCAGCTATAACGAAGGCTTATTAAAACGGTACATATGGTAAAAGAAAAAGATTAAGTGAGCAATTTTTAAGCAATGCCCATTGGAATTTGGTCGAATCTGGGGGAGATAAAATTGCAATATGAAAATAATGGAAAATGAATGTATATCTGATAGGCTACAACATCGTCAAAGAACTTACATATTTATTGCTAACTTGAAAATTTGTATTAGTAAACAAAATTATTATATTAAAAAAAAAACATTAGGAATACTCTAAATAAAATAAAACTAGATTACTATTCTATCAGACAAATGTTGATTAACATTGAAATTTATTTTGGTTGGAAATTTTTACAATATATATATAGGTATGTTCCTTGCACAGGAGCTTGTTACAAATAGAGCACAGTGACTGAGTTTTTCTATCCTTGCTCCTTAGGCAGACCTTGCACTGACCGGAACTCTCTTTTCTCTTTGCCGTGACTCTTCTGGAAACGCTTGACACCAGTATTGGTGTTAAGTGGTAGACTTGGTAGAGAAGCACAGAGATGGACACGGGTCATGAGAAAGATAGCCAACTGGACTTAAAAGATAAAGTAAGGCTGAAAAATAAGGAATTAGTTTTTGCAATAATTTTTAAGTTCATTTACATAAATACCACATAATACAAACTAACTCGTTACAAATATATATAAGTATAAAAGCTACAAACATTTTAATAGCCCAAGACATAGGCCTATACCAAATTGTTATACAAACTACATTATATAGGTATAAAAGGTACAGAAAAATAATTAGGCTAAGAAATAATCAACCACAAAAAGGTATTTAAGAGAAAATATGGTACTTGCAATATTGTGCAGTTTTTTGACGTTTCCTCCAAGATTCTTTCAATAAACGCATACTAAGTCACCACATCTACGTTGAAAGGAAAAGTACCAGTGGTGATATAATTTTCAGCATATAGCTTTCATCATTGAATAGCTTTCCAAACATTGAAAATCTCTATTTCCCTCGGCAAACTCTAACATTTTCATTTACTTGCAACATCTAACTGTAGATGTCCGGGTATGACCATCTCTCACCGAAAAGTAGTGGCCATCTCTCTTTTTTGTCGAGGAGAGTTGGCCACCTTAGCAGTTTCCGCCAACGTTAAAGTATGGAAATTATTTGAGGTTATGCATTATGGAGGATAATGCCAAGAAATTTGAAAATACAAACGTGAAAAATGTTGCAGCCCACATACCTTAATCCAGTTTAAAATTTCAAAGTTCCACTTGAACATTTTTCTTTTTCGTACAACCGCAACTATCCACAAATATTTTACAACTTTTGCTTCACATTAATACCGTACATTGTAAACTGGGTCACAGCGATGTTCGCAATCAGATCACGGAAATATGATTTGTGGCCATTTCTCCTGTATGACAGCAGAAATCCCAAAACCAGAAATATAATCTACCAATGCAGACAAAAAGACCCAAAGGCTGAATGTTGATTGATTAGACCTACTTGAATAAATCAATAGACTTAAAAGAAACGTATGCATCGACTTGCAGCAACAAGTTGACGAACGTGATATGAAACTAATCTTTATAATAAAATTCAGTAGTCATAATGTTTTATATGCAAATAAAAGCTTATAGGTCGAAAACGTGTTTTATATTTCACCATCTAAAAAGCTGATGTGAATACAAATGAATCATTAGTCAACGACGTCAGCGGTTAAACCCCCAAAGAGCTTCCAAGGGCAAACAATTCGTCTCTTAATTCTAAAATGTATCGTAAGTCAATTACATTTGTGTCTCATTAAATGACGAGATAAAATTGAAATTACAGTTTTAATCTAATACAATAATAATTACCGTCACATATTGAAACACTCAGTGACTAAACATAGTTTAAAATAAAATTTGTCTGCCGTTATCGTATTTTAACCTTATAAAATAATTGACCGTTTATTGGTTTTCTTTCCTCCTCTCATAACTACAAGTCTGGATACCTCAAAGCATTGAACAATCAAGTATTTCAATTAGGTTAAAGTTTTCGTTGACGATTCAGCCTTCTGAGCTCAATATTAAATTGTTTACACTTAAAGTATGATTTAGTCTTGGGAAATACAGTGAGTCAGTACTCTATTCCTGAATCGTAAATCGAAATAATGGGATAAACAGTCAATTTTCTTTTTATGCTATATAGATCAACCATTACTAACCATTGCCATATACAGTATTCCATATTCCTTTTATTCTTACAATTATTTTTTTACGTGTTACTGCTAGATGGTCCATTTTAAGTTCACCAGAATCATGCAAATACTAGTTGCATGTCACTGCAAACTAATCGAATTCATATACATACATACATATATATATATATATATATATATATATATATATATATATATATATATATATATATATATATATATATTAAATATGGTGATATGTTTTCTTGTAATATAGTTAATACATTACAAATATTTCAAAAACAAGAATACTTTTAATGAATAAATTTATTCAAAGCTTTTCGCCGATAAAATAGTATCAGCATCTTCAGGAAAATAATTATCTAATCTATTATATCTATAATATCTTATCTAATCTATTCATTAGATAAGTGTTTTCCTGAAGATGCGGGTACTATTTTATCGACGAAAAGCTTTGAATAAACATATATTCATTAAAAGTATTCTTATTTTTGAAATATTTTAAATGTATGATATATATAAATGTGTGTGTGTGTGGGTCTGTGTCTGTGTGTGTGTGTGTGAGTGTGTGTGTGTGTGTTTCTCTTAGAAAATCTGACACTGGATTTGTTTAAAAGAAACTAATTTTTTTACAAGCTTTGGGGTTATTATGTCGCAGGAATTAAACTAGTTGAAAGTGTCGAAGGTTAACGATCATTGTTTAGGATTATTAAGAAAAAATATTTTTTAAATAAAAAAAAAAAATTTTTCCAAGTTAGTAAAAATATTTTTTTGTAACTGTATCAGTGTTTATAATTTCAAAAAAACCTAATTAAAAACTAAAGCTAAGAAGATGCTCCGTCTACGCCGTAAGTAATCCAAGCAAATGTTATCTTTATGTAGGGCACGTAACTTATGTAAAGACAAATCTACTAGCAATGAATTACCTCATAAGTTTAAGGTGACATACTTTTCTTCTACATGAGACTTCACTATTACTTACTTTGAAAAACGATGAAGTTGTTGACGATCACTGTAATCACAGCTCTGTTGTAGAAGAGTGATACTTTACTCCAAAATAGTTTAGTGTAAAGACAATATAGCATTTTCGTGATTGGACTGTACAAAGCTAGACGATCTAAAATTGCCTGACAAGATTGTCTAGTTACACGTGTTGCATATAGATACCATTTGTTTATGTATTTTGTAAGCATAAGCATTTGAATTTTTCTGAGGAAAATCTCCGTAGGCTTCCAGTCGGAATTTTAAAAAAAACTAAAGGTTTATAAACAAAAATTCTCAACATTTCCTTTTACTCTAGGAACCGCTCCTAGCAACCGCCGTAATAGCGGACAACTAATTTCAAAGTCCACAGTTTCTATTTGGATGTAAATTGTTGTATAATTACACTTTCTGCCATAACGATGTTTATATCGGAGAAATCACATGTCTGCGAGTTCCAGAATAATAAAAAAAGTTAGTATCGTTCCCTGAGATCTTGTGTGTGTAGAACTGTTCTTAGCAATCACTGAATACGGTAATTAATTAGGTTATGCAGGGTTCGTTTTTGAGCGATAACATTACTTTTGCTTTCGTAAGTGAGGATAGAATTTTATGTTGTAGGGATATTTCTATTTAGTTAAAATTAAGTGAAAAAAAGTAACTCTAAGATTGTTAAAATAATAAGATATTAATTAATACAAGTTTATAATTGGTTAATAATTTATTTAAAAGCAAATAAAGGTAGTAAGTTCTGAAATATACAAGGACGTATTATTTCACAGGAAATTGAAAAAGCTTGTAAAAACTGTGTACAAGCGAAACCAAAGGTCCAGAAGCATTATCGAGAGTATATTTTTGTTATATTTCATTTCAAACTTTTGGTTTGTTATTGAAGTAAATCATTTGTCATTATTTTAATAACACTTCAGGGTTAATGATTTTTCAATAACCGCATTTGTCAGGCTGAAGGCCCGTTTAGCTAATGCAGTTACATAACTCTTATTATTATGCACTTACCATTGCACGATTGCCGTTTTAATTACAGTTATATAGCTGTGAAGATATAATTAGGCAATTTTTTAGCGCCGTTCCTTTTTGTTACGTATTTCTTACAATCAGACATTTCTCGATGCTCAGGTGCTCTTATCTTTGCATTTATATATACATAACTTTCTACTAATTTAAAAGTTGTTATATAGAGGAAGATATTTTTAAAATATAATAAAGTCGATGTGGTATCATTTCCAAGACTCTAATGAAATTATTCACATTAGGTTTTGAATATGTATGCATATATATACATATACATATATATATTTATACTGATACGTATTCCTTCAAGGATGGAAAAATATAATAAATAGTTATTATCTAGAGTACATCCATACATTCTGCAGTACATGGAATCGCAGTTCAGACGTTCTGCTAGAATCTCATGTAGCATAGACGATGTGAACCCAACAAAAATACTGTGTGTGTGTATATATATATATATATATATATATATATATATATATATATATATATATAGAATATCAAATGTGTTTTCCTGTTAGAATATTTTTAAGATCAAATAATACACACAAATACAGGAATATTTAATTTATTGAACAATAAATATAATCAGAAAATGGCTGCTTTATATAATCTTCTTTACAGAATGAATAAAATTCCTATGAGCTATGAAAATAAAATGAGGGAAAAAAAACATAATATACCAGATAGCCGTAGAAAATGGTTACAAAAAGAAAACGGTAGACAAATTAAATTATAATATTTTACAAAAACAAATAAAAAATAATATTCATTACAATAGTAATAGTGTTAATAATAATACTGTATGGAGTACTTTTACTTACACTGGTTTTGAAATAAAAAATATTTCCAAATTATTTACTAATAAAAACATAAAAATTGCATATAGAACCAATAATAGAATAATAAATATAATTAACCATAATAATAATATAAATAGTAGGCCTATACATGAGAAAAATGGAGTATATAAATTAGAATGTGAATTTTGTAATAAGGTTTATATAGGACAAACAAAGAAAAAATTAAAAGAAAGGTATAAAGAACATTTTAATGCTTTTTTAAAACCAAATATATATAAGTCTAATTTCGCAACACATTGTATTAATAATAATCATATGTTTCCTAATATAAATAATATGAAAATTATAAAAGAAGTAAATAAAGGGTTAAAAATGAACGTATGTGAAGCATTTGAAATTTACAAACATAATATTAATAACAAATTAATAGATGAACAAATTCAAATACGTTCTAAATACCATACTTTGTTCAATGTATATAATGTTGTGGCAGCAGTGGAGTAGGTTTGGCAATATTGTAATAGATTTGGCAACTGTGTATTGCTTTATCTAGTAGCTTCATGTTTGTTAGACAGTTTGTTTTATCATTCTTAATATTGTAACTCCTGAAGATGTTGGTAATGTAAGCCAACGAAAAGCTTAGAGTTTATTGTTCAATAAATTAAATATTCCTGTATTTGTGTGTATTATTTGATCTTAAAAATATATATATATATATATATATATATATATATATATAATATATATATATGTATACTCATACGTATTCCTTCACGGATGAAAAAATATAATGAATGGGTATTATCTGGAGTACATCCGTACATTCTGCAGTCCATAAAATCGCAGTTCCGACGTTTCGCTAGGTCTCATCTAGCATTGACGAGGTGAACCCAACAACTATTTATATATATATATATATATATATATATATATATATATATTTGTAGTTATGCAACACTGTTTTTTGTATACACTTATCACTTTCTGAGTGATATATATATATATATATATATATATATATATATATATATATATATATATATATATATATATACATATACTTAAATATTCGTAGTGAGCTACGTAGGAGTTGAATTATTTTCGAAAGAGCTGCAGGACGTCACCAGGTCGGTAGGGTCGTCTGAATGTGTATACTTTTCAAAAATCATAACTATACAGAATGTGTCTGTGATTGAGAAATGCGTTTGTAAAGTGATTTAATTTTAACGACACTAAATGTTTCGAAGTTTTAAGAGTTTCCTTGCCAGTATCACTCACCGAAAATCCAAAAGTTCCATGAAAGTCACAATTAATGCACTTGTAATGAAATATAATGAAATCGGAAATGAAAAGAAAGTAACTCTTAGTAACTTAATTATTTTTCTGGAAACCTTTATTAAAATGTTCTGTTTCAATAGACTGTTCTACATTCCACATATTTACTGTTGACTCGTTTTATGTAAACTCCCTGGTCAATATATTTCTGACAATAATTTTGTCATTTTATTCCTTCATTGTTTGTTAGGTTTTTCCTAAATTTCCATTAGACAAGACGCCTGTTAGCCACTTCAGAGTTACTTTGCTTCCAAATAATTGGCTTTATGGCCTACACTGAGCAACGCAATACAATTGTAAAGTCTGATTTGATTGAGACACGTCCAAGGATTTTGTTAGCCTTAGTCATCTAGTGACGAACTGTTCTTGAAGAGGTCTTATGACTTCCTCATCATCATATTTACGATGTGTCTAGTTACACTACCTGACTACTAATAAGTCCCAAGTAGAAGCACGTAGTCATTCTCTTGATATCTCGTTGGTTGAATTTGCACAGAATTAACAAATGGCTGATAACATGAGACTGGATTACTTTTATAAATTTAGTATATTTATTGACAATAACAGTTGGAATCGTTATTTACTTAATAGTTATCTAGGTTATATTCTACGAGTGTTTAATTTCCCAGATGAATACTCGAATTTTAACGCACATATTTTGTAACTTATCTGTTAGAATAAAATAACCATAATGAATCTTTTAAAATGCGAATGTAACATAAACTATTTCTCGTTATAAAATTGTATTGTTTAACCTGTTTATCCTCGAAATACAATTTTCTTCAAGTTCACAATATAATTTCTACTGAGGATCACAAATCACTGCCGCTTTCACAAATAAAACTAACTTTTAACTAAAATTCATAGAACTATAAAATGGAATTTATTAAAATTTATGTAATTCCATGGTAATAAAATGATAACTAAGATGATACATTTACTACTATATTATCGTATAGAGATGTCAGGGTTTCCTTCTTACATTTTCAGTGAATTAGAAACCTATGAATGGCATGTTCACCAGTTCCGTTTATATGAGTCCCGTGAATAGTTTTTTCGAACACTACTTAAAATCCAATTGTTAAAACCCATGAACGATTAGGTTGAAGAATAAGGTGTTTATCACGCAGTAACAGCAATAGTGATTTATTAACTAGCGTTTTCAAATAAATCAATGCGATATAAAGAGCATTACATATATGGCCTAAATCAATCACATATATACACTATTTTGTGGTTCTATAGTGGTTATAGAACACAATAGTGGTTCTATAGTGGTTATGTACACTATAGTGGTTTAGCTACTAGGGTAAATATTATTACCGTTAAAGTCAGGTAAATTTTGAAAAAGGTGAATATGTTTTAAATTTTTAAAATGCTAAATTTTATCAAATGGATACGTATATTCATTTAAAAGATCTGAACCCCATTCTACACCAAATACTCATCAAAGCAGTGAACATAAATCCAGTGACAGGATTTGCCATCTAACCTGTTTCTAAGCTATACCTGCGTCCCACAACTTCTAACTATGGCCAATTGTTTTATGAAGAGCCTCCTCCGGAACCCTGAGGTGCCTGCTTAATATGTCTGTTAGCAATGCTTGGGTGCCACATCTTCTAAAAAAAAACATCAGCAATGGATTCAAAAATTGTTTCTATCTGAATATTGGGGTTCCTGCCTTTTACACTGCTAGGCGTGTCTGAGTAGGCTCCCGCTTGCACCGTACATCTCACTATTTATCATTTTTGTTCTGAAAAATTAGTCTGCATTCTTTACTTGCATTCTACAGCTGATTTTAATGTCTTATATATATATTTCCCTGAATCTTAAAATTCCTCCATCTTCCAGTTTTCCAATATGATTTGCAATGCGTGCATGCTGGTTCTTTTAATTACTGCATTCTACAAAGACTGGAGTACTACAGCTACTTCCACTAGCTGCTTTTCCGGTTCTCTGTTTCTTTGTCTAGGTCCTTAGCTTCTGATCATAACGACAATCGATTGCTTCGTTTAGCATTCTGAGGTACCTGTTATTATACATACTAGTCGTATAGTCGTGCATTGGACACCTTCTGGCAATGGCATGAAACAGAAGCTTGAAGAATAGCTTCCTTTGGCATCCTGATGTGACTGCTTTTTATATCTCTTAGCCGTCACAGCTTCTGTGCCGTTACCACAACCAATTGTTTCAAGAAGTGCTTCCTTCGAATCCTGTGGTACCGTTTTTTACATCCTATAGCCGTGGCTGCGTCCTATAGCTATAACGATAATCGATGATGTCGTTTATTTTAACCGGCAATAACTATATATCAGCCATTTTCTCATCCCACAGTTTCTTCCAATGATATCAACCGAATGCTTCAAATCGAGCTTCTTTCGGAATCTTGGGGTGCATTTTTTTACATCACCTAGTGGTACTTGCGTTTCATAGCTTCTATTAATGATCATCCAATAACTTCAAGAAGATTCTGCTATCTACGTTATCCTTTATATCGGGGCATACACACCTCCTAGCCATTACTGCCCCCTAATAATCCTTATATTCTTTCTTTACATTTTACATCTCTTAGCAGTAACTGTATCTTACCGATCGTTGGCTGAACTCCACCTGCCCGCTCGTTGAAGTGGTAAAATTGTACAGATCGTGCTGTCCTTTAAAGCCCTTCAATAAATACGTGATTGCGTTGTACATAAACGTTCTTCATAATTTTTGTTCTACATCATTAATTGTTATTCATTACACAACTGCGTTCTACAGCCTATTGCAGTGTCTTAATCCCATTTTCTGGCATTTTGAAAATCCAACAGTGCCTCCTTCTTCCATGCCAGTTTTCTAAACCTTTTTTGCCTTATTCCATGCTGGTCCTAATGGATCCTACTTACTTCAAAGATTGCAGTCGTACATTTACCGCCTATGACGGTTTCTTATTATGCTTCTTTCTTCACCGGTATATAGTTTCTTGGGTTCAATGGGAGTATATTGGTTACAACAAAAACATTAAAATAGTTCGAGTACGAGTAAAACGTATATTATCCTCAAACGTTTGATTCATATTAAAGAAAAGAATTACCAAGAATAATTATAAAACATTTCATTACGTAAATATTCTTCATTGAGACCCAGAATTTCAAGAAAGTTTTATTCCTGTATAAAATATCTTGCACTTTTGAAACTAGTGCTTGACTACCGCATCTGACTAATTGCAGGGTGCCTTAACGAGTTTGTACACCTTCCGGCAACAGATAATAACAACACCCTTGTTTGTGGATATTTTACTTGTGTTTTATTGCAGTAAATTTCTAACATAGGGTCAAGTTTACAATTATTTGTCTAATTATTGAAAGGAATTATTCTCAAAATAATTTATATCAAAAACAAACATAACCCGGGGAAATTGTCAAAACAAATAAAATATATATGGTGTGGCAATTAAAATATATGGTATTTAAAATTATATGGTGTGGGTTATTGCTGTGGCAATTAAATAAAAATACCTTAATAATAATTTAAATGTTGTACAATGAGATCTTACAATACATATTAGCGTTTATGACAATACCTATCCTATGTAGATATTTTAAGAAAATGGTTTGAATAGACGAAGTTCTGTTGTGTGGTATGAGTGTCAATTTAGGGATCATCGTTTTGGTTGTCAGATGAAGAGACTAGTTTTATTAGAAATATAATAAATTAATGGATAAACACCATCATCTCAGTGAAAACGTTTTTGGAAGAAAAAAACAACCAGGAAAGAAATGCAATTACTCTTCTTAAAGTATCGTTTGGGATCAATATGTTTTAAATATAAATAAAACAAGGATATACGAGTATAATACAATTGCTAGAAATATAATAACATAGTCCTACATGGAGAGAAGGAAAAATAAAATAGAAAACTACAAATACTGTTTTAGACGTGCAACGGGTATACCAAGATTATAAAGAGTAAGTAATAATAAAATAAGATAAAATCATACAATGTTAGACGAGATTGGTAAACAACAACTTAGATGGTAAAGACCTGTTCAAAGAATGCTTTAAGATATGTTTTATAAAAAAGAAACGTGGACCTCTCACGGTAGAAGAAAGACTTCGAATAAAAAATAGTTGAAGACCTCTGTAACCATATTTTCTAGGTGAGACTCTATCCATCGTTCTCACCTCTCGTAGTCTCCGGGAATAGGTAAAGTGTAATTTAGATAGACAACACTACCCACCAGATTTCTTCAGGACTAGTAGACCTGTAAATACTTTTCTTAGCCTTTTCCCTATTCTACCAAATTATGTTATTATTTCTATACCACTCTACTCCTAAAAGAAAGAGGTAGTCTGATCCAAGGCAAGAAAGAGGTAATCTGACCCAAGGCTCTTTCTAAAACAAAGGTGGTTAACGTGGGAATGTTACCTCTAACACCTACACATCTTCCTTAAGGATTGTATTCCCGTATCTATATCTAGAACCTTTTTCTGCCGAGGGTGGAGTTACAAGATTCGTAGAATGGATGGGTTTTCTTTGTTGCAATTTATTAAACTTTTTCGAGAAAATTATTAAATGAAAAATGAAAAAAAATGAAAAAGTCAACACAGATTGTCCGTTATCCGTTCCTTTTTTTAGTTATGAGACACTTAAGTTTTGGGGTCATTTTTACATTTTCGGTATTGTAATTTGAAAACGCATAATAACTCTGATACTTTTAAAGAAACCGATTTTAAAGTATTTTTTTAAAATATCCTCTATCAAGGGATTCTTTGTAAATAGCTGGCATTAATTTTTTCTTTTTCATCACCAATAATAGAGTTATTGTTTTTGTAGTTACACTTAAATTGAAAATTAAATTTAGATCATGCTTGACTCCAAAACAATATCTACTAGAGGTTTAATTACGACGAAAGATCTAGTCCAAAAGTTACATCTTCGGATCATTAACTCTCTCTACAATATCCCACGCTGACGGGTGAGAAACGCCATTAAATTGTGATTTTAATACGAAATGATCTGAGGACTCCAGGGACGAAAGGAAACGACTATCAAATTTACCCAATGCCGTCCTCATACCGAATAGCCCATCAAATATCCGGTTTTATCCGATATAACCTTCCCCGTCAATTTCCACCGCAATAACTGGGTACCCAATCGTTGATCACATAAAAAACCTGACCAGATTTCTCCCTCACAAAGAAGATCATTGGATTTTCTTGTCATATTTCATTGGACAACGAATAAAGAAATTCAATGTTTGACCTTTGAAATACTATTGTTTGTATATGCCCCAATACAATAAAATCTGTGTATTACATTATCACAGTCTAGGCTACATTATTAACAATTTCAGGATTACACATGTGCATGACATCAATAGTTCTTTAGAGTTCAATCCCAACAATTAACACTAATAGCTTAAACAACCAATTTGGGAGGTAATTTAATTTTTAAACTTTAATAGAAATCATTAACTTCCTATGTTTCCACACACACACACACACACACACACACACACACACACACACACACAGGTGTTTGAATTAAAATTAAAGAAATATATGATACAGAGTATTGTTTTCTCTACCAAATTTGTCATTGACAGTTATGTTAATAATAATTGGTTAAAGGATTCATTCGCACACATTGGTTATTTTACGAGCGCATTCCCTAAGTAACAAAATTGTCTGAGATCACTAGAATTTGCAATGTTAAACTCTCTTAAGACACAATGTGGGGAATTATATTATTACGAAATAATGATATTTTAAATTCCAATGACATTAATTATACGTATAAGAACATTTTACTTGGTCATGTTTTAAATTGACCAAGCCTGTCCCAAAAGCTGCCATATCCAAAATAATGGCTTCTCATTAGGTGTAACTAAAACAAATGTCGTGTATAAAGCAGATGAACGCCGCCACACCCTGCCGCTCGATATGTAAAGAGGGCCCTTGTAGTGCTAACGAGAATTCGCCGATGTTATCAGCAAAGCCGCCAAATATAAACCCTGTATAATTTCTATAGACAAATTCAAATGTTGCAACACCATTCCCATCAATCAACTGAGAATTTTGGGATAAATTATTTTCTTGATTTAAAAAACAAGTAATTTAGAGTTATAGATTATGTTTAGATTATTTTACGATGAATTCAACAATCCTTTTTGTGCAACATAGTATCCTATATAATGTAAAACCTATTAAATTTTGTTGTAGGCTGTAAAATGTATTTTAGAGCTATAAATAATACAAAGTATACATAACAAATGGTTTCAAAGTTATGTGGACAAGTTTTATAAAAATATAAAAGAAGGTTTCCTAGTTACTCTTTTATTTAACAAAAACGATTTAATATTGGCATTACTAAAAACTAGTATACAGATATGTAGTGAAATAGATTACATACACACACACACACACACACACACACACTGCAACGTCCCTTCCCTCCTTTTGTTTGTTTTATTGATATCCCTTCTCGCAGAATACCAAAATTTTGTTGTTTAAAAAACTTATTTATAAACAAACCAAACATCTGCCAATCACCCCGCTAGTTAAACCTTGCTAAAATCCCTGAGTTACGTGTATATTTCCCGCTCATACGTCCATGCCCAAAACAAGCCTATTCCCGCTGACTACTATTTAAAATAAGTATAAACTCTCCAAAATTGGTTTATCAATTATGTATGGTCTAGATATAGTCACGCATGTCATTTCAATAGTCAGCTGGAAAGAAACACATTTAAAATAATACACAAAATATTCACAGAGTCTTATCACCTGATGATGATCTGCAGAGACAGCAAGGGAACGGGCAAAATATGATCGTGTTTAAATTACCTATTTAAAAAGGCTCCTGTGTCCTTTTAAACACTATCTGCCAGTAGATAAATCTCTGGACTTTTATACAAAAAACCAACTAACCTTTAGGCTAGCTCACTGAAGTTAGTTGAGAGAAACTCTTTAAAAACATTAGGTTTTAACTATTATCATTTAGTGAAATTTAATTAAACTTGTTTACTGATTTAATAATCATTTTCATATTAGTTGGAAAAAGCTAAACAGTCTTTATTGATTATTCGACACAGGATGAAATGCAAATACTGTTGATTTTTATAACATATTTAATTTTATTTATTTAAATAAAAAAGAAAATTTATCCTTTCTAATACAACACAATTATATTAATAAAACAATTCCCTAAATAACTTGTTGGTTTTCATACTTTAAAATCTTATAATTTCCATATAGATCAATTACATTTACATAGCCATAAAATTATTTTCCAAATTACACATAATAAAAATTGATCTTCTATATTGAATTGGTAAATTGGTATTTATGACACTTAATTTTTAAATATATAATATCCAAAAAATTCTTATTTCCTTGAAAATAAATGGCTCATGGCCAAAAACCCTTTGTAAGTTTAGTATTTATCATTTGAAATATTCTGATCACATAAATTCATTTTATTAAGCATAAAATTTATTTAAATTTTATAAAGAGTGAAGTCATTGTTTAAGCTTGAATATTTGTTTGAATTTAATAAAATTAACTGACTAAATTTGACGTAATTGGTATCGAATAGAGAAAATGACTTGCCAAAGATGTTCCTGCCGGTCTGGATTCCCTGGTCCTTGGACATCCGAAGTCGCCATCCCTGGTTCGTCGGTGGTGGTTCTCCTCTATTCCCGCGTCCTGGAGGCTGAGTCTGGAGCCTTCATTCCTTGGTAGTCCTAGACGTCGGAAGCGTTGAGGTTTGGTCCATCTAGCCTGATGGCGGTCCTACTCGCGGTCCAGCATAGCGTTCCGCAGCATTTCGTATTCAAAATTTATTTTAGACTGTCTCTAAGGTCTTAGAGACCTAGTATATATAGCGGTGAATTTAACCTACCTCACCCCGCCTGCAATACTCGCTATCTTTGGATTTATTCCTTGTACAGGCAAGTCGGGTAACGAATCTGTTTTAGCTTGCAGAGTTTGATTATCATTTTTGGAACACTGGAAAATGTCTATTTTATTTAAACTGCTGTAACTTTTTTGTTTTTTAAGTTTTTCAAATTTTGAATTTCACTAATGTTTATTCTGGCTTATTCTGGTTCTTTTAAAATGTCGATGAAAGTTCTACGTGGTTTGGTTCTTAAGATAGCTTTTTTAAGCACTTAGAAAATTTTCGCCTCACTCCCGATGGTCAAATTTAGCTAGTTATTAAAAATTTATTCTTTATTACTTTTCAATTTAGCTTAATTATTATATTTAAGGTTCTATTTAATTTTTCACTCTTTATTATTTGTATAACACCAAACTTGATTAATTTAAAAATCAACTGTATTACTTAAAAACAGGAAATTATTTATTTCCTATTTGCCACGGTATATCAGACCGTTGCAACACACACACACACACACACACACACACACACACACACACACACACACACACACACACACACACACACACACACACACACACAAACACACACACACACACACACACACACACACATACTCAATTAAATTGTTAGTTTGTGTGTGTGTGTTATGTGTGTATGTGTGTGTGTGTGTGTGTGTGTGTGTGTGTGTGTGTGTGTGTGTGTGTGTGTGTGTGTGTGTGTGTGTGTGTATGTGTGTGTGTGTGTGTGTGTGTGTGTATGTATGTGTGTTCTGTGTGTATGTGTGTGTGTGTGTGTGTGTGTGTGTGTGTGTGTGTTTGTGTGTGTGTTTCTGTGTGTGTTGCGTGTTTATAAATTTATAAACATTTTATCATGTTCGTGTTCTAGATTCTATTATTTTCGTAATATCTTACAAAACCTCTAGTGTTTTAAAAATTATTTAAAAACTGTAATCGACTGTCAATTATTATATTTCAATAAATCCATTCATTTTAGTTCTGATTTGGCTATTATCTAATGTGCGCTGACTAAAATGAAACCTATTTACATCCTTGGGAAGTTATGAGGCTATACATCGGCTTTATTAAAAGCTGCAATGGTTTATCTTTTAATTGGTTTCAATTTAAAATTACAATATATGGATTTTAATTTGTAATATATTTTGCTATATAATGTGGGAAAGTATTTAAAGACAGATTTTATTTATTAAATTGTCAGTGTTTATATATGTACACAATGTTTGTTAAAGTTTATGACTTTGATAATGTTTCGTATTGTATATAATGCTTTGAAAAACAATTACGTTGTTTTATTTTGTTCGAATTTTAGATGATATATTCTAATTTATTACTTTATTATCTAAATTATTTAAGTTTATTATTAAATAAATGTTTGGAAATTTTCTTTCAATAAAAGTAAACGTCAATTTGTGTTTCCCGACACTAATAGATTGTTAACAGTGATTATGTTTATTCAATTGAATAGTTTGTCATGTTGATATTTGATTTGGTTTTATTCATTTAAATTTTTGTTTAATAATCTGTATTTTGTACTAGATCGAATTGCTCAGAATTTTGGTACGTTTTTAACTCTTTTTGTATCTTATGTAGGATTGTGTACAGTTCTACCTTTTCTAAACAAGAGTATTTTTAATTCTAATATTAGAAATATCTTGTTTATTAACTTCTTGTTACGCTAGGAATAGACTAATACTTGTACAAAGTTCGATTCAATTTGGCCAATAGATGTTTGGGCTTACATTACAAAAACGTACTAATTTACGGAGAATATAATGCCCAAAATCATCTGAGAGGAATAAATTAAGGGTTCTCTGCTATCTGAAAATACCGCTTGTATTTGGCTAAAGCTATAGTCTGGAGCGCCCATAGTATTTTTCACATCTACGAGTATAGGCTATAAGTACTTCCATTCGTAAATTTATATGAATTAATAAGATAATGTCTAGTTACAGTTTATTTAAAAACTTTAAAATCTCAAATAAAATAACATTAAAGTGACATCCAAGACAGTGCTAACTTGTTTTGCCAATTCACTTCCAAGGGAATCCTCTCCTGTTTAACCCTCGGATGAGTCCTAGATCCGGACCCTGGGGTAGAACCTCTCTTTCTCCATCTCTCTCTCTCTCTCACACTCTCTCTCTCTCTCTCTCTCGCTCTCCTCACTTTCGTTCGTTTGACATAGGTCTTTCTTGGTTTAACTACACTGGATGTCATTATTGTTTTGATGTTTGTTGTTTATGATATCGTATTTACATACATTTTAAGTCTTTTGTTTCGTGTTCGTTACACTAGCCTTATTTTTCTCTAATAAATAATAAATGTTATTGTTTTTAATAAACTTTTAAACTCTATTTTACCCTTATCGATATTTATTTCGGCATTAGAAAACCATTTTACGCCTACTAAATTGCAGTTCATTTTCCATTTACTTTTTCTTTATAATTTACCATTTTTGTAACAATGCGTGACGGGAGAACTGGAATTCTACATTTTGGCGTCACCACTAATCTTTAGCTGCACATATTTATCATCTGTATCACTCACAGTTTAAAAACAATTTTGGGCCTGACATTTGGTAATATGGAAATTTGAATACAGACATTTATAAATTGATTAGAACAGAAAGAAATTAAATCAAACTTTTTGGTAAATTAAAGGTTTTAAATATTATTAAATAAAGAAAAATAAATGGAATGTAAAAATTAATTAAGATATTTTGTTATGAATTTTGTGTCAAAGGAGCCAACAAATATGGCCTATTTAAATAGAGGTTTAGACCAAAGGTAAAAAATTAAAATGAATTACTTGAGAATTAATTAAAATTAAAAGGGATTAAATGGTTTACAAAATTATTTGAGAATTAATTAAAGGGTAGTAAGCAGAAAAAAGGGGACAAAATTATATTTTGAAAACAATTCTTTGAATAAAATTAAAGGTAAATTATGTTGAATGTTTACTGAACAAAAGATAATTGGAAGTAAATATTTTTGAAAAGATTATGAGGGTCTATTGAATCAAACTTAACTTAAAAATTTCAGATTAAGTGATAAGACATATTTGTTTTACTTATTTATAGAAATATAAAATATTATTATGTTGTTTTTGAAATTATAAAAGGATATTCAGATAATGATAAAGGGTTAAAATTGTTTGTTGATAAATTTCGGTTTGAAAAAACATTAAAATCAAAACTTCATAATTCTCATAATCAAATGAAGGCATTGTTTATTTCAAGGGGATTAAAAGAGAATTTTAGAAAATAAAGAAAGCTTTAGTTAGAAAATGAAGTAAACTTTGTTTTGGTATTAAAGGATTAAATAGAACAAGAATGAATTACCAATGTTAATGAAATATAGTTAAAAATTATTTTTCTTAAAATTTTTGGTTTTAAAGTAATTGAAGAAAAACGTTTAAAGAAATTTTAATAGTACGTGTTTAAAAGAAAGGGTTAAATGGAATAAAGAATTGCCTCTAAAATTACAATATTAATTTTGTGGAAAAGAAAAGAAGATATTAAGTTAATTTAGGTAGAAATGAAGATATAAAGTGAAGACAAATAAAAAGAATTGTTAAAATTTGTAAGGTGTTGGTAAAAATAAGAAACATACAAACAGTGCTGTATAGTCAAAATTTAAAAAAAAAACCAATTTTTAACTAATTTGCAAACAAAACAGTAGTTTATGAATTAAAACAGATTTATTACTCCCTCCTAAAACAAAAAGGGTCACTCTGCCATTAGGATGCCTTCAAATGAACTCCTTCCCCTGAAAATGGATATCCAAAGGGTTAAATCTCAGCAAGTTAATTTGTTTTAAATTAACGTCCAGTGACTGGTTCTCTGGCAGACTTTGGCGAGTATTGCACAGTGTTTTAACCGCTGGCTAGGAACGGAACGTTTCAAAACTTTTACCTTGCAACGGACAAAGTGGAGGCGGCGACGTTCGGCCGCTTGACAGCTGAGAGGTGGATGACTCGGAGGTTGGGCGTTGTGCGCGATACGTAAATACGTTACCATTTTACTCTTTAAACTCATTTCACCCTGTTTTTAGCCAATGGCGGGGCTTCAAAAAGGACGTAATTTCGATCATGTGATGGCTTCGTCATTTCCGGTTTATCTTTCTCTCGTGTGACTTTCTGTTCCAAACCGATCGAAATTTATGCCTGTTTCCTTAACGATCGTCTAACTCTTTCATCTTGCTTTTCTTGATTTCTGCTGCTAGACATCTTCTTCTTCTTTTGAAGTTCTGGATCCTCGTCAATGTCGTTGGTGTTTCTAGTTTGATTTTGACCTATTCTTCCCTTTCGCAATGTATGTAATGTATCAAATTAAAAAACATAAAACCCCTCTCCATGCTAATGGCTTTGTTTCTTTTCTTTTATACCCTTTACTTAAATCTACCACAACCCTAAGGTCCCTTTATTTCCCCCTCGTAACCTGGCTTTTATAACCTTCCAAAATACCTGAAATTTCATTATTATTGCAACGGTAATCTGTGGCATGAAATTGCCCGTTGCAGCACACACACACACACACACACACACACACACACACACACATACACACACACACACACACATATATATATATATATATATATATATATATATATATATATATACACACACACGGAGTAAATATCTATCACTTCAGAAAACATCTGCCTATAGGCAAGGTTGAATATGTTGTGTAAGTATTTGGTTTCAGTTCAAGACAATTGTGTCATTTTTAGAGTATAGACAACAAGGTTTACTGTTAGCCGGATTTTAGGCTTATTGTATTACGTTCTTGCTAGCGTAGGGCCAGTGTTTCAGAGTTTAGCTGAACCTGGTTTTTGTAGAGTAAAATACATAAAAGTAACTTGATTTGTTTTTTTACAAAATGTGAAATAGGACAGTTAAAACTAAGTTGCAACAAAACCTCATAGTCAATCCCTCCAAATTATTTCAAATGTTAACGATTTCATGATTGGAGAATGAAAATATTTTTCTGAAAATGCAATATCTCCAATTCCGTTATTACAATGTGATAAACACAAGTCTCAAGGCGTGTGGTGTATCTGTAAGTACAGTTAAAAACATTAGGAAAGAAAAAAAAGGAATGCTCTCATCTAAAAGTGAATGTTCTTTTCAAACACCAACGAAAAATAAAAAGAAATGCACAATCGCAGACATCGACGATTTCAATGGATCTGTAATTAGAAGGACAGAAAAGGAATTGCAAACATTGAACAAAATTTTATTGAATTTACAGGACTCGATAAAATTCAAAGGAAGTACTTAGGACTTAGTACTTAGTACTTAGGAAGTACTAAAAAAAATACTCGTCATTAGGTTTTTCGTAGAATTAATTGAAAATTACAGGAAAAATATTGTTGCAAAACCAGATATTAGAGAAAGGAGGATGTTTATTCTGAGGCAGATTAAAAGATACCGGCAAGAGAAGAGGGTTATTGTTTACCTTGATGGATCGTACTTCCCTTGATCTCATGTAGTAAAAGAAACATGGACTGTCCGCTCTCATGAAAGACTCAGAACTCCAGTGTTTATGGGACGAAGAGTAATATTAGTCCACGCTGGTTACATAAGCGGGTTCATTCCCAACGCGTTTCGTATATGGAAAGATGGAACTTCAACTGAGGATTATCACGATAGGACAAATTCCACGAATTTTCTTAAATGGGCTAAAGAACATTTGCTACCGAATCTTCCATCAAATTCTGTGATAATTTTCGATAACGCACCGTACCATATTTTTGAACTGAACAAGATTATTTTGAACTGAACTAACATTATAGACATTGAATATAGTATTAAATTTAGAAAGTATTTGTATTTGTTCTTTTATTAATTTGTTATTATTATTGTATTTCTATATTTCGAATGCTTCATATATATTCATTCTTAAACTCTTATTAATTTCTTTTATAAGTTTCATATTTTCAATATTTGGAAATTGGTGCTTATTATTAATACAAGGATTTGTAAAATTTGATATATATATATATATTTCTGGATTAACATAGGCGTTATTTATATCTTTCTTTTAATTTTTTCTTGGTTTGACCTATATAAGCTTTATTACAGTTTTCGCATTCTAATTTATAAACACCACCTTTTTCATGCATATTAATTATTTTATTATTGTTATTTATTATGTTTATTATTTTGTTATTAGTTTTGTATGTAATTTTGATATTTGTATTTTTAAATAATTTGGTGATATTTTTTTATTTTAAGACCTATAAATAAGAATGAAGTCCATATTGTATTATTATTACTATTGCAAATTAAATTATTATTTTGTTTATTAAAAATATTATAATTAAGTTAGTCAACAGTTTTCTTTATATAACCGTTTTCTAATGCAATTTGATAAATTATGTTTTTTTCTCTTATTTTATTTTCTTCATTCTATGCATTTTATGCATTCTATATAATAAGTTAAATAAAGCAGCCATTTTTTGATTATATGGATGATTAGAATTATTTGGTATAATTTGGTTTGTTAAAGTTGGTTTATGGTATATCATATATTAATTTTTTTCATTTTTTCTTATTATTGTTAAAACTAGAAAGTTTATTTTGTTTTTTATTTCAATTTCATAAGTAAATTTGAAACATATATATATATATATATATATATATATATATATATATATATATATATATATATATATATGTATAAATATATATAAGTACAGCAAATATTCCTATATTTTTACGGTAATAGGTAGATCATATTCCAACTTATCAAAGATGGTCAGTTTTCAGCACGCACTGTAATCCGTTATATTTCAGAATCGGAACCATTGTGGGTAGGTTGTTGTTGACACACATATTATGTATGAGCTCAATGTATTTTTACTCCTATCCCAACGTCGCAGAAAAGTAGAGTTCGTGGAAGTACGTTTTTACTTGAGAAATTCCATCCCTCCTATTCCATTATTCCTACTTTACTAGGAGAGTGACTTTAAACAATATCACATTTCTGTGAGCTAAAACAAGTAATACTTCTTGTATGGTTTTGTTACACCTCCGAGTAGTCGAAACTGTGACTTTCACACATACTCCAAGTTTACTACTCGTATAAAGTACTAGGTATGCCTCTGCTTTCCTTAGATAAAAGAGCATGGTAAGCAAGACAATGATAACACATATCCTTTCTATTTTATATCGAGTAGAGTGGTTCTCACTTATCTCAAGTCTCCGGTCTAAAGTAAAACCTACCCTTATTCTTACTACATCGTAGAATACTCTGTGAGAATATGCTAAGGTGAGTTTTCAGGACTCCACTCTCTACATTAAGAACTACCGCCCCCATCCCTGCTTCAGAGCGTACTCGGTAAAGAGATGTCCCCAAATATCTTTGGTTTTCTGAAGATAACATCGAACACCCTTCTTTCACTCTATCAGATCATATTAAGTAAGGCTACGTTCCCATTTCTTAGGTGTGAATAATACAGAAGCGACTATTCCTCTGTCCCTTCATCGGAGCGCAGTCAGTAGGCTAGCATTTCGACAGGTTTAACTCTTCGTTGGCACAAGATATATAACCAATTCCTTCCTCAAATTTGAGTAGCCACTTTAGCCTCTATGGCGAAAAGTATTGCATCGTGCTTCATTTAGCAGTGGTCAGCTCGTAATATCTCTCATATCTCTACATCAGACCATAATGTATAGAGCGTCATTCTCAGTACCATAGGTTTACGAGCTACAACAAAATACTACTTTCTGTATGATGGCGTATTGGACAGCGGTTTGTCTACCTAGCTAACATTTTGTCCGTCAGAGGAAATTCCTTTTGTATCTTCGTCCTACAATTTGCTTGTAATACCATTTTCTACACCTAGGTTTAGCGAAAGGCAAAGATTAGGAATCTATTTACCACATGATGTAATAAATACTTTTTCTAGGACGTTTCCACTTGACTCCATAATGTTTTAAATTTAGTAACTGCTAAGATACGTAAATGAAAATATATTTCCCGTATTTACCACTACTTCTACGTGGCTACATAATTTTGTTGTTGTTAATTTCTTAGCGAAAATCAATTTTCTTTTTCGAAACATTCTCGCTTTAACTGGGCTTGTTTCATATTGTTATTCTAACCTGTAAAATCACCAACGTAGGAAGCAGCGAGCTTTGGTCTCAACACAGTAATCGATAACGCTTTTAGGGCACGTCTAGAATGAGGTTACGTGAGATTGATAGATGTTAAAGGAAAGTGTTTGGTATTGGTGTTGCGTTCCAAATGTGCTTCCTCTGGGTCACCTCAACGACAAAATGGTTAGTAGCGTTACACTACCAACCCAGATCTACGACTAATTATTTACTATAATTGCACTTTAGAAAATATAGTCATTTCGCTTGTTTAGTGTACGTTTGACAAATCCAAGCTTTCTAAACTGTAAACAAAAATCATCCAATTGGTTACGCAATAGTATGTTACGACTATATTAGTATTAGTGCTGCAGATACAGAACTAATAAAATCGTTGTGACGGAAACGCTATTACTCTATACCTGTGGTCAATACCATAAAACGAAGAGTTAAAGACTACCTCATTTCTTTTAATTGAAACTTTTATGTATACTTTTTAAGAAAATTAAAATCGAATTTCTAATTGGGTCTTTTCGTTCAATATTCGTCTAAAGGAAGACAAAGAGCAATCTTAAATCAGTAGATTAACAATTGTCAGTGTACATAATTTAACACTAGCAGCTATCTTAATGCTTAACGCCGCTCCAACTTATACCACCTAATTACACACGTTGTGTTATCCATGACAATAACTCACCTTTTTTCATCGCATCTAATGTACACTCTGTGATTTCCACTTGTATTCGATAGTCGGCATAGGCCCCGTTTAGAGCATCTATTAGAAAACTATATAAATATGTCATTTAAAATTTTTAGGTCACTTGGGCAAGTTTGCTACTTGGTCGGTGACCAGAGGAAATTACTTTTCAAGCTTTGCATTTAATGAATTTTATTATTTACATATGCTTTTATAAATCTGATATTTTGGCAAAATATCCGTTTATATTTGCTACTAGAACGATTATTTTACTCTATAAATGTACGCGAATTATGACTATATGTCTTCTGGACTGTATCTGTTTCTTTCTTACCCTCCGTCTCTTTTATTTGTGTAACCTTTTACTCTCTCCCTCTTTCTCTCTCTCTCATTTATATATATATATATATATATATATATATATATATATATATATAATTGTGATTAAATGTAAATTATATACCACCTAATAAGGGATTATGCTACATTACAACCAGATAAATTTCACAAATTTAATTACCGGTCCTAAATCAAACCAAAACACAATTGTACAGGCTTTATAAATATCTAATTTTAATAATTGAAGTTGAATCTATATGTTCAAGGGATGGAAATTAGCCACCAGTGTGCAATGTTTTAATCAGACTATTCACACCTGAATTTATTTTACATACACACAATAATCCTTATTTTGTTACATAGGCTGCACAGAACGGATTAGTGAGAGCATCTATAAGACTACGGTAACTATTTCTTTTTTTATGTACTATTTACTAAAACGATGAACTCAGTTTCTGGAAAAAATGGATATAAATGCATAAATAAATACATTCGTTAAATAGCACGGGGATTTATTATCAGTTGTAGATAAAATATTTTTCAATAATAGTTTTAGAGAGATTGCGAGTTCAAAATTAAAAGTTTAAATTAAAGTATTTTCAAACTACTTAATATTTTGAGTGTACATCATATTCTTGTTTGTTTGCTTTTTTTTGTTTCACTGTTGTCCTTAAAGGAGAATAAGGATTATAAATGAAGTATTTAAATTCATGTGGTAAAAATATATTATTGGGTAAGAAACCCTTGAACAATATTTAGAGGGCAACGTGTTCATGATCAAGTATCTGACGTAAACGTACTCGCTATCGAGGTAAGAAGGTGATATCAAATTTTTATGTGCAATTGTGACAGGATAGTGATGAGAAAATGGAATTATAAGGAATCCTTATTCCGATTATCTTATCTACATTTCTCCTGCTCTGGAGTGAAGTGAATCTGTAATTGAAAATCTTGTCGCAGTGTGTTGTTCAAAATTTTCATTCATATTTATAGACAATGAAACTCAATGATTTTAAAAATCCTTTTATGAAAACATTTTCTAGCAAACCAAAAACTTTTATGTATTATATGTCATTCATTAGCTTGAAATAAGTACAGTAAATTATTGTAGAATTTTAACAAAATACTTTTGCTAATCTTCTACTTTTCCACTAGGATTTATATTATTATTTTGAGAAGTATCTACCAATCCTAGCATTATCACATTATTCGTTGACGCGTTTCGGAGAACCTCCATCAGTCAGGAGTTCATAAAAATGTCTGAATGACGCATAGTCCGAAACGCGTCAATGAAAAATATGACAATGCTAGAAATGACAGAAGATTATGATACTTAAACAAACTTTTACAAAATGACTAACTTCCGATATTATTTTGAACATATTATTTTTAGTACGACACGTAATAAATTACTTTGCATTCATATATAGGTTTCATAAAATCTTTCACTAGCTGATTAATTATTCATGTAAATGCACACCTTTCTGAAATTCTCAAGATGTTGGACTATTTGTAATAACTCAAGATGTCAGTAATATTTGTATTAATATCGATTGCATTTCGTCTATGTTAATAGATCACATAATACAGGATTTTGTCAATATTATACAGCTGTATACAATTCATATGTGTTTCTTGTACAAGTCTCGTTTGTTTTTATATTGACAAGTTTTAAAATATGTTTCGTGTTCAAATCCCCAAGTAAATAGAAAACTGTCGAGTTGGAAAAAACAAATGTCTGTCGAACCGCTACAACTGTTCAAACGTGGTAAAACCCTTTCTAGTAAATTGAATATCCGCTTTACATTTCAAACAGTTTTTCGGAATCTGTCGCGTAATTCACAGCGTTCTCCTACAGAAATATAAAACGAAATACCTACTTCCTATTGAATCAATATGTGTATTTGCATTAACCCGATAAAATGTAAATGTGCATAGTGGCCATAACTTCGTAACGCATGCATAATTCAGACGTTTTGACTAGGTTCAGGTACAAACAAAACGACGGTAACGGGTGACGCTCGCAAAACGTCAGTGGTGCTGTGACACACGCAACGTGGTCATAAAATATAACCTTATGCACTTCATAAATGAAGAAATATTAAAATAAATTATTTTAAATGTGTTTGTACCGCTTCTGATGAAACTCTTAGAATTTTGTCTTAATTATTTCGAACAAACCCTTATGTATATATATATATATATATACATATCCTTTGTAGTTTGTTCGTGTGTAATATGTTGATATGGATCTTGTTTGAATGTTTGATTATGTGTAACTTATCTACGAGTTTTGAGGTGTTTTATGTTCAGCGGTTCAACATGTACTTCCAAAAAAGGTCTACTATTACTATCCGTGTAATAACCAAATACTCAGGAAATAGAGTTAATCTAAAGAAAGGTTTTTTTTTAATGAACTTTGTTATCTTTATATAATATAGTAACGTGTTTAGCAGCAATATACCTATAATTAAATGAACCATGATCACTTTATAATGTGTAAAAAAACATATTTGGTCTAATTAAATTAAAACATTAAATTTTCTAAATATTTCTAGTTATCAGAGCTATATATATTTAGTAATAGAAACCGTGTACTTTTCGTAGAAAACCGAGTGGGGGTAGACAGAAGAAACAACTTAGGCTGGGCCAAAGATCAAACTAATATCTAAGCTTTAGAAGGCGGATACGACTTCTATTGTGTCGTTATATGAGATTCAACATAACTAAACACAGTAAGTAAGCCCAGTATTGCGGGAAAGATTAATCACGAGCGTGAGAAAACAATTAGAATACACTGAATCAAAATGAAAACCTTATTAAAACTCGATATAAGAGCAGAGCGGAAGGAAACTGACAGTAAGATAAGATAGAATGAGCTCTTGGATACAGTAACAATAATAGTAATTTAAAGTTTTTGTGCCTTTAGAGGCGTAAGTTTCCCTTTATAATTAATATTCCTTTAAAAATAAGTTTGTTGTACTGCCCTACAAATAATAGTTCAGAGTGTCATAATGTTAAAATTTTATGTCTCCCTAATATTCTACAAATAATTCTCCCCCTTTCTATATCTTCCACTCCTCCCTTTCTTTCTCTCTTAGTCTTTCCCAACTGTTCTCCCATCATCCTGTCTCTTCCTTTCTGTCTCAAATGCCTGTTTTTGTATCTCTCTCTGTTTGTCAGTCTGTCTCTGTGTGTTTGTTTATACATATCTCTCTCCCACTCTCTCTACCGAAATATCTATCTTTCATTTGCCTACTGAATTAAGTATCGAATATTAGGTTTTTTTCTGTTTCTGTCTATTTATCTACGGTTTTCTCTTCTACGGTTGATACTCCTCTACGTAATGACGCATTATTAACTACCAATAGATAATTATTGTGTACATAAATAGTAAAGTTAAATACAAACATCATGCAAACAATAATATATAACAGGCCCAATGACAATTGTTTTCTTTTATTCTGGAATATCAATAAGAAGACAGACGGTACGAGCTAATCGGATCGCATGACTCGTGCGCATTACGTACTACCCAGCTCACAAAGGTTTATTTGACATACAAATTAACTAATGCGACGTTTGTTATCATGTTAGTCTACATTTTATATTTTCTGATGGTTTACTCCCTTTTTATGTCATCATCAAAGTGCTCCTTATCGAGTATTTTTATCGAAATATCAATGAAATATAACAGTTCTTGTGAACTACATTCCACATGAGTTGTGTCTTATCACTAAGCACACAGCCTGCCATTAAATCTCTCATCTCTATCGTTTGTTTTAAGTGATTCGTTTCATGTACAACAACAAAACAAACATGGCGCGTACAAATTCTCATCCACTGTTTGATAAAATATTATTATGAAACTATTTTATAAATGACTGAATAATTCTAAAAACCTGTGCGACTGCGTATCCACGTCCTCTGTTGTCCTGCACGAAACTCATCAAACAACATCTTCTTCGTTTACTGTTTAGTAATTTTAGTTAATTTAGAATCAATTAAATTGATTCTATATTACAATTACTGAAAATTTACATGAAATTATAATTACAAATTATTAGGGATGGCCCGGTTCCGATTCTCGATTGCAGGAATACTAGATTCTAATGGTATCGAGTAATCGTCGATATCCTCTGTTAAGTAAAATACGTAAAGCGTGCAATTTGTTGGAAAAATAACATTAAAAATGAACTATGTAATTTTATGTGTATCAACCTTATTTATGTATTAGTTTCATTGAACTAAACGAATAAAGCTAGACTGAGTTTTAAAAAATATTATAATTATTTGTGACGCAACAACATAGCCATAAATGCTCGGAAGCATTTTTGATCCTTTTCTCACCACTCTTCTCGCTCTGTTGTCTCACTCTCACTCAAGCGGGGTCGACTATCCCCCCCCCCCCCCGACACCGCTTCATAGATGTCAAAACAAAACAAAGTAATGGTAGTTCCACTTTATCTAGCTATACAAACTGAAATTCCTATCACTGAAGTTATATTATAATTTTGAACTGAAGTTCATATTAGTAATTTTAAATAAATCATTACTTTTATCCGATACGTTTGTCAAGCTTTCAGAAATTCCTACTCATTAATCAGGGTTGAGCACTTTCTGAAATCTATTACATTAAAAAGGAACTTTTAATAGGCTTCACACCTTGGTGAAGTTAACACCATATTATTTATTACAGAATATCTTGTAGGCCTATATAACTTGAATAAATCGAGATTGGACTTAAGAATCGAGAAGAAATTGGAATCGGAATAGTAAATTTCAGGTTTCTGCCCGTCACTACAAATTGTTTACGAATATAAAACTGGGTTATACATATAATGTTGTAAATTCTAATAACTACAGGTTTTCTACTAGTTTTTACACCTTTACATCCCAAGTAAATCAAAAGATTCTAAAACATGAACGGCAATCCCTATTGTTTCCTACGGATTAAAAAGTGATAATAGGGCCTATACCCCTATCTTATATGTGGATATCCACATATTTTTAAGTGAGTAGGAGTCGCTATTTACGCGTGTAAAACCTGATTTCTCTAGATCCTTAAACTTTTCCTTCATGTTTATTTTGAATAGATTCCCTTGTTATTGCACTACCTTGGTTTCTTTCTTCATTGTCAATTATTTGCAGTTTGAAACGCTAAAAAGAGATACACTTGCAGCAAAAAAACATATTAGCTCTTTGACAGCCTACAATAACAAAAAAGTAAAATACATTTCATTTGCATATCCTACTCCTCGTTACATATATGTAGTCACTCGGGTTGTTAGTCCATCGAAGTGACGGAGAGAGAGCACAGACAAGTCAGAACTAGACAGTTCTAAGCCCTAACTTACTTAAAATAATGGAATCACTCAGATACAAGTAACGTACGTTTACTGTGACAAGGAAACCAAAATTAGAATAATGTGCAATTAAAGGCTAAGTACATATATCGATGTCATAGTCACAGAAATTTATAAAAATTCATACATACGTATTAGAAAATAATAAAACTTTGAATGACCCAAGAAACAAAAATGTTGGTAATTTATAAATATCGTCTCATTCTAAGAAACACATCAGACTTAAAATCCAGGTTTTTTAACAGATTATACAATAACATTATACTACAATACAGCAATAAAGTAACCGTTAGGACAGATTTGGTTTAAAAAATGTTTCCAACTTGAGGTGGTCTATATTGTAACATTGTTATCCATCTTATTTACAATAATGAAGCTCAATTAAATTGTCAAACCGTTTGCTAACGTTAGTAATTTTAGTTTTCTGTGTTTTTTTCAAGCATATTTGCTCCAACAGGATTCATTGTTGATGTAACACGGTATAACAAGTTTTGTTTTACAAATAAACCTTGAGTTTATAATGTTTTGTGTGCGTTTCATTGAGAAGTTATTTTTTAAACATTTTCGAAATTTTTTTATTTGTTGTAGTGAGTGTTATTGTTACTTTATATGTTTCCCAAAACTTTCTAAGTGCATCGCAAAGTAAGGATTACATTTTTCTGCAATATTATTGACGTAGAGTATCGATAAAAATTAAAACGATTTTTTTCCTATATTGTTATTCCTTGTATTAAAAGTTTCAATTAATTATTTACAATATATGGTCTTTACCTTACTTCAGGTCATAATGAAATGTCCCATATTTACTCTTTTTATTTTCCTACAGGACTACGGCTATTGCAGAAGTCCTTACGCGTAAATCTAAGCTCCACGTAAGAGTTTATTATCTAACATAGTGGAGCTAATATGGGAAGGAAGAAGCAGCAGAATTATTTAACAGGCAAAGAAACTGAACAAAAAAAATTAAATGTTGCCCATAATAGTATCAGTTATTTGACTGAAATCGTCAGGATCGAATTTTTTTTTTTGCTGAATGGCAAGAACGAGTTTATATTCAGGTTTTCATAAATTTTTAATTTAAGACTTTTCTCTTTATACCCACTTATAATTTTAAATACTTGTCTTTTGTCTACAACATTCTTGAAACCACATTATATTGAAAAACTCTGCGCTATTTGTCACTTCGTTAAAGCATTTGGAAATGCTTTAAAGATCTCTTAAGAATAGTATCTCTTTGAAAGTGGAAATAAATTACTAGTAATAATCCCTCCGGAATACATACAACAAGGATATATAGCAAAAAGAAAATTGTTGTTAAATTCGACTCGCCTGGGGGTTTATATCCGATGAAGCGTGAAATTAAACTTAAGGTTTTTATCAGAATGAAGTTATAAAAACTGGCATTGTTTTAGACTTTACTCAAAATAAAACTGTCATTAAAAGGCATCTCAATAATTGTTTGTCTCGGAAATCGACTCAGATTGGTTGGAAATATTTATATAAAGTAGAGAATCAATTGTTCACTCTTTACTGAACTTCAGTGAACACAGGTGTAAATGGTATTCATTAAAGAGTGGGTAAAGAGTGATTATCGAAAATGTTCATATTGGAAAACTTATTTTTTAGTTTTATCGGAATTACGAGTTTTTTTAACATTTTTAAATTTCACATCTATTTTTTGGCAATTTTGTTTCATTTTTTAAATAATATTTTTTTCCACTTTAAAAATTACAGTAATTAAATTTAACCATAATTTAATGAAGTTAGAAATCAGAATATAAAATCATTAGCTTTACCAAGAAAAGACTCTTTTACCATTTTAAAGCATTCAATATGACAAATATATTCTACTCCTTGGACAAACTTTATTATCAATAAGTTTGTTTTATATAATTTCATACAGTTAAAACCTTTGTCTAAATAAACGCAACAAAAAACCCAACATACGAAAACTACTTGTTAATAATCAGAGGCTTGTAACACCATACGCAATGCGTGGTGAGAATACTAACACAAAGTGTATAGACAAGATTGCCTACGTTCACCAGTATATAAACAGGAAAGCAGTATCTTCAATGATCGCTAATCTAGTCCAGTGATTTCTTTCTCTACTCCTGATATACTCTCAGCTCTAAGAATATTTGCCTCTATTTCAAATTACCAAATTAGCACAATAAATACTTTGAATTTTTTTTTTAAGTCTACGTATGTTTCCTTAAACGTTTTAAACTCTTTTTACGCATCTAATATATTCAATGATTAGATTTTCTACTAAATTTCCTGCGATCATGTTTGCATAAATAAACTGGTTTGCTTGTGTGTGTGTGTGTGTGTGTGTGTGTGTGTGTGTGTGTGTGTGTGTGTGTGTGTGTGTGTGTGTGTGTGTGTGTGTGTGTGTGTGTGTGTGTGTGTGTGTGTTGAAACGGTCTGAATCACCGTTCAAATTAAGAGATTGATAATTTCAAAAATTGTAATTAAAAATTTAATAATTAAACTATAGGGTTTTAATTTATTTGTATAATGAAACGTTGTAAAGAGTAAAGAAGTCAGTAAAATCTTAAATAAGTATTATTAAGACAAATTAAAAATTAAAATAAAATAAAACTGTAATAACTAACATAATTTGACAAACGGGAGTGCAGTGATAATTTTCTAAGTTCCGAAAAATGCTAACTTGAAAACTAAGCCACGTAGAACTATCACTGACATTTTGAAATGACTAGCAAAATCCAAAAATGAACAATAGTGAAAACTAAATTTAAGAAACTTAAATAACAAAAACGTTAGAGCCATTTTAAAATAATAGGTATTTTTCAGTGTTCTGAAACAGATAACAAAATTATCCAGGTTGAATCGAATACGTTGTCCAACCCGCCAGTACAAGAAAGAAAGCACGGAGATAGCAACGAGCTTAGAGTGGGCGGGGAAGGGTTACATAGCCGCAATAAATACACAAACTAAGTGACCTGTAAGGCAGTCTGTAAAAAATATTATTACGAGGTGCTAACGGTCGTAATGTAGGTCAACGACTAGGACCATAGGCCAGATGAGACCAAACTACCACGTTGCTGCCGTCTAATTCCATCCATGGACGAGGGCTTCAGACGCAGCCTCCGGGACGTGAAAATGGAGAAGGACTTCCATCGACTGACCAGGGATGGCAACTTCCGATGTCCAGGGACCTGGAATCCAGAAAAGAGGACTCTACGGCCAGCATGGAAATCCTTGGCAAGCTATTTTATCTATTTTATTATAATGTCAAATTTAGTAGGTTAAAAATATTAAATTCAAAAATATCAATAAAAATGAATCAATGACTTCACCCTATGTTGAATTTTAAATAAATGTTAAGTTCAGTAAAATTAATTTGTATATTAAAAATGCTTATATAATGAATAATAAATCTTAAATTCACGAAGTGGTTTTGGCCATAAGCCAATCATTTTCAGGAAGACCAGAATTATAGAATTATGCCAATTTTAACATTATTTGTTATAAAATGTGAAATTTACCAATTCAATTTTGAAATCTAAGGATAAAAAATTTTTTATTAGGTTAAATTAGGAAATAATTTTTGTTCAAATATGTAAATGTAGTTAATGAATTATATATATATATATATATATATATATATATATATATATATATATATATATATATGTATATATATATGTATGTATATATATATATATATATATATATATATATATATATATATATATATATAAAGTAGAGAAAAATATATGAAATATCAGAAAAATTTTAATGATTATTTGTGATTTCAATGAAAACAAAGAAATAGTAAAGAGAGATTCAAATGTATTTTAGTTGAAAATATTTTATTTATATTTTAAAAACCAGTAATTAAATGCATTATAAAAACTTATTTCAATTTATCCTGTTGTAACACTCTTAAAAATAAGGTGTTACATATAAATTCATTTATATATTTAATAATTATATCGTCCGAATATAAAAGAAAATTGTAATTCTAGGGTAAGTTTCGTAGCGCCACTAGCGGGTAAAAATGTAAAATATCGTACGAGTTAATAGCTTAAGTTAATAACTGACATCACCCCATGTGACGTAAGCATGGTCTGATATCGCCTGATCCGAAGCACCAATCAAAAAAATTCAAAATAATAACCAATAGTGGGAAATTTCAGTTAGCGCGTCCCTGCAACGACCCCACTTCTCAAAACGTCTCCCAACGAGACGGACGTGATGGCACTTTCGGACGTAACCTAGAAATTTATAAGCTTCCAGTATTCAAAATTTAAGATGTCAAGGCCGGTACCAAATTTATTTAACGCAGAGAAAGAAGAAGTCAGAAGCGATTAATTACGTGTTTCAAATAAATAAAAGTTTATATAATTTTTGTATAAGAGTGCTGAATCCAGGATCGATGTGCAGTGATTAGTGAATCCAAAAGCCATGGGCAATGTTTAATATGTGTTGAAGTGTTTAACAAGTAATGTGCACAACCAGGTATGTTTTAGATAATAATAAAGAAAATGTATTTTAATGTTAACTAAGTTGAATTTAAATGATAAACGGTTAACACATGAACGGTAGAAATTGTCCTTTGAATATTCATTTCTAATAGTTTAATTGGAAATCTTAAGTTACTACCTTTTCGATATATATAAATTTTAAAGTTTAATAAGTAATTAAAAAGTTCGGAATAATAAGCAGTAATTAAAAGATAATTACTCGACACATTGCTGTCTTTTGTTCTACTGTAATTTGTCACTGATTAATAAATTGTATGACTTTGTACTTTTATAATTAAATTCTTATTTCACAAGTAACCTAGAACGTTACAAACTTTAAATTTTCATTTCACAAGTAACCTAGTTCTACCTTCCGAAGATATCAGAAGATCGTTTACAGAAAAACATTATTATGCCTGGCTGAAACGGAGAACTAGGAGCCCCTGGTAAGTAAGGTTAATTAATTTGTTAATTAGTAATTAACACACATTTTTAATAAAGCCCTGATAAATACTTACCCCAGGAAAAAGAGCTTAACTGTTACACTGTGTTGAACAACCAATAAAACTTTTAGTTTTTTCCAACTGATAAATAATGATTATAAAATTAAAGTAGAGTTTTAATTAAATTTCATTAATTAATAATAATATAAAATTCAGAACCTAATGTTTCTTCAAGAAAGTTCTTTCCTGAGAACCAATTTATTGAGCTATACTAACATTTATTTTGCTTTTTTTATTGAAGCCCAGAGACAAAGTCCACTGACAGATCATGTTTAAAGAATACAGGAGCCTTTAAAAAAAGAGGTATCTTAAACATGATCATATTTTGCATGTCCCCTTGCTGTGCTTACAGATCTTCTAAGATGGTAAGATTGTTTGAAAATTTTGTGTGTTCATATTAATAATGTTTCTTTCCAGCTGACTACTTTACTGACAAGTATGACTATAAAAAGACCCAACAAAACATGTTAACCATTTTAGGGGGGTCATACAAACTTTAAGGTATGAGTCAGCGCGAATTGGCTTGCGTTTAGGCGTGGCATATAACGGGTGAACACAAGACAAAATTTAAGAACGCTCGAGGCCACACGAACACGAGAGCGCAACGGAAATAAGAAGGCGGGAATAAAAATAATAAAAAGTAACAACTCCGTAACACCAATAATGTTACGATTTCTAGTACAGAGTAGTAAAGTAGAGTAAGGTGGGGGACGTTGCAGTTTGTGTGTGTGTGTGTGTGTGTGTGTGTGTGTGTTGAGACGTAAATGTACCCTCTTCCAAAGTAAAAAAATAAATTCGATTAAAGTTTTTTTTTGTATTTTAAATTTCCCGAAGTAATACTTGAACTATGCGATATTGAAATAAGCAGGACAGACCGGGTAGCTGAATATATTATCTCCCCGACCAAACGTCAGAGATAAACAAAACTATCCGCCTAAATATCGATGTAAAAAAGCGTTACGCAAGGTAAATTTATAAAATTTTTTAATTACTTCATAATGAATAAATTAGAAAAATATTTTCGAATAAAAATTGGTCAACACAAATTGAAATAAATATAAAACATGAGCCGAGAAAGATAAATACTTAACCAATAATAGAGTAAAATAAAATCTAAGCCACATAATTATATTCTAATAGCCAAACAAATACTTCAATATAAATGTTTATTATTAAAATATGATAGATAAATAGAACATTGATACTTTAATTTAAGAAGTATCAAACGGAAGTGGGATAAATAAAATAGTAATAATAACTAAAGAAATAATAATCGTAGAATCGTCATTAATATCATAAAGTGAACAAATGATAATGGAGTGAACATAATCGTTACAAATAAAATAAAATAAATGTAAAAATAATAGCTATCAAATTTTGTTTTTAAAAGTTTAAAGTGTAAGAGTTATAAAAAAATCGTACGCATAGCAGTGAATCAAGCAATAGGAACAATTAAAAATGTAATTAATACATAATAGTATGGAGAATATAAAAGATGTACGGAAACGTTATTTTCGGATCTTAGATTTCAAAATAAAAATGTCAGAAGAAAGGCAATGCTTGGCTAGTGGCTTTATACTGCCAGGCTACTATAATTCATTGTGAAATTATTTAAAGTTAAAACTATAGTTCGTTATGAATATATAAAGACAAAAAACGAACGAACACTGATTAAAACATAAATTAATAAAAAATAATTTAATTAAATGAAAAATAAAAAGAATACTGTTAATCACAATTAAAGCAGATTGAATGAATACCTAAAATCTAGAATTATCGTAGAAACCCGTCGTTTAGAATTCAAAAATAATTAGAGTAAAATGTAGAAAGGAAGAGATCGAAATATTATGTTTTTTATAGAGCAGGAAAATTAAGTCAGGAAGGAGAGAGTAGAAGTAAAAACCAGAAAAAAAAACAACAAGTAGAAATAACACAAAGAAAAACAAGATACAAAACTTCAAAGACAAAAAAAACAAGAAGAAAAGCTTCCAAGGGAAAATGAAAAACAAGACAGAAAACTTTCTGAAAAGAGATTACAGTTGAAAAAGAAAAGATAGGATATATTTGATGCTTTACCATTTAGATTTAAAACTCTGGAAAAAGCTACAGACCAAAGGACTAGTTAAATTGAAGAGAAAATAAGCACACAGGAGACTTCAATAACAGAATTTAAATATAAACAAGAAACACGGAAGAAACAAATAGACAATAAAGTGAAAATATTTGGTGGATAGTTTAATAAAAAAATTTAAACGGAGATGATAATATCATTAAAGAAAGCGAAAGGAGTACTTTTACACCATTATGCATCCTGCATATCATTGAAGTTATTATGAAGGCATCTTATATGGAATTATAGTTTTGGAGAAACAAGACGGGATTCCTATTGAAGACCCATTTTCTAAAACATTTGAAGATATTGATCCCATGATGAAGGAAGTTTTAAATGGGAAAATACAACAAATGTGTAACAATATTGGCATGACGGACGTAGTGAACTCATTTTAGATAAATATTAGTTAACAAAATTGTAAAACTGTATGTAATGAATCTGATACAATCGAATTTGAAACAAACAGCATTGCTAAGGAGGAGCTAAAATTAAATGCATAACAACATTGTCAAAAAGGTCACCGTTAAATATTTAACAACCAAAACTGTAATCACCAAGTTCTGATGGATTTAAATGTGAGAAAAAAACGTAAACCTGACAAAAAATCAACAAGTACCGTTTTCCATTGTATTTAAAACCACTGTTAAATAAAACGAGCTTCGAAAAATCAGTCTTTAAAAGACTAGTAAAAGAGTCCTCGGAGATGAAATGTTTTAAACAATTATTATTTGTGTAGTTGGATGGCAAAACCTACAAGATAATGTGATATAATGAAAATTTAAAACAACTGAAAGCCACTCAAAAACGAATTCCAGCAAGGAAACATTATCTGATATAGAAAACGCTCAGTGAAATACTGCATAGTGCAGATTAAAATGAAACGTTTTATTTCCTTGACTCAGATTTTTCCTTGCTGTCAAACGTTTCAAAAGATTGCCATTACATAGTTTAATAATAATGAAACTCTCGAAAATTGTAATACTTCTTTCTTTAAATAATATTTGAAATGTGATTTCAACTACTAAAGTACTGATAAAGCTAATTCTACGCTAGGTGAGTTACCTGTAAAGAATTTTATGACCCTGCACACCTGAGGCAATGCCATCACCTATGGGGATGCAACAGGGTAGGATGTCAATCTTTAGAGGGGTAGTTTTATCTTCTTACCCTAAGTTCATGTATTAGTTATAAGCAATTCCTTTGGCAGCCATAATGCCTTGAGACCACAATAAACGTACGCTTTTACAATGCAGGTATGTTGTAAAATAGGCATGTCTGTGTACAGGTAAAATGTTTGTAACTACAGAGAATAGGAAAGTACGGTTGTTGTTTTACATTAATTCAATCACTAGATTCCAGAGTCACCCCTATCGAGGCATCCCTTTAACCAGTGAACGTATTTTTGTTTAATTTCTCATTACGCAATTTCCCTTTTTTGTTTCTACACGTTGACTATGGTGGAAGAGATAACACCTAGCCAGAGGCTCAATTGCAACATTTACTTGTCTTGGGTTACCTCGATTTTTTTGGGGGTTTTTCAAGACCTAGTAATAATTAACGTAGCCAAAATATTTCAGAGGGGCTCGGATACCTTGATCCTTCTCTTGTCTTCCACACAGCTAGTGATTGAACTAATGTTAAAATGATTCCCATTTATTAATATTGAATTAACAGTCTGTGTTACTTGGCTATTCTCTGTATGTGGCTCTCTCAAATATTGAACTACTTTATTGAGACAAAATTATGCAAAACTCAATTCTGAGAAAGAATAATCCAAATGCTTTATTTTTAGTTTTATTGAGAAGCTTTATCATGGTAAAACAGGAAGTAAAGTTCCTTGAAGAAAACTGTTCTAGTAACTCTGCCAGTGGCCGTACTGAGGTAAAGTCGTGCTTCACTTCCGGTGCAACTATTGCTGGAGAACTTTGAACACTTCTATCCTTGTTAGAATCATTTAGCATCAAACCTGTTTTTCAAAATATTTTATCTTGCTCATCACATACAACTTACAAAAATAGTAAAAAAGGCAGAGAAAAACTTCAATTTCTTTTAACATCGTATATTTTTTTTCTTACAACATTGTATAAGTAATACCCTGCATGATTAGGCCCAATAATTACATACCGGATATTCCTTAATTCTAGGCATTTGCACACCATCCCACTGGCCATAATATTGTTTTCGTTTAAATAACACGTAATTGTTTTTTATAATCAATAGCAATTTTTTGTCTTTCATGTTAACCAAGATAAAAGATACTAAGAAAAATTTATTTTAGAAAGTGTTTATCAAACATAATTATAAATCAAATTTACACAACCAGAAATTTAAATTAGTAATTAAAAAATGTTTTAAAATAATATTGGCAGGTTTAATAATATTTATTTATCTAAACGTTAGATACTACAGTTTCAGATCATTTATAATTTCCATTCTTCCTTTTACTATAGAATATGTACGATTAAGGTACATAGGGCCTAATACATTGAATTTAACATTGGTCAAGTTATTTTGGTAAAGATTTTAAAAGTTAAACTTAACTAAAATTTTAAGTGAAAAACCCTTCAGAATAAAATTTGGGTAATTATTGTATTATAATGTTCCTGCCGCTGAAACTTTCGATCAGGTGAGGTTGCAAGCGTAATGTCGTCACTACCAGCAACTATTACTCATGTAACGCTATGATACAGTTATCGGCTTTTAACAGTGGACTATTTAGTTCATTAGTTATCGGCTTTTAACAGTGGACTATTTAGTTCATTTCTTATAGTTTAACTTCTGTAAGAGTTGCAATTTATCTCGAGACAAGCAGTTGAGGAGCTATAAGACCAATAATTAGCTCGTTTTAAAACAATTTAAGTTTTTGCAACCAACTACATACTACCTGCTTTTTTCCATTCTATAAAGCTAAAAATGTGGATATTTTCAGATTGGAAGATTGGAATATACTACCTCTAGTATATTTATGGAAAAGTTGGATAAGCTTCAAAGAAGTATTTTAAAAAGTTTCAATGATACATTGGACTTTACTACTACAAACTACCCGGGGTTATGGCTGTAGACTAGTGAGCTTGAATTAGTAATGTTTTCTAGTCGCCGTATATTCGCTAAAATTGCTTCTGTTGTCATTTTGTTCAATTCTTGAAGTCTTATTTTTGAAGCGCCACGGGTCAGGCGAAACTCCTAAACTCAAATTTTATGTCAGACTTATCAAAATGTGCTTAGTTCCCCCAATTAAGCTTTAATTGCCCTAAGTTGGTGGATGCTTAGGGAGAAACATTTTGGGCTTCCCACCAAAACAAAATATTCAAATACATTTATACATAAAAGTACTACAAATTCTAAACAGAATTTTCCTCTAAACATATTTCTGTAAGTTATTGTTTTTGATACGTTTTATGACGCAGCCATCATCACTTATATGTTCTTCAAACTGACATCCGGAGTACAGGAATACTATACGTTTGAACAACATATGTTGGATCTGTTGACGGTGGACGCAACAATAAAACAGATAATGTAATTTTATCAGAGGATGCGTTTATTGAACGAAAAGTAGTAATCCAATACTTTAAGAATTTACACTAGCTGTGAAAAAGTTAATTGCACAGTTTACTGCTGAAAATATTTCCGAAGCAACAATAAAATTTTAAATAAAGTAAAGAAAGAATATATGTTTTCCCAATGTAAATGACTTCGTTGTAGAGTTGATTTAATTTTTAATCATAGATATAGAAGTTAATACATCAAATAAAACCATTTAAAGAACACTAACAAAATATCCAAGCAGTTTAACCTGATTCCATTAAGTGATACAAAAATAAACGATTCTTTGGTAGGTAGAAATTAGGACTTCAGAGAAAAAAGATTCATTATACAAAAAAAAAAAAATGTTTCAACATATGATATCTATCAATAGACATGTATACATATTTACACTTATTAAACATCGAATATTTTACCAAATTTTTCATTTTTTCTAATCTTTTTGAAATAAAAAACTACATAATATACATATAAAAGTCCTTTGTTTACAATATGCTGACATATTGTCTTATAATATTGATATGCAATAATATTTCCTCAAAATATTTTACATCAGGAGTTGTTTAAAAGCACTAACCTAATAAATTCTTAAAGATAAAGACTAAACATTGTATACAGTTAATATATTACACTTAATATATCTAATTAAATTACAATTGAATGTTTATTTTGAACATATAGAACATATATATAGATCACGTGATAAACATTAGTTAATTAATTGACGGGTCTGAAATATTCGACTATTACATATACGTATTCACATGTTTTTATGCTAAAAATATTGTGCAAGTGTACAATAAGCTTACTTATATTTATTACAAAATGAACAACAGATAAATATTATTAGTAATTGCATAAAATATTATATTCCTAATAATCACATAGTTACTCAAAAACTTTGTCTTATTTAAATAATTTGAAATTACTTGAACTTTAAAATTATTTATTTTTTAATAAATATATAAAAAGTCAACTATTTTTTTCAATAGTTTTTCTTCTACATTTAGAAAAAGATTGATACTTCCAAATATTTATAACCGGATAAAATTATAAATACATTGGATATAAGGAAAGTAAAAATTTAGTAAACAGCAGGGAAATTATTGTTTTACAGATGGTAGCACTGCAATGAATATGCTTATAGGCCTGCCTGAAACAGCTGGGTTATTATGGCGACCCATGTTCAGTTCCGTTTCGTGTGAAATCCCTGGTTGGAATCTGTTAAACAAATCCAGTGCTACTTATAACGAGCAAAGGTTTGTTGTCTTGAGAAGCAATTTTTGTAGTAATGACAGTTATAGATAGAATTCCCTAAATGTACTTACATTAGGATCATGAGGGTTATTGGCAGTTGTTTTTCTTAGAAATTTGTTTAATAATATAAAGATTTGGCGACAGACACATTTATTCTTCGCCGAAAACCCCAATTAAATTTTATCAACATTTTCGTTTTTTTTAGATGTTTTACCTTCCCGCGAGAAATGCCTATACAGAAGCGTTTAGTCAACAGTAATGGTGATTATTAACTATTCACGGTCATGTTTAGCTACTTATACTCCGTTTGCAGACCACTGGTTATGCAATAGTACAAAACTACATAAAACGTTCCCTACATTTTACTCAACTCAAGTTCCTAATATCCAGCGTATTTAAAAAGGGCCGATCAAAGATCAGCTAAATAATCGAGTAGTGGTTTTGAACCTGAACGTCACCAAGTGGGGGCTCTGCACTGAGTGAGTGACGGTGTTGAAAGTTATGGGAAAACCTTTTGGCTTTCACCAAAAGTCTATCAAACACTTTTATTTTGACACAGATTAAATTTTAATCAAAGTCAAATTACAATACATTTTAAACTTATATTCAATATTCATTAGGCACTTAAAAACATTGACCACACACAAACGAACATTTATAAGAAAATTGATATTACAATTAGGTTTATTAAGTGGATAATGTTAAAAATTAAAAATTCTTATTTATAAAGAGCTTTGCAATATTTTGACAGATCTTTCTGCTTTGTTGTTAGGTTAATTTTTATAAGTCTTTCCTAACTACTCCATATAAATGACTATAATGGCTGGCGTATTAGACAAAGTACAAGTTATATAAAAGTTAATATCAGTAGACGTTTGAAGGAGATAAAGTTGAAGTTTCATATTTACACTAATTTAGCCCAGGGAAGTTTATATCGCGCTCTCCAACACTCCACTCACCACAGTATCCCTGGACGATGACGTATCCTAGAGGTCGCTTTGCGGAACGCTTATTTTCACTCCGTTCTTCACAGGCGTCAAGCTGCTCTCTTTCACTTCGCTCGACACTGTGATGTTCGACCTCGACGTCATAGCGGTGACGGAGTGATCAGCTTTACTAACCAGAGGCCCTGTTTCCCCTGCTTCGTCTTCAGGTGCGGCACCGTGATAAACAATTGCCGTGGTTCCTTTAGCTGGACGTGATCTTTCAGAACCTCCTCGGTTGTTTCTCCTAGGAAAAACGCTGTTCTCTAGATGAAGCGTGGCGTTGATGTCTTTGCCAGCGGCGCAGGTGCACGCTTTAAGGAAGCTCTTCTTAAAGTTGTCACTCAGGAATGCGTACAGGATCGGATTCATGGCGGAATTAGAATAACTGAGGATGCCTACTAATAGGAAAACTGTTATGACGAATTGTGACTGGCACTGTTTCGGAGGCGTGTAAATGAGTGCCACCTGTGTTATCCAATAAGGGAGCCAACATACAACGTAGACGGTGATTACGGTCAAGACCAGTTTGGTCACTTTACGGTGGGACTTTTTCTTCTCCTTAGATTTATTTTTCGGTCCAACCGTTCTGAGTTTCCTAATAACCAGCACGTAGAAACACAATATCAGGACGAGAGGGATCGCAAAACCGAGGATGAACGAGTACAAAGTGAAAGCAGTTTGGCCACTCAGGTTTTCCATCTCCGGCCAGATGATGTTGCAGCTGTTCACGTCGTTATTTTTCATGATGTTGGCGTACATGAAAACGGGGATCATGAGGAACGCACTAGCCGTCCAAGCGGTGAACGATATAACTTTAGATATGAGGGGCGTCCTCATCTTAGGCGCAGATATCGGATGGCATACAGCCACGTACCGGTCAGCGGACATTATGGTCAGAAATATGCTGCTTGTGAACTGATTTATGCTGGTTGTAGTCATGTATATCTTGCACATTATATTGCCGAAAGGCCAGAGCTGCAGCGCCATAGTGGTTATCAGGAATGGTATTCCGATAAGGAAACATTCGTCGGCGATGGCCAGGTTCACGATGTACATGTTGGTGACCGTCTGCATCTTGGAGAAGCGAAGCACCACATATATCACCAGAGAGTTGCCGAACAGCCCGACAACACAGACGATCGCGTACAGCACTTGCGTTATGGTGTACAGCATTGTCTGGCTGGTGTTGCCACAGAACGATGTATCGTTTCCGTTCGTCATGTTTCCGTACAAAGAGTTGTTATATAGTTCCAGGTCTTCGGGTAACCAGGAGTTTGTTGGGAGCGCTGCGTTGTAATCGGAAGACATTTTCCAAATTAATTGTAAACCAGGCGTGGGTGAATACAATATAGTAATTATATTATTTACAAAGCGACGCAGTGCGCTTGTGTACGCAACGCCTTTGTTGAACAACGTTACTAGAATAGTAGCCGCACCAGTTACGTTCAGTCATTTTCTGAAATTTTATTCTAAACTGTTTAATAATGTCAGTGTATAGCGTAAACAAACTTTTAAAGTATTTCACTCATTTGTAAATAGTTTTTTTTATTAACAGTTTGTTAAATCAAGTCTTTGACCTGGAATAAGTGCAATTCGAAAACCTTGTTCTCATTTTGTTCTGTGTCGTATAAAGTAATTACTTTTATAATAATTAAATAATTAACATAACTTTTGTTAATGCGTTAGGGAGACATTTACCAGAACTGTTTTTAATGTTATTTTTTATAGTACTAATTTTAGTATTGTGAATATAAAAAATTTTTTAAAAAGTATTTTATTATGGTGTTCACATAAAATTAACACTAGGCTGAACTAAAAACTTTCAGTTATACAGTTTACTCTCAGAATGTTCATTGGAACGATATTATAAATGCTTGAAACAAAACGTCGTTTTATCGAAAACTGTAGAGCAAGGGACGATTGTACGGTTATGAGTAGGTCGTTTCATATGCTGTCCTTTGGTCTCTGCAACAAAATAAACATTTGAATTAATTTCTTTTTATAGTATCAAATGATACATATGATATTTATGCACTTTAAGGAATTAATTTAACCTAGTGATGGACGATTGTAAGGGTCCATTTAATCCTAACTGTGAAACTCAAGTAAATTAATTAATCATGTTTACACTCACAGAGATTATTGTTTAAATAATAAATGCGTTTGACTTGCGAGTCAGGTACAACTATCTATTTATACAGGCAAAGTTTCATTAACGAGTACATTATCTTCTTTAAGCCCACAATAAATAACAACACAATTAAAAATACCAGCAATAATATGAACAGGTCATAAATAAAAATAGCTACAATAAAATTTCTTATGCTTAAAAAACATTACATAAACCCCTGAAATGAGTAACGTCAAAAATGTTTTTAATAATAATAACACAACAATTACAAACTATTACATATTTAAATGTTACGAAAACATGAAAACGCTCCCCCCCCCCAACCACTACTACAGTTACAATCACAAGCCAGCAATATAATGCATTTAAAGTTACAACATAGCCAAATTAAATCGAATAATCATTACAAAACCATGAGACAAATTTCAAATAATTAAAGTAATCTTGACTAAGTATGTTTAAGTTTTTAATAAGTGGTGTATAAACGTATGTCAATATTTTAGTGTCCTCCTTATAATAAGTAGCATTCTTCTGTAATATGGATCATCTCAGAAAAAATATTTCGTTACATGGTTTTGTATTTTTTCTGAGATGATCTGTATTAAGTTACAGAAAAATGCTATTAGGGAGGACATAATAAAATTTAGAGAGGATATTAAACAAAATAAACACGTTTCAACACCGCTTATTAAAAACTTTAAAATATTTAGTCATGATTAGTTAATTGAAAAGTGGTAGGTTGTTTTGTAAGGTTAATGTCATATAATTTGGGTATTTCATAACGGTAAACGTATTTTATTGCTGGCTGTAATTTTTTAATTGTATCTGTAGCAGTAGTTAGGGGTTTTCATGTTTTCCTTACGTTTAAATATGTAATAGTTTGTAATTGCTATGTTATTATTATTAAAAAATGTGTTTGACGTTACCCATTTTAGGGGATTATATAATGTTTTTTTAAGTATAAGAAATATCATTGTAGCTATGTTTAATTGGGATCTATTGTTAGCATTATTGGTAAGTTTATTTGTGTACTTGTGTATTGTAGGCCTGATGGAAACAGGTACCTGTTATTGAAACGTTGCCTGTGTAAACAAATAGCTGTACCTGACTCGCAAGTCCACAGCATTTATTATTTAAATAAAGTAAATATATTTTTAAGTCTAACAGAATTTCGGATTTACCAATTAATTGTTGTCAATTGTAAAAATGGATTCAAATGACTTCTTTAAATTATGACTGCTAACATATTTCCAATATTGTAAAGAATAAACATATAACTTATTCATTGCTGGTTGACATTCTCATAGGGTATATATAATCCATTCTTATCGGATAGACATTCTTATACTACTTGACAACAGTTCCTACTTGGCAAGCAGACTTTCTTAGCAAATAGATATTCTTAGCGGTTTAATTTTTAGTTGGTAGACATTCATAGTGTGTATGCATTCTTATTGGGTAAAAATTAGCAGATTGACAAACATATCGGGTATAAATTTCAATTTATTGATATTTTCAGCCTAATTAAATAAAAACTTTATTACCAAGTGGGCATCTAGTTTCTTTGCATTAAAGGCGAATACGCGATTGTGAAAATGTGCCATTCAGAAAATGTTGCGACAATAGTTACAATCTATGATTCCCTTCCACTGACAGTGGAAATTAATCCTACTTAATTTTCATTAATCGATTCTTATCTTCAGCAAGTATAACAGTGGTCTACCCTCTAGTCAAATGAATATAATGGACATATTTCAAAAGTAATTCCCATTTATCTTCAACATAGTGAACATTTATTTCTTAATAATACATTTCTTAATATTTCTTAACATTGAAGTAAATCAAAAGTATTGAGCTCTCTGATTGTAAGCAGAAACATTCCTAATTTTTTAAACATTGATTTGCTTATAGATAATTTTACAGTTCTATGTGATCATAAATTAAATACCTTTCAAAATATCTATTCCTCTTTCAACTATCATTATTTAATTTGTAATATATTTTATAAAAACATTCGATTACAGCAACACTAAAATTGGGAAAATCAAAATGAAAACACTTCATTTTTATGTTACACTTTGCCTCTCCCAAGAGACGACCCCAGTTAATTACAGAACGTGAACCACGGTGGTAATTAGTTAGAGCAAACAATATTGATGGAAACTCTACGCACCACTGTTAAACTGAATAGCAGTGTACTTCCCAAACAACACAGTAGAAAGTTTATACAAGTTTTGGTACTATTACTAATAAATTTTTTTCTGCCCCAAGTAGCGAAAAGTCCTTTTATTTAGCGGGGAAATTAATAGATAAGCGGTAACGTCATTTTGGGATATAGAGTTTTACATTGTACAGTATTTAAATGGAGATCTGTATACATAAAAGGACATGTCCCAACTCCTAATCGACAGATAGAGGAAGTTGTTATTTGGATAAATATTTAGATTATGTGGTTTTATAACATAGGTTTGTACTAAGAAACTGGTTTGGCAAAATGTCAACTTACAATAGTAAAAATTGCAATACTTCATAAACATAAAGTGTTTACTTCGGAGACTCAGGCTGAGTCTTCTGAAGCTAGAAAATAAGACCAATTTAATACGATAGTTGACTGGCAAGTATTATAAGTAGGGTTCTTCTGTAAGAACATTTAAGTAAGTGATGAGTGAATACAAGAAAAAGCTTAGCTGAAAAAAAATTATAAATATATGTAAACATAGATAAAATATTAGTTTTTTGTGTGTTTATGTAGTTTATGTATGTATATGTATATATATATATATATATATATATATATATATATATATATATATATATATATATATATACATATATATATATATATATACATATATATATATATATATATATATATATATATATATATATATATATATATATATAGGTGTGTGTGTGTGTGTGTGTGTGTGTTTGTAGGCGTGTGCATGTATGCATGCGTCTTTGCGTGCATGTGTTTGTTTCCATGTCGAGCGAAACAGGTGGTACAGAATATATATATATATATATATATATATATATATATATATATATATATATATATATATATATATATGTGTGTGTGTGTGTGTGTGTGTGTGTGTGTTAATAATGGTGTTATGTTTTCTTGTAATATAGTTAAATATATAATGTATTATAATTAATTATATATATATATATATATATATATATATATATATATATATATATATATGCTGATACGTATTGATAATGTTATTATGTGGAGTACATCTGTTCATTCTGCAGTGCATGAAATCGCAGTTTCTACGATTTCCTAGGGAAATAAAGAAGCAAGGGAGACTTAACAAACGCGATGATACTTTGAATTTTCCTTCAGTGTGGAAGTGTTATCGATAGGTTATATCGGTAGAAAGGTTAACAAAAAGAAGGAATGTGAGTAATTGTTTGGCACAGGTGTGTGTGGATTGACGTCAATGTGTGAAGTGACGTCAATGGGCGTGGCTACATTCCTCTATATACAGGAGCAGAGTTATCTGCGCTCTTCACTCGCTCTTCAACTGCGGTTAGGTTCACCTGGTCAATGCTACAAGAGAAATGCAATTTCTCAGAAATGCACAGCAGAATGAACGGATGTACTCCAGATAATAACTATTCATCATCATCATATATGATGAAACTGGCAATGTGTATTTTAATATCTTGGTATATATATATATATATATATATATATATATATATATATATATATATATATATATACCAAGATATTAAAATACACATTGCCAGTTGTGTAAATTATGCAGAGTAGGGTTTTTATAAACATTTTATTTTGAAAATCATTTTATTTATTTGTTGTTAGTAAATACTTTATCGTCTAAAATATTAATGAATTTTTATTTCATTATAAAATACAAATTCCAATAACAAAACGTGTTTGGATAATGTTATAAAGAGCAGCTGTGCATCGAGGAAAACAAGTTATAAAGAATGAAACCCAGAAGTAAGAACCGAATTTTTTTCTAATATTTTTATTACTTTGGATTTACTATGAACATTCTACTTTTAAAACGTTTTATGTTAGCGACCAGCTGATGAAGACTTGCATTAGTCTGTTTCTTTTTATATATTTATATAGATCGCTTATATAAAAATAATATAGATGAACGTCAATTATTTTATAATATAAATGGCAAAAACCATAAGAAAAGCTATTGACCTGTTTAATCTTTCGCCATGTTGACTCATTAAAACTAGGTCGAATACTTTGTACATCAAAAATTAATTGCATTTTTCAATACCTTTTATTAGCACACACCCTCCTTTTATATACCTTGTGCAAATTATCAATATTCAATAAAATACGTTTTTATTCATCCATTAATGTTTAAATATATGTTTTTTGACCTGTAGTCGAACATTTGATGTTAATACAGTTTTTTAAGTTATTTATTATTTCATTAAATTTTAGAAAGTATGTCTCTGATTCGAAATGAATGACTCCATGTTTAAAATACTGCACTTTGGCACTCAGTCAACTTTTCAGTAGTTAGAAATCAATTACTCAAAAATGAATATGAAATTAAAAGAGATAGGTTCTTTGCAATAACGCAGAATTACAAGAGATGGATAGATTGAGAAATTATACACCACCACCAACTTCATAAATTAGAAACAAAAAAAATATAGTGAATAAATAGTAACAAGCAAGAATAATAGTTAACGCCATGTACTGTATTGTGAGGGAAATCGGAAATTGCATGGAATTTCACTTTCTTTTTTACCACATAATATTGTGATTCTGTTTATATAAATATTTATATGATTATAATTATAAAATAGAACGTATCTAACATAAAATGTTTCTTGGTTGACCTCAGTTAGAATTTAATTTAATTTTTTTATATTAGGCCTACTTGTTTATTTTGGCTCTTCTCTGTATGTAGAAAAATAACAACAAAATTGTGTTTAAGCTCGTCAATATTTTCAATGGAAAAACAGAGTATTTGGCTAACTTTAGCGATGTTTATGCAAAATAAGTGATATGTTAACGTTACATAATTTTATAACTGCGATTTAGTATTACTTTAAGTGCATAAGTTGTGCATTAGATGACACAAGTTTATGTGGACAAGTTGTGAATTAGGTGACACGGTTTTAAGCGAAGAAGTTTCGAAAAAAGTGACACAATTTTATGTTCAAAATGTTCGCATGGGGTGATGCAAGCTTAAATGCATAAGTTGCACATTAAGTAATAATAATTTAAATGCAGAAGTTACTGACTAAGTGACAAAATTTTAAGTGCATAAGTTGTGCATTAGATGACGCAAGTTTAAGTGCACAAGTTGTGAATTAGGTGACACAATTTTAAGCGAAGAAGTTTCGAAAAAAGTGACACAATTTTATGTTCAAAATGTTCGCATGGGGTGACGCAAGCTTAAATGCATAAGTTGCACATTAAGTAATAATAATTTAAATGCAGAAGTTACTGACTAAGTGACAAAATTTTAAGTGCATAAGTTGTACATTAGATGACACAAGTTTAAGTGCACAAGTTGTGACTTAGGTGACACAATTTTAGGCGAAGAAGTTTCGAAAAAAGTGACATAATTTTATGTTCAAAATGTTCGCATGGGGTGACGCAAGCTTAAATGCATAAGTTGCACGTTAAGTGACAATAATTTAAATGCAGAATATACTGACAAATGACAAAATTTTAAGTGCAATAGTTGCGCATTAGGTGGACACAAGTTTTAATGCACCAGTTATGCTTTTTAAAACGCAATACTATATCCACAAGAAGACCATTAAGTGACACAAGTTTAAGTGGACAGGTTGTGCTTTAGGTGGCACAGGTTTTAATGCACAAGTTGTCCAACACAAGTTGTGTTAATCACAAGTAGACCAACACAAGCTCAAATCCCTTTAAATCAATTTTTCAAATTGACTATTTCATGCTATTACTTATTAGCTTTTCGTTATGAAACATTTGTAGTACTTCAGGTAAAAACCCGTGTTTGATGTTTGCTATATGTAAAAGTAAATTTTTCAAAATATTTCAAATGACAGGCATGGGTCTTTATGATATTAAAAATAACATGGGACCAGAAATTATTGATATTTTAATAAACAAGCTTCGTGAAAATATAATTTAATACTGGTACAGTAGATACAACTGAATATAAAGAATGCCGTACAATTATTATCAGAATAGATTCTAGCTACCCTCATCCACCTGGAATTCTAATACTTAACCGTTAACTAATAATTTAAACAATTTGAGTTGTTCTGAATAACATTTGTACTATAAAGTATACAAAGTAACATATCTGCATGACTTCTATTGAGGTCAACAATTATCAACTACTGAATCAACAATTATCCCGGGTAGTGCAAGAGGAGAATCGGTATTTATTCTCAGAATCACAGTGATTAGTTAAAGTCTATTTTGCAGAATTAGTTAGAGTCAGAATGCAGATTCCTATTAAAGTTGGTTTTGCAATTTAATAAGTGTCAAGAGTAATTTTCTAAAATTTGTAGGAATCTATATTGGAGAAATAAGCATTTTCCATGGATAATTTAATGTTACATATTTTGAATTATGTAAAATGTATGAATTTTATTTGGCATTCTTTGAAGTAAAATTAATTAAAAGGATGACAACAAAAGTTGTATATAAAGAAGTTGTTCAATAACTAAATGTTTACAATGTTTAGCTACAATCAAGAATGACAATCTTATTTTCTCAGAAGGAAGCAATTTATTTTTATTATTTTAATCTAAAAGTATTTTTTAAATTATTATTATAAACAAATAAAACTTAACACTAAAACAAATATTTATTTCTTCTTCCATAATATAATTGTCGTAGAATACCTTACTTGCTTTATTTAACATTTCAATTACTTTACAATTTTGTCATTTAATGACCGTTTCTAAACGCAACTTCTACAGGTAGTCCTAGATCAATTACAAACAGGGATTTTTTGTAACTATTTATGCGAGACCTGGAAACTTATGATCAATAATAGTTCTACTATTATTATGAAGAAATATTTTGGCTCTCCTGATCTGAAAGAATCTTTGATTTGCTCACGCTAAAATCGTCACGCTGAACACATACATATATAGGCTATATAGGGCTATAAAATATACGTATAATAACCTATATGAGTACACATTATGTGCTCTATGCAAAAATTAAAGATTTAATTAGGAAAACATGATTTTATTCAACAGTTGCTTCTTTATTACAGGTTGTGCGTGCTTGTAGCAAAGCTGTTTAAACAGTTAGGTTATGTTACTTAGTTTATAGTGGTTATACAGAGATTTATTTAGGTTACATGAAAAATTGCTTCAATCGATTAGAAATGTTGAACAGTCATGATTCAATACCTGGATTTAAATACACCTATACTTAAAATATGATAATTCGTAATGCACACTCGATATCACTTGACTCTCTCAAAACTAGAAAACATTGTGGTACACCAAATGATCTTACAGGGTTTAAAAAAGTCCGGGCATAGCTAATGTTAGTAAAGTCAAGTTTATTGTCAAAAAGAATTTTTGTTTCGTTTGCGTTTCAAACAAATGTAACGGCCTGCTTAATTTTTGGCTCAACAATGTGACATATATAATAATACTTTTACTTATTTATTTATAACTATTTGTACTTTACATATGTTACTTAAATATGACTCTAAAAAGGTTGATCTCTTATGGATAGCCCTAGCTATTAATGTGTAAACTATTACTGAAATGTTAGGTGATTTTATAATAAATTCATCTACATTCTTTTATGGTCACGTCGTAAAACTAGAAGATGGTAATGTTTCGTCATGTGAGACGAAGATTAATCTAACAAGGGTGTATAAGAGAAGCTCCCTAACAAATACTTTTATTTGGCTAAAAGAAAATTTTGCTCAGATAAGTTGTGGGTAAATCATCTTATAGCTCGTCATCAAAGACGTTTAGTTAAGTATTAAGGTGATATTTTTGGAGGAAAATAAGCAAAACAATTTAGACTTTAAATGAATGTGAGGTTTAGTTGAAGTGACCAGAAAACTACAGACAGTAATATAGTTATAGCTATGCAAAGAACTTGGTCATATTTACGCGCAGAACGTGGTTCAGTTGCAACTTATAGTACAGTCATGTTCAGATACAACTGGAATTTTTGCGATTACAAAAATAACGGCATTCGTCTCTGATGTTAAAAAAGTAAAGTTATTATTCCGTAAGAAACACTCTATGAATAATACGATAGAAAGGGTAAGCTATAGAAAAGACTTGTAGTACAATGGTGGCTTGCATGGGGAGTGTGGTTCTATTAACGAGTAATTTGGTCGTATAAGAGTTTCTATAAGCTACAGGGTCACAATTCTTCATTACCAAACACAATTTTATTTACTATGACTTTTATTAATAATCTGTATTATTTATTATAAAAGTGGGGCTAAACTATGTATAGAGCAAAATATGCTCTCACCGCAATATTTTTCATTCTACATTTCGATTGAAATCCTGTTTAGAAATGTTAAGAGAAAAGGAGAAACATATTTTCATTTCGAATTTTTATTAATACCTACTCTTAACTTTGTCAACATCTGCATACTCAAAAAAGGTTTCAGAGCTCCTATGTACTTAAAGTATTTTACAGTACTGAATTGTCAATTCTCTAAAGTTTTTTCAGACCGGTTTCACTCCCGAAAACCGGGGTTGCGCTATTTGTATGATCCCCACCTGCTACTTCGATGGTACCTCATTACTAGGGGTATACCTTGTTGGTAGGTTTATATTTATTCTTCAGATATTACTGTTATTATTAAAGGATGTATAATATTTTATCTTTATTAGCTAAAGTGGTTCTGTCGGTAGGTTCGTGATTTCAACGATACAAAAATAATATTATTGAAAGAAAAGAAATATTTTTCATTGACTTGATGTTTGTTGATGGTTATTTTAGAACGAGAATAGGTTTATACATAAAACTAATAATAAACTATTGTTGTTAGCCATTTCTATTACCTATAGCTAATAATTAGTGAAATAGATATTCTAAACATAAAGTCCATATTAAAAATATTTCAAAGACGCCATTCACTTCGTGTTATGATACGATCATCTCTGCTCTCTTTTAACATCTATCAATCTATGATAAGACATTTCCTGAGAGCATTTATCGATTACCTAGGTGTAAACCGTCAGGCGATCATATTTTTCTCTCACATTGTAAGATATCTTGTATGATACTACTTAACATCTTCTTTACATAGCGTAGTAAATAGTTACAGGCTATTTATTATATGATAGCCTCTATACCCTGTATATTAAATTATTCACATATACATAGTATGGCTTTCACATAGTTAAATACATAAACTGACATAAATCCAAAATTAATAATTACATGAACATTGCATGGCTTTGACATAGTTGAAACATAAAATAACATAAATCCGATATTATTGTTTACATAAACATAATATCGCTTTGACATATTAGAAACATGAATTAACACAAATTCTAAACATAGTATCACTTTTAGATAATTAAAAACATAAACTGACAAAACTGATATTATGGATCACATAAATATGGTATGGCTTGGACATAGTTAAAACATAAACAACATAAATCCGATATTATTAATAACATAAACATTGTATAGATTTGGCATAGTTAAAACATAAACTGACATAAAACCGATATAATAATTCACATGAACATAGTTATGACTTTGACATAGTTAAAACATAAACTAACATAATTCCGATATTATTAATCACATAAACATAGTATAGTCATGACATATATAGTTAGAAACATAAACTAAAATAAATACGATATTATTAATCACATAAATATAGTATAGCGTTGATATAGTTAAAACATAAACTGATATAATTCCGATATTATTAATCACATAAACATAGTATAGCCATGACATATGTAGTTAGAAACATAAACTAAAATAAATACGATATTATTAATCACATAAATATAGTATAGCGTTGATATAGTTAAAACATAAACTGATATAATTCCGATATTATTAATCGCATAAACATAGAATAGCTTTGATATAGTTAAAACATAAACTGACATAACACCGTTATTATTAATCACATGAAAATAGTATGTCTTTGACATAATTGAAACATAAATCCGATATAATTATTCGCATAACATAGTATGACTTTTAGATAGTTAAAACATAAACTGACATAAAACCGTTATTATTATTCACATAAAAATAGTATGGCTTTGACATAATTGAATCATAAATCCGATATAATTATTCGCATAACATAGTATGACTTTTAGATAGTTAAAAACATAAGCTGACATAAAACCGATATTATTAATCACATAAACATAGCATGGCTTTGACATAGTTAAAACATAAAATAACATAAATCTGAAATTATTATTCGCAAAAACATAGTATGGTTTTGACATAGTTAAAAACATAAACTAACATGAGACCGATATTCTCCGTTAAATATGCAGAAAACAAACAATTACTGAAATAATTTGAAAACCTGTTGATTACAGAAATATGTCGTTCAAGAGCTGTCTTTAACCTTTGCCATACGTGAGACATATCAATGTTTAATCTCTCTTTTTCCATCTCCACTACAAAACGGACTCTAATTATCCTGTACTTGTCATTCAAAATCTTTACTCATTATGTTCAAGGTCAAGCATTACTTGCTCAAAATATTTGCTAGTTTTTTCATAATTTTTATTGAATTCAGTTTTACAGACGTGTAGGCTAACTGTAAAATGAAAGATATGAAACACATAATTTTTATCGTTTATTATTAGCTTAAAGAAATAACAATAACCCTTGCTACAAATATTTAAACACCCTTGTTATTAGCAGATTCTTCCATAAAATACGTAGTTATTATCAATAACTTCTGAAGTTTGATTCTGTAAATTGTTTACCTGAAATATGAGTCACTATGGACCACTCGTTCTCTCCCTTATGGAGTCTCATGAGGTCCTGATTCACCTAACAGAAACATTTCATAACTAGTAAGTGATTTTATTCCTTTCTTTCATATTACAGAAATACAAATAAGGCACCCTTGAGGGAAGGTATGTTATCCTATTATATATTTTGATGTAGTTATAAGAAATTATATATATATATTCTTTTTAACAACCGTCAAATACTATAAACAATCATTAATCATTTTTTTACCCCTAAAAAGATATAAAAATATCAGACGCATCACGTTACTTGTGAGAAAAAAATTTATTTTAAGAAGATAAAAAACAAGAGGGAAATAGACAAAGCAAACTTAACACGTAGAAAGCGGAGAGCGTCATTATACCTCGACTGCAGCACATTAAGTACTGTATACTTATTTAGTTTTCGTTTGTTATCTTTTCAAGTTAAATATGACTTTCTTTTGTTTCTTGCCTCGCCATGTTTTTCTTATAATCTGCCTAAAGCAGTGAAGCAGTAGAGCTTTATATCATGTCTTGAAGCTCGGTCGCGATCAATACAAAGTGTCCCCTTGTTTTTACTTTGTTCCTGCTAAATCTCAGCAGAAGCCGTTTCAAAATATCAGATTTGACGTTCCCTAAAAGCATTTATCGATTGGTTGACTGGAACAATGTCCATCGAATAAATCCATTTATACTTTTGTAAGGATGAACAAACAATTCACAGTTGATTGCTCCTAGCATTGACATTACGTAGAATTTGTGACTAAAGATTAGAATAAACCTAAAGTTTTCTATATTCTGAGTGAAAAAAATAGAAAAATTAAAATGTAAAAGCTCGGCATTTATTTAAAGTACACTTTAAAAATATATTTTTTGCTACTTGATACGTAGTACTAGTAAAACATACTCAATATTATTTCCAATTTACTAATTATAGAAACTGATACTTTTATTAAGAGTCCAATCATGTTACAGAGGACAGAGCCACTCCAATCGACTACACATTCTGTTCCACGCAGTTTATTCTGAACGAAACAATACAGTCCCGCATTGGTTTACTAATAAGTTGATCTTGTTTAAAAGGGCACATATATTTGTGTTTAATAATATTAACATTTTAGACGACGGATTCCTGACGAGTAGTAGGTGTTACACATAGCCACTCATTGTCTTTAACATCTTCTTGATTTTTGTAAGGTTGTATTGTATGTATTCACATTTTAACACAATATTATATTCCTGATATAATCATCTTTGTTTTTGTTTGGAATATTTGTAAACATTTGAATACATTCTTCTACCACTCCTAACATCAAAATATTATTTTTCGTCAACGCATTTCAGATTAACTCCATTATTATAATTTTAAAGTTTAAACAGTACAACGAATCATATTGTTTTGATGTTAGAAAGACAGAAGTATGTGTTCAAATGTGTAAAAGTGTTAAATTGGTTTCAAGAAATTCAGTAGAAATGAAACGATTACAGGTTTTTTTTCGATTGAAATGATACCACGTGAAACAATAATTAAAATAATATTGTTATAGCACCCCCGATAGACGTATTTAAAACTAATTTACCAAGACGATAATTTTTAAATATAAATTCATTACATAGAATTGATAGGATTTATTATATCTTGAAAATAGTGTAAATTATCAATTCACCATGTTTTGTGTATATGGATGATGAACTTCTAAAATAGCCCACGATCTAATACTTGAAAACATCTGCAAAACCTCTAAAAATGAAACATAATTTGTCTCAACGCTAGACAAACGTGTTCTGGATGTTTTGAAGCTGATACGAACCGGAACTTATTTCTTGTTGTTAAGTAACAAATGAGTTTAAAACCGTGTTTCCATTGAGTCCATCTAATCGTTTAGTGATCAGATCACTAGTACAAAAATCATTTGGTTTTTAATTTTAGCTATGCTCAATAAAGGTGGTATTTTTGTGATTGTAAATGTACTAATAAATACTTAAAATAACATTGTAAGTATAGTTTACCATCGTATATAACAATTTTATGTTTGTCTTCGCTTCAAAAACACAAAATGTTCTACAGTGATTTGAGTAAAACACAAATTTGAGCAAAATGTTTCACTCAAAATAGCTATAATTCCTCCCATTGCGAAATCTCTTGTTTTTAGATATCACATTTAAGGAGATAATTTTGCTGTACCAAGTTGCATACCAGAGGGACGATAAAGCTGTAGGAACGGCTAGCCGACTGTTAATATACTTAGGCTTCTACTATTTGCTACGTAGCTTTCCATTGTCGTGTAAAGCCAGACGGAACAGTTACGTGCCAAAATTATGACATTTTAGAGCTCATTTACTATGTGTATGTATTTTCCAATGCACTAGAGCTAGGGAGTGAGAATAAAACTCTCAAATCTCTTCTAAACTCTACGATAACGTGAAATCAATGAGTTGAAAATTAATCAAACCATGTATATTCTAAAAGTAAACCTAAACGTAAAATGAACTCCGAACGAAGGTTCATGTCGTTCCTTAAAACGAAAAAAGAAATTTTTTAGGACAAGTGAATATTTATGAGAGTAATTTAGGATTAAAAGTAATTATAAAAATATGCTCATAGCATTTTAGTTAGTTGTCAACTACCTTCAATTGTACCTCTTTTAGGTAATTTTCAAATCGTAAATAATTGCAGTAGCTTGCTGAAAAGCAAACTAGAGTGTAAAACTAACAGAGACGGAGTGTTGGATGACATGGTGAAACAGGTTAATTCAATCGGTCTATCTGGAATTACCATAGCTCAAACAGTGAATTAATGGTTTTTTATTTATAAAATACTGCACAATGTAAATGAGTTGGGAACAATGTTTTATAATTAAACAGAGATGTTTAATTTTGTGTGTGTCTTAACTCAGATTCGACCGTTTATATTTAACAGTATATTAGTTCGATTTATAAGTCAGTTTTAATAATTATAATGTATATTCTAATTATCAATTAGACTAATAATGTTTATTTTAAACTTTAAACATTTTTCTAAACTATAAATTGCATTCTCGGATGCCAATTGACACTAAGTGAAGGACTAAAACCAACCCACTCGAACTGGGTTAATTGCATCAGTGAAACACTAAACACTGAATCGTATAGAACTTTTATATTTCACTTACAGGAGTAGGCAGCGTATCTATGATGAAGGGTTTTTTGTTTTATAAAGGAAAATTAATATATTTCGAAGTATCGTCGTTCTCTATAAATAGATCCACTCACCTCTAAGACCTTCCCATAATGTCTCCTAAACGGCTCGATTAGGCGATCCAAATGTACAACTGGGCTGATGATACGAATCGTATAAATAAATGGCGGTAGCTTATCATCCTAATGGATTTCAAGATCTTCTAACAGCTGCAACGGATTTGAAAACTTAAATGCCAAAACGAAGTGAACTGATAAAAAAATCAATTATATTTTCATTCTTAAATAATAGTAAACATATTCGTGATAGTATTTTTTAAAAAACTGTTTGCATGAATTTAAAATCTATTCGTGAATATAGATTTCGCAATTTAATTAAAGTAAATGACCAATATGAGAGATGTGTCCAATTCAGCGTAATCCAGGATTCAGTCATCTGCACCTGTTCCTCTCATAAGTAATATACGCACTTTCTTTCTGGTGCGGAGTTATTAACAATGACTAATTGTTTATATGTTTTCCACTGATCAAGATTAATAGATTTTATATATCCAAAAGGCTTACGGGCTGAACTTAATAAAGTTTAAAAATCTCCCGAAAACCAGTGTTTAACTCCAATTATTGCTGAAAATTCGGTGTTTACCGATATAATACATAAACTGAGGATAATTGATTTAAATAAAGGTTACGCTTGGTAAGGTCGAGAATTAAATACGATAGATGTTTTCAGAATTGTTTTGTAGAGGTTCTAAATTCTAGCATCTGTGTTGGTAACATTAATCACAATACGTGTTTTTTTCACTTTCATCGACAGCATTACAGTTTCAGATTGTAACAAATATGTTCACTCCGTAATCCTTAGTCTGTCTCGTTTTGTTATTATTTTAACTCACAGTTCCATTGATTGGTAATAGTGGATATTTGCTTCTAGATTTAAGGCGATCGCCTACGATCTCTTCAAATAGAGAGGGATTGAAGAGAATTATGAATATATAAGAAATAAGCAATGGGATTACACGTCTTATTTGAGCACCTGAAAAAGGTGATTTGTTGGCACCAAAAACAGGTGCCTAATAATAACTATTTCAGTTTTGCCAATGTACACATCTAACATACATAAAGTTGACATACCCACTGGATGAATGTAAGCTTTCTGGTTCCTGTTGGAACGATTTTAAGAAATAATGTTTGTTCCATTTTCATCGTTTTACACCCTTTTACACCTCCATCACCCGCCTGGCAGTTCTCCCACATGGGGAGAACTGTGGATAAAGTGGCGGTCGTTTAATGTTGCGAACGTGAACCAAAGCTCGTTCGTAATTATAATATTAATTTTCAGTGTAGCGTTCGTCATTTTATTATGACCATGTCGTACGGACATGACACAAAGGCCTTCTTAAGCATTCCCTACGGTGCATTTACAACTTCGTCACGTCTCGGCTCTGCGAAGCAAGTTAATAAACCCCATACACTAATTGCATCATAGTAACTGAATATTGAATATTAAAGTTAACATTATGAATTTATTAGCAATAATTTAATTGATTTATTAATGCTTGACTGAATTTAAAAGTATCACATAAAAATGTTCAATGTTACTTAGGCTACAAATGTATGACTCAAACAAATTTAATTGTAAATATATTTATTTGAATATTTATAGCATTCTTAAATAGACAACTTTATTCAAATATCAATTGCGTTGGGCCGTCAACGTGTGTTTGTTTTGTTATTAAAGACATTTCTTCATTTTCGTAGCAGACTAGAAGACTATATAAACTCTAGAAAACGTAGAGTAGACGAACGTTTGTAACCATGGGGCAAACTATTATTGCTAGTAAAGCAATACCCTACTTGAAAACGTAAATTACATGTAATTACTACATATCGCTGGTAAAATGGTGAGGGATATTTTACAAAGATTATACAGAGCCCGAGTTTTCGTGATATTAGAATGATGCAATGTTGGAAGAAGAGGAAATATAACATTGAGACCAAGGGCTAAAAGATCATGGGAAAAAAGATCCAATTCTACATCATGGATTTGCCTTTCTGCAAGAAGTTAGAAGATATGATTGACTCTTTGGGATCCGAGCGGTCATAATAAACCCATAATACGTAACAAAGTGAAGAGGGTAGATTAAGGCTATACAATACACTTAATATCGTTTTGGATAACTTAATACCACTTGTGTACAATCTACAGAAGTATAAAGACACCAGTATTTAGAAAGCACTAAAGGAAATGGTAAACGGTATTTTTAGTCAAGTTATTATTTTCGTATGTTGCAATATTATTTTGGTGTCATGAAACAAGAGCTGTTTCAAAATAATTTCCTTAAAGTCTAAAACATTGTTTTAAAAATAAACTTTCAAACACAAACACTCGTGATTTTAATTACTACAGAATTTTTTAATATTTAACAACTTAATGTAAAATTAGAATAATTTTTCTCAAACGAAATGTATCCTGTATAGCCTTTGTTTTACTCCCATCCTTACTTACAAGGAAATAACACTAGATGGATTACAAAAAGAGGCTAGGCCCATGTTTATGTATGTATATATATATATATATATATATATATATGTGTGTGTGTGTGTGTGTGTGTGTGTGTGTGTGTGTTTGAGGGTGTGTGTGTTTGTGTGTGTGTGTGTGTGTGTGTGTGTGTGTGTGCGCGCGCGCACGCGCGTTTTGCCACGGCCAAACCCTTAGTTTGCTCCCTCTCAGAGAGAATTTCCTGTCCCCGATTTCGCATTCGACACCCTAGCAACAATGCGCCCACATTTACGCGTTTTCCGAGTAGGCTATATTTGTTAATGATAGACTCTGTAATACCCAAACACGCATTTCTACCGCGGTCAAAATTGGATCCCACCCGTGGAAAAATCCCTAGACTTTTTTTTAAAAATCCAACCCATATATGCAAACTCATTTAGGTGATAAACCGCCTCAGCACACTCCAATAATAGTTTTCTTTACAAGAAAACTCATCAGTAGGTAGGTGGTCTCCTTCCTTTGACCCGATATAGTGCCTCAGCCCACGCCAATAATAGTTATTTTTACAAAAAAAATCATCAGCGGGCCATTATGTCCCTTCCTTAAGCCTTAGTTTATTCCGTTTATATCTCCCTAACTTTCTTTCTGCATCTTCATGTAACGGTTGACACATTGATATTGCCCCTATAAAGAGTAAGGCGATTTCAACTATGAGACCCTGCTTCAAGCCGTACCTCATTCCCAGACTAGAATCTTATATTGTAACCAGATCCGATCTCTACTAATAGTTCTTATTGTTTCACTTATATACGAGAATACTTACTGATCCCGGCAACTGTCTCTATTCTTTCGACCTCTCTATACTTTTTATGAGTCATAATATTCTTTATAAAAAGCTATATTGTTATAAAATGTATTTCAGACTACGTCCAAATACTCAAAAAGCAAAACGTAAAGTTAAATTGAGCAATAAACAGAATAATAATGCTTAATTAAACAGGTGTAGACCGCACGTCGTGTATTCGGACAGCTGCTGCTATTTAACGCTACCCTTCCTTACTTGGAGACTTTCCAATTTTTGGCAGCTAACAGTAACAATAACTTTCTATTTAGTTTTAAACATTTCCAGTCGTTTTAGTATTGAGAACAATATGTTTTGTGTAATATTAAACGGTTGTTTTGGAATGGTTTTGTTAAATAAGAGTGTAAATGAGGAATAACATATGCGGGAATCATGCGTAGTAAAATATTCAACATTTTAGAGGCCTGAAGTTACATACAGTTTAATTAGTAATTAAACTACTTACATTATAAAACAAGGTTATTTTTCTACACAAGAGGAAATTAATATAATTAAATATAATAAAAAATAACCATGAACTAAAAATACGATTTTCAATAATTACTATATATTTTGTTTTTACATGTAAATATAGATTTTAAACTTACAAAATGTAATAAAAAAAGACCTTTAGATGGATCTGTTATCTTTAGATGGACACATATTCAGGCCAATTGCAACCGCCATCACCTGGTGGGTTCTAATATCCAACGAGCTGTGTGACTGCTATATGAAAACGTTGATGGATTGGCTTAAGGCCATGGAATTTAGCTGACTGAGAGCAGAATGTAACTGCAATTACCTGACCAAATTGCTTTTCGTGCGAATAATGTGTCCCCGAGGTAAGCAAATTTATAGGCATAATAACAGAAATTGAAAACCGAAATTTTAGTAACATATTCAAAATAAATTGTTCTAAAACTACAAGTTCATTTAATAATTTTGTTTTCAATTTCAAGAGCGTATGTTTTTTTTACTATTATTGACTATTTGTAGGTAATAACAAAACTATGGCCACTTCAGTTTGAAACGGAAAAATCTATATTCTTTAAAATTCATATTTTATTTTAACAGGTTTTCAACCGGTTTCTATTTAAATATTTTAATATTGATAATTTTTCTGTCATACTTAGGATTGCAAATACATTGACTAGTTTCATCTATCAAAAGTAAATATTGACTCTTATTTTGCTGTAGGGCATGCATAAGAAAATATATATTTTGTTTTGATAGATATAAAATATGTAAAAGCCTCAAATAGTTTGACAATTCTCGGGATAAACAAAAAATAATATACTTAAGGTTTTTGCAGAATTATGAGATATATAAAATAAATCCATTTATAGCAACATATCTAATACTATTATATTAATCACTTAAACAATAGTTTATGACTATCCGAACTTTATATTTAGTAAATTTGTTAAAACTTACTGAGACAGAACGTTTTCGATCGCTATGTGCTGATCTTCATCAGTGTCTTCCGCTTGGAGATATTGGATCAAGCGGTGCCGGTTTTAAAGGTAGGTTTTCGATAGGATCAAAGAGTATGTGTGATTTGTATTGTGTTTGTTCGTTTAATATGTTTGTATTTTGTGTTTTTGTGTGTCTGTAAATTTCATATTGTTCTATTGTGTTGAGATGTGGTCCTTTTTTGTTGATGTGTAGGGTTTCTAAATTATGATAAATGTCTGTGTATTTGTGTCCTGTTTCTTTTAAGTGATTGTAAAATGTTGAGTTGGTGTTATGTTTGTGTTCTTCAACTGTTTGTTTAAAGCTTTGTTACATTCGTCGCAGTTTAGTTTGTATACGCCTGGTGCTTGTAGTTTATCTTTGTTGTTGGTGTTGTGTTGTATTTTGTATTGTAATTTGTTATTGGTTTTGTATGCTATTTTGTAACCTATTTTTTGAAATTTGCGGGCTATTTTGTTTGTTGTTTTGTTTATGAATGGTAATGTGGCGTATTTGTTTTCCCTGTCTTTATTGTTAATTTTAGTGTTTTTTTTTTGTATTTTGTACCATAGTTTGTCTATTATTGTGGTGTTGTATCCATTTGTGTATGCTAAATATTTAATTGTGTCTAGTTCCTTGTACCTTTAAAACCGTCACCGCTTGACCCAACTTCTCCAAGCAGGACACAGATGAAGATCGGCACATAACGATCGAAAACGTTCTGTCTCAGTAAGTTTTAACAAATTTACTAATTATAAAGTTCGGTTAGTCATAAACTATTGTTCAAGTGATTAATAAGATTCACCGAACGTAATGGACTACAAAATTCAAGAATATTATTATAGTTATGAATAATACATCTGAATGATATATATATCCTGTCACATGAGAGTGTAAATAATTTAACCACTTACAAATACATACTAAATTTATACGAAAGTTTAGGCCAATTTTACAACGTAAGGTAGTAACAAATAATATCCAACAACAATTAACAAAGAAATTATTTTCTCATACAAAACAATAAACAATTATAGTGTAATATGTTTGCACTTATTGTGGCTGATTACTATGATTTTGCCATTGATAAAAGTATGCGAAAATTTGTTTCCTATTGTTAGTCGGTGCCCGTTATAATTCTACTATAAGAAACCTTTATAACAAAATGTATACATAGCACAGTAGCGTAATTAAAATATTGTTTAATTTAAATAAATGACACCTCTATACCACAAATGATTTTTTATTTTATTTAACACCTTATTTTAACAGTTTTTCAAATGGTTTCTATTTAAATATTATAATTTTGATAATTTTACTTAGGATTGCAAACACATTGACTAGTTTGATATATCAAAAGTAAATATTTACTCTTATTTTGCTATAAGACCTACATAAGAAAATATGTATTTTGTTTTGATAGATATAAAATACATAAAAGCCTCAAGTAGTTTGACAATTCTCTGGATAACAAAACAATAACATACTTAAGGTGTTTGTAGAGTTATGAGATATACAAAATAAATGCATTTATAACAACATATCTAATATTATTATAGTTATGAATAATAACCTTTATAACAAAATGTATACATAGCACAGTAGCGTAATTAAAATATTGTTTAATTTAAATAAATGACACCTCTATACCACAAATGACTTGTTCTTTTATTTAACACCTTATGCGAATTTCAATTGCATAGCAATCATCTTAAGAGGCAATTTGCAATAAAAACACGTATTTTTATTGTAAATTACCTCTGAGGATGATTGCTATGCAGTTGAAATGTAAGGTTTTAAATAAAAGAAAAAGCCATTCGTGGTATAGAGGTGTCATTTATTTAAATTAAACATTACGCTACAGTTGTTTTATAAAGTTTTAATATTGTTTAGATTAACGGCAGATAATTATAATTTAGGTATGTAGGAGGCTAGGTATTTAGGTTTAGGTAATTATAATAAGTAAACAACAATGACCCTTGCTACAAATATTTAATCACCCTTGATGTACTTTTTGCTAGCACTGATAGCATCATCATTAGGTTACAAGCATACTCTCAGTATATTTGTAACCCTCTAATGAAACTAATAGTGTTAGCGAAATTTACATTAAGGGTGTTTAAATATATTTAGTAAGGTTTATTGTTGTTTACTTATTAAAACCTTCATAAACAACCCTTTAAAACCCTTACTAAGCGAGTAATAGTATATACATAGGTCACAAAAGCGTAGTATTAGTAAAACTAGAGGAAATGTATCTTTTCGAAACTGTGGGTAAAAATACGTTTCCTTTACTCAGGAAAATCGTAAAAAAACTCCAAGACCTTAAAGAATTTTAATTTATTGGGAATATGTAGCATTGATCTCTCCAAACAGAATATCCTTGAAAACAATACGTATATAAGGAAAGTAACATATGCCTAATTAATTTGCCTTTAAATCAGGTAAATATGCTGCTTTGAAAAAAACTAATATTTTTAAAGATTCTGAGCCCTATAAAAATACACTTACAGTAAATAATCTTTTACTTCATCAAAACATTTTTTATATTCAAGAGTTATTCTCATATTCTTTTAATTCTCTAATGACAAAGACTAAATTGAAAAAAGCTTTAATAATAACAAAATCCTATCCACGCAGAGCGAGAATTACGTTTATCACATAAACGCTCAGCCTACATACAGACAAAGAAAGAGAGAGAGTTGGAAAGTATATAGGTAGACAGAGAGAGATGGACTGCCAGCACATATAGTATAGATAAATATTTTTTTTTTCATTTTATTTAAAGCTCAAATACTGTTTTGTGGCCTGGGCTGTGATAATTGGGCAAATTAATCAGACATTATAAATCCACATCTGCCTCTAACTAAACATAGCTGTTAAGCTTGCAAAATATGATAAAATGTGAGTCAACATATATTTCGGTAGTTGAAAGGGCAGTGAAAAAAATCAGCTGTTATCACGAAAATGTTGCGATAAGAGGGCCGTACTGTCTCATAGCGTGACTGTTTGCGATCAACGTTTGCATTGTATTTCGCCACCGATATTTTAATAAAGGGTCAACTGGAGTCGTTTTAGATAATTTATAGAGGTAAAATCAGTTCGAACGAAAACAATTTTAGTTTATTGCTGTAGTTTCGAAGGATAAAAGTAGCACGCAGTAAAAAGTTTTAAAGGATTTATTCATTGGCGTGTTTTGACGTTAATTTATTTCATTTAACTGAATTGGAAAGAGAACAGGGCGTATTTAAGTGTTCTATTGTGATGTTCAAGTTAAATGCAAACATAGACAATAATGAAGTTGAAGCATTCATCACGTAGTGTTTCATTGCCACCTCAAGTAAATATTGCATGTCACGTAAGGGCACATGGGGATAGATCTTTAATGTGCATACACAGGTATTTTATCCTGGTTTACTTATTCTGTTGAAGTCCTATTGCGAATATTATTGTTAATCTGAAGTTATTCAATAAAATAGTTCTGTTGCATTGTTACGAATATTTGTGATGTCCTCCTTGTGATAAAATTTGCAACTGTAGTCGTTGTATTACAATTTTGTTTTAATGAAAACCATCTACACTTAATTACTCTAACCTGTGAAAATAATTGCAAGGAATTTTAAATAAATCAATCTTAAACTTAAATTAAATTTGATTATTTATTGTAATTCATCATATAAATCGGGAGTATTTCCCTATATTTTCAACTTTAATTTCTAATGTTTTCAAAATGATTTTCGGAAATCGTACATTTTTCTCAAAAACACTCTTATTGGTCTTTTTTGTTATATCCTACTACGCTATTATATACTCTTTCTCTACGTATTTACTCTGAGCCTACCTAACTTCCTATTGTTGTCTTGTACCTTTTTTTACATATACCAATCAGTATCACAAATTTTCGTCCTTCCCTAGCATTGTCGTATTATATCCGTCTACGCGTTTTGAATAACCCTCACTAGTCAGATCTTTGTAAGTACTAGTAGAATACTAGTACAAAGAAGGTTCTGGATGAGGCAGGTACGTTTTCAGGATTTAACACCTCAATGTGAGTTAAAGAAAAGGAATAAAGTTATAATATTCAACATGTACAAAACTTATACTACTAAACCAACTTTAATTTCTATTCAGCAATCCTAAATTGTTGGCTATTATATGACTTAGTGTGTTTGTCTGTTATAACACAGGCTTATCGTTGCTGCGCTGCGGCCAATTTATAATGCCACGTCTCCTCTATATTATTCGTTGAAATCAGGCGATCCCGTTGAATTATTACCCAGTGTCCCCTGTTATCAGTTCATTTTATACTTACCTCGAGTGGTTGCAATGATTTTAGTATTTGGTCTGGCTATATTATTATTGCTAACAGCACCATCCATTTCTCCCGAGGAAAATATCATTATGTATTTGTTTTTATAGTTGATTATGAAATTTTGTTTGTGTAGAACACCTTGATTTGTTAAGTAACTCTTGAATTAAGTAAATTAAAATTATAGTGAACTTCAAAAGAGTATTGTTATAAATTTATCGACTTTCGAATCAGAATATTAAACTTAACCCTTTAGTTAACTAAAGTAATTAGCATTTGAAAATATGATTATGCTTTCTAAAGGATATATAAACAGAACGTGTAGGATTTTACGTACTGATTTTTGACCCAAGTGTGATCGAAGAGACATTGGTAAAAGATTTCTCCATGAGTAATTTACTAAAAACCAAAAAAGCACTGAAAACTAAAAGCCCGAGCATTTTATACTTACATCTTGATAGCTACTATTTACATCAGTTTCCTTTACAGTAACAATAATAAAAAGATTCTAGTGTTTTGATAAATGAGTTGGTAGTGATTTTAACAATGAAACAGAAATATATTTTTTTTTAATTCTAACCTAAATATTCATTTCACATGATAGTTATGAGGAAATTAAATTTTGCTCGTTATTCATGAAATTTTAAACATACAATATGTAATATTTTAAATGATAATTATTAAATGTAAACATAAAGTATAAACATATTAAACATAAAATTATATTTAATTATGTTAGCAAATGAATAGTACATATTTTTAATAATGTCTTCAAATATTCAAATTTTAATGCTGTTCGTTGGGAGAGATTCTTTTTTTTTTTTAAAGAACTTGTTAGTCTGCCACTTGTTAAGTCGCAATTATTTTGCGTAAAATTGATTGTTTGTTTTATACCTTGGAGACTAATTGAAATAAAAAAAGTTGTCAGTCGGCTAATGGCCGACCTATTCTGCGAAAGTCCTTTTGTTTATGATCTTCTACCGTGACTGCAATAAAGAACTTCTGAGTCTGCCACTTGCGCGCCTATTCTGCCAAGCAATAAATGTGGATTTATACTTTCTAGACAAACTAAAATTAAGAACTTATCAATCTGCCATTGGCCGCGCCTATTCTGCAAAATAGTCATTGATGTTGTATAACTTCCACTCTAATTGAAATAAAGCACTTGTCACTATGATAATGGCCGAGACAATTCTACTAAAATATTATTGTTTTTATACCTTACAAAGTGACTGCAATAGAGAACTTGCCTACCATTATCTTTACCTATTCTGCAAAATTTTGATCGTGGTTGTCTACAAAACCTTACAGACTAATCGCATTAAAGAGCTTTTCAGTTTTCCAATGGCTGATAAAGTCGTCGTGGTTTTATACCTTCTAGCGTAACTGCCTCCAATCACTCACTCCATTTCATCGATAAAGACAGTATTCGTGCATATCTTCTAGTGTTATTATAATAACGTATTCGTTATTCTTCAATTTTCCACGTGTTTACGCCACTAAATCCAGTTCCTTGTACATCTTATAGCGTGACGAAATAATCGACTTGTCACTCTTCCACTGGCCACGCCTATTCGCCGATAAAGCCAGTGTTTGTCGTAAAATTAATGGAAATTGATGATTGATTTTACACTGCTCTATCAGAACATTTGTTTGTGCTCTGTGACTTTGATTAACGAGGCGCTTGACCATCAGACCTTTCAATTATATTACAACGCTCATACTTTCCAATCATATTGGAGACAACTATTTTAAAGATTGCCCTTAATTATATTACAACGCTCATACTTTCCAATCATTTATTGGAGACAACTGTTTTATAGATTGACCTTAATTATATTACAACGCTCATACTTTCCAATCATTTATTGGAGACAACTATTTTATAGATTGACCTTAATTATATTACAAAGCTCATACTTTCCAATCATTTATTGGAGACAACTATTTTATAGATTGACCTTAATTATATTACAAAGCTCATACTTTCCAATCATTTATTGGAGACAACTATTTTATAGATTGACCTTAATTATATTACAAAGCTCATACTTTCCAATAATTTATTGGAGACAACTATTTTATAGATTGACCTTAATTATATTACAACGCTCATACTTTCCAATCATTTATTGGAGACAACTATTTTATAGATTGACCTTAATTATATTACAAAGCTCATACTTTCCAATCATTTATTGGAGACAACTATTTTATAGATTGACCTTAATTATATTACAACGCTCATACTTTCCAATCATTTATTGGAGACAACTATTTTATAGATTGACCTTAATTATATTACAAAGCTCATACTTTCCAATCATTTATTGGAGACAACTATTTTATAGATTGACCTTAATTATATTATAACGCTCATACTTTCCAATAATTTATTGGAGACAACTATTTTATAGATTGACCTTAATTATATTACAAAGCTCATACTTTCCAATAATTTATTGGAGACAACTATTTTATAGATTGACCTTAATTATATTACAAAGCTCATACTTTACAATCAATTATTGGAGACAACTATTTTATAGATTGACCTTAATTATATTACAAAGCTCATACATTCCAATCATTTTTTGGAGACAACTATTTTATAGATTGACCTTAATTATATTACAAAGCTCATACTTTCCAATCATTTATTGGAGGCAACTGTTTTATAGATTGACCTTAATTATATTACAACGCTCATACTTTCCAATCATTTATTGGAGACAACTATTTTATAGATTGACCTTAATTATATTACAACACTCATACTTTCCAATCATTTATTGGAGATAACTATTTTATAGATTGACCTTAATTATATTACAACGCTCATACTTTCCAATCATTTATTGGAGACAACTATTTTATAGATTGACCTTAATTATATTACAACGCTCATACTTTCCAATCATTTATTGGAGACAACTATTTTATAGATTGACCTTAATTATATTACAAAGCTCATACTTTCCAATCATTTATTGGAGACAACTATTTTATAGATTGACCTTAATTATATTACAACGCTCATACTTTCCAATCATTTATTGGAGACAACTATTTTATAGATTGACCTTAATTATATTACAAAGCTCATACTTTCCAATCATTTATTGGAGACAACTATTTTATAGATTGACCTTAATTATATTATAACGCTCATACTTTCCAATAATTTATTGGAGACAACTATTTTATTGATTGACCTTAATTATATTATAACGCTCATACTTTTTAATCATTTATTGGAGACAACTATGTTATAGATTGACCTTAATTATATTACAAAGCTCATACTTTCCAATCATTTATTGGAGACGACTATTTTATAGATCGACCTTAATTATATTACAAAGCTCATACTTTCCAATAATTTATTGGAGACAACTATTTTATAGATTGACCTTAATTATATTACAAAGCTCATACTTTCCAATAATTTATTGGAGACAACTATTTTATAGATTGACCTTAATTATATTACAAAGCTCATACTTTCCAATAATTTATTGGAGACAACTATTTTATAGATTGACCTTAATTATATTACAAAGCTCATACTTTCCAATCATTTATTGGAGACAACTATTTTATAGATTGACCTTAATTATATTACAAAGCTCATACTTTCCAATAATTTATTGGAGACAACTATTTTATAGATTGACCTTAATTATATTACAAAGCTCATACTTTCCAATAATTTATTGGAGACAACTATTTTATAGATTGACCTTAATTATATTACAAAGCTCATACTTTCCAATCATTTATTGGAGACAACTATTTTATAGATTGACCTTAATTATATTACAAAGCTCATACTTTCCAATAATTTATTGGAGACAACTATTTTAAAGATTGACCTTAATTATATTATTACGAATAAAATTTCGAATAGTCATTAATACAGTTTATATTTTTTTACTCATTTTAACCGTATAAGTATAAGTAGAAATAAAATCTTAAGTAAAAAAAATATTCTGATACAGTGTCTATTAGCATGTACCAAAGATTTATTTTTATTTATGTTTCCTTAATTCCTTCCTCTCTTCCTTTTCGCTCCTAAACCTAGTTTCTAATTCTTTTTGTACTAACCTCCATTCTTCATTCTTTTTTCCACAAAAAACTTTCTTCCTCTTTATCCACAATGTTTCTCGAATAATTCTTTTTCCACCCTAAGTTCCCTTCTATAATCCTACTTTTTTCAATCGTTCTACATGTCCCATTATAATCATATTACCTAGTTAATTTCGTAAATAATAATATTTTAAACGTCATTTATATATTTTCTGTAAATATTACAGATTTTCTAATTATCTAACAGACCTAATGTTATTAAACTACATTACTATTTCCCAGCACTCTCTGACTATTTATTTAATACGTCTGGAATTACTTCGAACACATTTGTCGTAATCCTCTATGATTTAGTAATAAATCCTTCTCTTTGCTGTTTTTTACCCCAAAACATTGTGTTCAAAAACACGGATATTCAAAGGAAATAACGCTCTTAAAGCAGGACTACAATAAATATTGATAAGACCAAGTAGTTGACGTAGATCAGATGAACACTAAAACGCTGTCATGCTGATATCGACAGTATTGCTTTACTTCGCCCTCAGAGACGTTTATCTAGTCGGACCTTGTCAGGGGTCTTTCCATATATTTCCAGTTAGAAGCTCTCTGTTACCTGATACGTTTCTCAGCCCAGTCACACATCATTGACTCTTTCACGTCCACATCTAAATACTACGTATAATTCCTCTAATCATACAACTGAACCTGCTGTGAATCTTGTGTTCCCTGATAAACTAGAATGTAATCAACTTTTAGTGTTTAAAACACTAATAAACTAAGTGCTATTGATGCAATGCCTGTTTGTATACAGACATTGTATTTGTGTTATTTAATGTAATAAACGTAAGAAAAACTTATTTTATTGAAATATGAAATTGTTTTTATTGAACTGAAAGAGAAATAATTATTATCCTCATCTTCATTTCTGTTACGAATATTTTTATATTTTTGAGTACATTATATATATATATATATATATATATATATATATATATATATATATATATATATATTAAATATGGGGATATGTTTTCTTGTAATATAGTTAATAAATTAAAAATATTTCAAAAAAAGAATACTTTTAATGAATATATTTATTCAAAGCTTTTCGCCGATAAAATAGTACCAGCATCTTCAGGTAAATATCTTTATATATATATATATATATATATATATATATATATATATATTTATAGAATAATAATATAGATAATATATATCATATAATATTATATAATTATATATATATATATAGATTAATATATATTTATATATTTATTTTTTTATATTATATATTATAACACTCTGAGCATTCACTACAATTTAATATATATGTATGTATATATATATAATTATATATATATATATATATATATATATATATATATATATATATATATATATATATATATATATATATATATATATATATTAGATTGTAGTGAATGCTCAGAGTGTGAAGTGAACAATATTTATGATAGGTATATAGAGTATTATTTCGCAAAAAATAAATACTTAAATAATTATTTTTAAGAAAATCGTTGATTTTTTGTTTAAGAGTATAATATAATAAATAGTTTGCTACCTACGTAATATTTGTTTTTTTAATCCCTATAAGTAAATTAATTGAAATTATTTCTATAAAATATAAATTTAAGGTAAATAAGAGACTAGAATACTATTTTGTACCACTTAAACGTTCACATTATACAAATTGTTACATTTTAACATTATTTTAAAAATATATTTTCTCCGTAGACAAAATAATAGGAACCTAACCTAACTTATCTCTAATGTGAGGCGATAGATTTATAGACATTATAAAAGGTAAATATATTTATTCTACAAGGTGGGCCTACTAGTACGTTGGGTGGATACCTGTGTATTTGTAACACACTACTTTTGGTATCACCTGCATAAAAACCACTACTTACTGATATTTTTCAGCAGAGGCATTTCGAAAAAGGTTAGTGCATTGTTCAATGCTGTGTCCTGTACGTGACTCACAGTATTCAAAAATGAAAAATATCAAAAAGTGGTGATAACAAAAATAGTAAATTAATGTAAAACAATTTTAAGATGTACAACAGAAGACTTCAAGTTTGTATATTTCTGTTTCCTCATTATTATTCATCAGAATATTTATACAATAGAAAACATCGTATATAATAATACACTTACATCAAGATGAAAAAAGGAGTAATATAAACTGAAAATAGTTAAATTTTTTCCGGGTTAACAGATTTAACAATATTAAAACAAAACAATAACTTTAATCAAATTTAGAAAAAGATTACTATTAGACCAAGTAATCATTGGGAACTGAAACAATATCAACAATTACAATACCATTAGGACCCAGGATGAGAATAATAGAAGCAGTTAAACTAAACACATAAGCAAACACAAGTATGACTAATCCCTCTTGATACACGACTTTAATCTGTTGAAATACTTACAGAGGTTATTCTTTAGCAAATAAATTAATTGAACAATAAAAAACCTACTATTTAAATACCTAAAAATTCATTTATTAGGATTTAAATAGCATACTCAAATATATATATAATATGTATTAAATTAGGCGTTTACAGGTGTGAAAATAATGACCTAAACATTTCTTGGGTGTAAAATTCATTATCTATTTTTACTATTTATCTATTTTAAACTGGATTTATATCCTATCACTATTTAAAAAGTTTATTTTATTCTGTAAAATTATGTAAATAAATTATAGATGCAAATTATTAAGTAACACATTCAATACGGGTCACATTGATCTACGGGTGATTGACCGTCAATACCGCCGAGAGTGCAACGAAGAACAGAATAGAATTGTTCAACTCTTTTTATTATTTTAATTTATTCTCAGCTGTTGTGTTACAAAATTACTTTTTTAGTCTGCTTGTAGAGATTGTTAGGTGACGTAAGCCTACTTTTGTAGATTTATTTATTATAAATTTTATATTTTGTGACTCTAATTTATGAGTTCGATTTTAGTAATAATCTTATATTTTACTGTATTTAGTTATTTGTTACTGTAAGAAATAGATGCATAGGTAACAAAATGTAAACTTAGCATAATTCTATATACAAACGTTAGCTCTGGATCGTATTCATAACTGACTAACTGAACGTTGTAATCTTGAAATCATGACAACCGTCCAACTTGGTCAAATACATTCAACTTACCTAATAATACTGTTGCGTTCGCCATACTTTAAAAGGTTTATAAATATGGTTATGCAAATTCAGGACGTTTGTTTCATCATAATATTTACAATTATTAATTGCACCCTCACAGAATCATAGGAAAAGCATTTTAAATTACACTTATTTTCTACACTATAAATACAACAAAATACATTTTTCGTCCAGTGTTTCGGGATCAAAAATTCTAAGACTAGAACAAAAAAATACAATAAAAAAATACAAACGATTAAACACTAAATAATTATTGCCTTTAACTGGCATAAACACATAATGAAAAAATATAATAGAAAACTCATTTTTAATAACATAACAACTGTTTGAACATAAATTCCTCAAAATGGTGAGTGAATACAGGTATTTGTAACTATACAAAAATAAGAATATCAACAATAAATACAATAACAACAATATAGAAAAAAGCAAAGGAAATAGTATCCAAACAAATAACTATGATTATTTCAACCGCTCCCATGGTAAAGAAACGTCAGTCCTGTTAAAATATGCCTCAGCAGCTACTATTGTGTTTCAATTTGAGTGACATTTATATTACGGGGTCAGGACTATATAATCCGACACCATTAAACATTTCATTACCTTTTCGTATTGAAAGGATATCTTCAACAAACCGATGAAGTAATAAAAACCCTTGGCCGATGAGTTGAGGGTTCAAAAAAGGTATTAAAAGTTCATTAACACTGTGCATGAAGTTCCTCTACCAGGTGTGAAAATGTTTGCCCATAATCATCACCCTTTTCTATCAGCAATTGATATAGACATTCACAGTAGCATTAAATATAGTAATTGATTTCTCCACCTTTCCCACCACCATCAAGTCAGATTAGAAACTAATTTTAAAAAATGATTTTTTATATTAGGCTTCAAAGTAACGTCTTACTTACAGAAGGAATCGTGAAAGTAGGGTCTCCTGTGATATCCGGGCGCTTGGCTACATAATCGTACTCTCGAGCAGCAGCTTCATAGACAGCCAGGCTAAGCAGGATGGCAGAAAAGGACCATTTTACAGAATCTTGGATTACTAACTGAAAACGTAAGTAAAACGCAATTAGAGTAAACCATTTTCGGTTCATATTTCTGTGAGGAATTTATATATATATATAAATATATATATATATATAAAGAGAGAGAGAGAGAGAGAGAGAGAGTTTTATTGTAAAGTATGATTTATTTCCAATAAAACATCCCACAGCTAGAACTCATTTAGGTTAAATAATATCAAACTAGCACAATCTGAACAGTTGAATGTCTTTTAGCATTTCCATGGAAATTTTAGCAGTAACAATTGATTTCATTTACAATAAAAGCATCAATATTTCAACAATCCCTGCACTAAGGAGACTTTTTTCTTAAACTTTTGCAATATGAATTGAATTCTTGCAAATATGATTATGAATTATTAATGACTTGCTGAAAGCAAAATTGCAGTCAATGGATGGACGACTTAGTGAAGCAAAACGGTGCTGCATAAATTTACTTAAGTGGTTTATTAGTTTAATAAACTTGTTTTGCCAGCGTCATATACAACAACCAAGAGGTGATTCTAATTATTATCGGAATTTTTTAACAGGGTTTTTATAAGCGGCATCTTTATTTCTGTATTTTAACAACATTTTATGGTTTTAATTTATTTCATATATTTTGTGTTGGGACGTTGTAATCATAATTAATTTTTTAATAAACTTTCATGTACAGTTCCGTACCAAAGGAACGTTTCAGAGGTAATAAAAAGAAAGGTTGGTTTAAAATTAAAAATTTACTGTGGTTAGAAGATGTAGTGGCATCTATTTTTTCCTTATAATTTAAAAACTATGGTATATTTATGTCATTACTAAAAGTGTTTTGTAAATTATTGTTTATTATTATACCCATAAATTTTATTTTGCAAATAAAGGCTTTTAAGAGTAAAATGAAATCAAATAATTCTAAGGATACACAACTGTACAGAACGTTGTAGATCGGTAGTTATAAAATTACAGCTGAATACGTAAATTGTACTTCTTTAGATCACACGAATATAACTAGGGTCAAGACCCCTTGTGTAAAAACTAAAACCTGATTACTATACATACTTATGGTTTGATACCGAGTACACTAAGTCTTATTCTTTGGTAGCTCTCAAGGCACAGATATAGCTTTAAACCGTTTACTGTCTTAAATATAGTTGGTACTGTGTCCAAACACTCATACTCTGTGGTACTGGTGCATGCTGACATATAATTTTAGCCATAGGACAATCATACATATAGTTTGGTACTGTCACAGTCATATATATAGTTTATAACCGAATAGAAATATACATATTGTTTGCAACCGAATAAAAATATACATGTGGTTACTTACCGAGTATAATAATTCATATTTTTGGCAAGGGTACAAATGGACATATAGTTTGGTACCAAGTACAAATATGCATATGGTTTGATACCGAGTAAAAAATACATATATTTTGGCACCGACTACAAATATACATGTGGTTAGTTACCGAGTACAATAATTCATATGCTTTGGTAAGGGTACAAATACACATATAGTTTGGTACCAAGTACAAACATACCTGTAATCTGGTACCGAGTCAAAATATACTTAGTTTGGTACCAATATTCATAAACGCACATCTTAATATGATGTAATATGTTATAATGATTATCAAGACATTTATAGTAAGTTTGGCTGAAAAATAAAACATCTTTGAAACCAACAAGATTTATAAAATTCTTCCAGATTAACCTTTTTACTAGCAAACAAATATTTTTCATTTTCTATGGTAGTTTCACACGTTCCTTAATAACATCTGATAAAAATAATAACCTCTCACAGTTATAACTTACAACAAATCCTAATTAAAATCTTATTTTACTTCCAACTACCACTCTGAACGTTATCCTCAGCGTAACAATTTAGAATGTTTATGGAATTATAAGTAGAAACGTATTGCATACTTGTATAAAACCGAGCAGCTCTCACTAAATGAGTTCTTTAATTATATATTCTGTAGGAACTATTACACAACATTAATATTCATGGTATGTAAAGACTACATTCAACAAAACGAAAATATACGAGGATTCTAAAACTCTAAAACATTAAACAATGAAATCATTGCCTAAAATATCTTTTAAAACATCAGTATAATTACATTTGTTAACAGTAACATAATTTACAGCATGAGATATGAATTATATATAATTAGGTAGAACTTCACAGTCATCTCGTATTAAAAATTAAACGCACAGTAACGCTCTCTATCTGTCTCTTTTAAAGTTTGTAGCAATTATTGCGAAAACGTGTACCGTTAATTTACAAAAAAAAGGTTTATTAAGTTTCAGTTTAACTTAAACGCCGTCCATTGCTATAAACCAAATCTCCAATTGATCGATTTATTTTTAGTGTCTGACTGAATATTTATAGAAATTTTAACTGTAACGTATTCTCTGTGTACGTATATAAATGTCTAAATAAGCGCTTTAGTGTCTGACTTGACTAAAATATTATTCCTGTGTAAATACATTTATCTAGTATCTAACTGAAAATGTATTTCTGTTATATTCTTCGTATACAAATTAATACAAATAAATGAACGGTTTAGTATCTAGTATAATGTTTATTAATACTGTTGCTCTAACATTTTATCCAAGAACGATTCTATATAACTAAATGGACGCCTTAATGTGTGCCTAAATAGTAATGAAAGTTGTAGCTTTAATAAATTCCCAATATAAAAAACTAATAACCTAAATAAACACTATGATGTCTAGCGGAAAATTATGGAATTTGAAGGTTTAATACATTCCCCACATACAAATCTATAAAACTAAATAAACGCTTCAGTGTCTAGATGATTAGTTATGGTATTTGAAGGCTTATTACATTCCCCATATACAAATCTATATAACTAAATAAACGCTTTAGTGTATGACTGAATAATTATGGAATTTGAAGGTTTATTATATTCACCATATACAAATCTATAGAACTAAATAAACGCTTCAGTGTCTAGATGAATAGTTATGGTATTTGAAGGCTTATTACATTCCCCATATACAAATCTATATAACTAAATAAGCGCTTTAGTGTATGACTGAATAATTATGGAATTTGAAGGTTTATTATATTCACCATATACAAATCTATAGAACTAAATAAACGCTTTAGTATATGACTGAATATTTATGAATGTTGTTGCTTTAAGATATTCACCATATACAAATCTACATAACTAAATGAACGATTTAGTGTGTGGCTGAATATTTATGGATGTTGCAGGTGTAATACATTCCCCATATACAAATCTATATAACTAAATGAACACTTTTGTGTCTGAATATTTGTGGATACTGTAGGTTTAATATATTCCCTATATACAAATCTATATAAATAAATGAAGGCTTTATTATCTGAATATTTATGGATGTTTTAGGTTTATTACAGTCCCCATACACAAATCTATATAACTAAATGGACGCTTTAGTGTCTGGCTGAATATTTATGATTGTTGTCGCTTAAATATATTCCCCATATACAAATCTATACAACTTAATTAATGCTATCTTCCATCCATTTAAAACTAAACATTTTCCCATTTGTACCTCATAAATTGAACATACTTTTTAAATTTGTCAAAATAATAATTATATAGGCTTATACAATTTTGAAATTTATAATTTGAAACAGGAATTGAATTAGAATTACCTTAAACCTTAACAAAATTCGTCTGTGTACAATTTTAAAAAACGGGATTCCTCGTCATTTGCGGGGGCTACGTTCCCCGACCTTACCGTGAATAGCAACACTCACCGGGGATAAAAAGATGTGTCATGTTCCACTTCAAAAATGTTAACAATAATTACAGCTATTCTGTACTAG